>CACSLK010034050.1:3784390-3835827 GCA_902706635.1 Striga hermonthica | reverse complement strand
AAAAAAAAAAAAAACAAAAACAAAACAAAAAAACAAAACAAAAAAAAAGAGAGAAAGTACAAACAGAAACATAAATACTAAAACTAAAACAGAAGAAAATCTAAGCCTTCTGGGAGTCGGCTGTCGACTTTTCAGCAGCATCCCCGCCTTCATCGACAATCGGCTCGGTCCGAGCGCCTTCCCCTTCCCCAATCGGCTCCGTATTAGGCCGATCGACTTCAATCTCCTCGTCAACCGGCTCTTCTTCGTAGTCCGCACCACTCGGCTCGACCAACTCAACCGGGCCGACCAAGGGAAGTGGGGGGACCTCAAGCTGAGAAGATAGCTCAGCCGAATGAATGGCCTTTGCCGCAAGGCCACTCCACCACGCATGGCCGGGGGGGAGAACTGCCTCCTGGTAGCCGACAGGGTCGGGAGAGTTAGCTTCACGACCTCCCGGTCGATTTTTCCCGAGAAGTCGGGCTTAGTCACGGCTTTTTCCCACGTATCGCAAGCATAGTCAAAGTATTGGACCCCCGCGGGAACAAGCTCATCGAGAAATTCGGGGGAAGCACAGAATGCCTCGACCACAGCCTTGCGGTAATGGTCAAGGAAAACTGCCCCTCTGGTGGACTTCAAGAAGGACCGTCGACCTTCATGCACCCCATTCTCCCTCTCGACCAAGACCTCATCATTCGCTTTGATCAGGTCGACTCTCAGCCGCTCAGCCTTACGAACGGTCGCCTCCTTATCAGAGCGGAGTTTGGCAATAATGGCATTAGCAGCCTTGAGTTCTTCTTCCTTGGCCGCAAGCTCATTGCACTTGGCCGCGTACTTCTCCCCCAAAACCTTGACATTGGTTTCGGGGGAAGTCACCTCCTCAATCATAGTCGGAAGAATTCAGGCGAGAAGCTGAAGAAAAGACGAACAAATGAGACGATAAGAAGTCGATATAATACTAAAACAAAGAGAAAGAAGTAAGCAAACACAAGAATAAACCTACCCGGGGGATGAGCCGAGCAGCATAACGAGCCCGGTCGTAAGGGTTGCCGTCGGAGCGAACTCGGTCGTCCTCAGGGAGAATGACTAGAGGTAGTTAAGGATTTGAAAGGAGTCAGGGTTATCATAGAGCCGGGAAGCCTGTTGAAGGGTTACCGACCGCACCCTCACGGGCGACGGCTGTCCCACGTCTTCTACAACCTGGGGCACACCCGCGTCGATCTCGGCTGCCGGCTCTTTTTTTGGCGTTTCGAGGAGTCGGGCGCCGAAGTCTTATCCTTTGATCATGGGACCTCTTCTGGAAATGGGAACCCGACGGCTTGCTTGGTTTAGAGGCCGAGGGGAGCACGACCTTAGACCTTTTAGCGGCAGTCGTCTCGACCGCCGCAGCAGGTGCAACAGAGCTCGAACCTCCCTCAAGCTCCCGAGCAGTTGACTTGTTGGCCGCCTCGGCCTTCTTCTTCTCAAAACGAGCCAAAGCTTTTACTAAAAAAAATGTATGATCAATACAAACCGGTACAAGAGCCATGCATATATTCCAAGACGAATAAACGTAAATACACGAGGCCAAACAATCAATAAACAAATCGGAACAAAGGCCGATAAGAAAAGAAGCTTACAAGGGTCGTTAAGTCGAGGAACACTCTTGTCAACACAAATACCAACATGATTAAGTAAAGAACTATCTTTAGTCAGCTGACGAGCGCTCCACACATGTTTATTTAACTCTTCTAACATATTCGCGAACTGCGAGGAGTCGGGACGCTTACGTTGCTTTGTCTTGCTGGTAATCCACTCATTTGAAAAAGGATATTGGCCAGGAGCAGGTCGAATGAAGAAATACTTCTTCTTCCATTCAGTAATATTGGAAGAAAGATCGTCAAGGAAAGTAACGCCTACTCGACGGCCCAGACAATGGGCGTCTTTGCTAAACCTATACTCGTAGCAGTAAAGAAAAAACTCGGGTAAAAAATTACCTAAAACTACGCGGGTAACAACTATGAAAGCTACCATTATTCGAATAGAATTGGGGGTAAACTGATTTATTGGTATATCGAAAAGATTACTTAGCGACAGTAACTCAGGTTGAATCGGAAAACGCAAGCCCGACATTATTTGATCCACAAAAAAAGTAAAACAGCCCTTAGGAGGGTGACGGAAGTCGTCTTCGAGTGTAGGAGCAACCAAAGCCCAATCAGAGGGAAGGCCACTGTACTCTCTGAATCCATCGATTTCGGCTGCAGGAGCATAAGAAAATGATATTAAGAACTTTGCCACGGAATATGCTACAGTTATAGACCCAATTAAGGGAGTCATTATCAGTAAAGGAACAAGGCTTGTCTTATACATGAGGATGTCTAGAAGAACCTAGCGGAGAATACCTTGAGGATCAAGTCGAGGCAAGAAGATTCAAGAGCTCGAAGAACTTCAGGATCCACACAAAGTGTGCCCGAAAGCAACGCCTGATTGTACACAGCCCAATCGATACCGAAGGATGAGGCATTGGAGTTAACATAGCCCTCTGGCTCGATATTTTGATGAGAACATGGTCCGACATCGATTAGGTGGACAGAGTCCGAACCCGAATAGTCATCGATTTCACGGGCAAGAGAATAGGAGACGGGATCAGAAACAGGGTCGAGGTTGGAATCTAAAAAGAAAAGAAAAGAACGGCAATCAATAGATATGGGAGAACACGACCGTGATTCGATTTAAAAAGGTAAGGGTCAACAAAATGACCAAAAAAGGCACGAGAAGCGACTCGACAACAGAAAAAAGGGAAAAAGAAATAGGGAAAATATTTCTCGTTTCAACTCGACTTGACAAATGAAGGCCAAGTCGATGGCGTATCAATCCGTAAGAAAAGAGAAGAGTTAATCCCTTATGATAAGACGACTGACGAATGAAAACACTTGGAGAGATGAAAAGTCTGCGATCAAAGATCTAACAAGACAATCGCCATAAATTCGTATAAGAATCCCCAGAAAATCCGATGAACATGCAAAAATCAAAGCACAGCGCCCAGAAAAGCAAAAAAAAAAAAAAAATCGCACACAACTGTAAATCGAAAGGCAAGGAGAACTTACTCATACTCATGGTGATTGATGTAGAACGCCGGAATGAGAAAAGAGCGCTGAAAAGCTTGAGAATGCTGTATTTGCCGAAGAAAGAGAGTTCAGAAAGATTGAGTGCGAAAAGTGAAGAAGAGAAAAGGAGGAGAATACTTATAGGGGAAGTGGAAGAAACCCTAGCCCTGAGATTAAAGTCAGATTCAACGGTTGAGATGGTACACGGAATACGAAGCGGTGGAGAGAGAAAGCGTCTTATCAAAGCTCAAGACCCTATTTTTGAATTTTGAAATTTGAAAAGATTCAGACTTATCCAATCAATTCGAAATCTGATTGAGTAGACAAGTCGCTTTATGAGTCGAAATAATGAGTAAACGTGGCGTAGAGCAAGGACATGCGACATGGTATATGAAAAGATTCGAGTGAGACATTCAGTCGAAAAATTTACTCGTAAGCTCAGAGTCGCTTCGAGTAATTTTGTGGGGGACTAGATGATATAGCCACACTGTCGTATAACGGCTCAATACCATCGCGGTTCAGAGATTACCGAGTCGACTTACGCGAAGTCGACTTTGTCCGCAGATTCTTTATGGTATCTCCGGTTAAGGGTCCAGGCATTTCTCTCAGTCGACTTCCACATGTCGATTAGCAAAAGTAGATCCCCTCCGGGAAGACGGTCAAGCGCGTCAGGGTCTACTTACGATTGAAGATGACCCAGTCGACTCGAGTTGGTATCCCCAGCCGACTAAAGAAGTCTCGAGGTTCGTAGATCTCGGCGACTCCAGTACACTTCAACATACCATAGGAAAGTTGTCAAGGATAAGAAGTAATCTAAATGCTGACTAGGATATGGACGGAATGCGAACCGACCAGGATATTCTGGATATTTCCCGTAAGTCGGCCAGGGCATTTTGGGGACTTCAGGTAAATGTTTTACTTCTATATAAAGGAGCTAAGGTAACCCCAAAACCCTAACTCCCATTCATTCATACTCTCCTCCATTATTGTTGCTGCTCTCCCAGAGCAGCTCTTCTTTTTTCTCTCTCTCACATACTGACTTGAGCGTCGGAGGCACTACGCCGGAAACCCCTCCGGCGTTGAGTTCTTGCAGGTTTTCTCGCGGTTCAACGACGGTTCGAAGGCTATCGAGTCAGATCTGAGCTCATTCCCATCGGTTCATTCCAGATCTGGGCGATTTTCCATTGGTCCACTCCAGATCTGAAAGGAGACCCATCACATTTTAAGAACATATATACATGATCACATTAATAATTATATTGGATTATAATTATGGTATTGCAATTAATTAAATAATTGTTTGAATGTTTGCAATTTATTAATTAGTTACTCTCTTGAGTTGATACTGTCATTAACAGAGTGGGATGTTAATTGATAAAGTATAATTCTCAAATTGCCTCAATCAATGATCATTAAGAAAGAGATATTAATGATACGCGATAGATTGACATGTGGTCTGCATCATATTCTTAAAGAATATAGTATGTCTCACTGTTATGAATAATTGTTATTCGTGATGGACACATGGATACTTTGGAGAGTATTGGCATACCCTACCGATAAACCATTTGTTTATGTGTCTATAGAAGTATCGGTGTGTGGAATGGTGTAATAGTCCTTTGACTTGAAGTCAATATGCAATTCATGTACAGAGTGATTTACTTAGACCTAGTCCAACGCTTACGCCCGTATGGGTAGTACGGGCTTGTGTTGGGTAGATCATGATATATATGAAATTGGTAGTTGAGCCAAGATAGGATTCATTCCACGAATATAGTTTCGAGAGAACACTCGTTTTCTCTATTCTGGCTTGATAAAGTCATTGGTCAATTCACGTGATTATATTTGAAATGGTGTTCAAATATAATTGATAAAATCAACCAGTGAGATGAGATAAAATAATTAAGCTATTTGGGTAGACACACGTTCAAATCCTAAGGTTAATCGAGTGGTTCGTGAATGAAGGGACTGTATCATCATTGAGTTATACACTAAAGGTTTGTTTGCTAACGTACTTCATATATTGAGTTCGTCCTTCGACGCAGTCTAAGAGTTACGTAAGGATCATAAATTAGATTTTGTCAATATATGAAGGCCTATAGGGTCACACAATATGCAATCAGTTTTCTGACTAAGAGTGAATCGAGAGTGTTAAATATTCAATTAGACTGGAATATTTGTTTATGAGTAATGAGATTATTTTCTACTTGATGGAAAATATTTAATTAAGTTAAATTGGATTTATACTTAATTAGTAACAAGATAATTTTCTATTTGATAGAAAATACTTAATTAAGTTAAATTGGATTTTAATACTTAATTAAAATATTAATTGGATTAGGTCCAACTACCTATTGGACTGTAGAATTTCCTAAGGCCCATATAATTAGGTTTGACCTAATTATACATATGTCATTATCTCATTGTAGTCTTAATCGATCATTAGATGAAAGAAGAAGAGAGAAAAGAGATACACCGTAAAAACACAAAACACTCTCTAGCTTTCTGGCTCGAAGATTCCTAGCTTCTTCACCAGAGAGGATTCATTAGTGTTGGATCGTGCATCAGAAAACTGGATTGCGTGGATACCATAGTCGAGGACAAGACTGAATAACTGTATTTTTCGTGTATCATTCACGCGATCTAGGATCATATCGAATAGCTATTAGATGAAAGAAGAAGAGAGAAAAGAGATACACCGTAAAAACACAAAACACTCTCTAGCTTTCTGGCTCAAAGATTCCTAGCTTCTTCACTGGAGAGGATTCATTAGTGTTGGATCGTGCATCAGAAAACTGGATTGCGTGGATACCATAGTCGAGGACAAGACTGAATAACTGTAAATTTCGTGTATCATTCACGCGATCTAGGATCATATCGAATAGCTATTAGTCGGATCTTCGTTGTTGGTAAGAAAATTTTAAATTCCGTTACGCGTACGCTAGGTTCGTACGTCAAAAATCCAACAGTGATATTAGAGCATCAGGTCGATGTTCATAGCTATTCGATTTCAGATTGGATTTATATGGATCAAAATATGTGTTAATCAATGTTAAGATAATTAATTTGGAATTAATTTTCATTAAGTTAATTGAGTTGCTGCTGGTTCTGCACGTACTACTCAAAATCTGGGATTTTGAAAGCAGAAATTCATTAGAGTCGTAATTGTTTCAGTTACAATTATACTTAGATTAAGAAAATTATTTTAGAATTAATTTTTCTTTCTCTTCGTAAAATTCTGGGAAGGAATGCCTGAACCCATTAGGAATTAGAATTCTCGTACATGATTTGGAATCGTAAACGTTGGAACCGTCTCACAATTAGGGTTTGTTCGATCTAAACCTGGGATTTATATTTATAAAAAAAAAAGGAAACGATTTGGAATAGTTTGCACGAACCTGCAATCTGGGAATTTCACTTCTCGCCGTTTCTGATCTTCGATCTCTCGTCCTCGACCGTGAAGCCGCTGCCGGCGATTGTCGCCACCGGGACTGGCCGCTAGGGCTCGCTCGGCCATCCGCTAGTTGCTGCGGCCGTCGAGGGCCATCGTCGCCTGAGCTCCACGATGGAAGCTCGCTTTGGGAGAGAACAGTCGTTGATCCCAGCGTAGTCGCGCTCCGGAAATCGGGCTTGGAGCTCGCGACTCTGCCATTAATGGCGGATGTTCCATAAAAAAAGGGTAAGGAACCAGCGAGAAGACGTCGGCCTGGGGCGGCGATGGCTTGCTGGAGGTCAGACGCCGCGGCAGATGCGAGACGGCGGCGGGCAAGCTTGAATTGACTAGAGAAAACGAAATTAGGGCTGGGGCCTTGATTTTGAAAATTTGATTAAACTAAAGGGTTGTTTTGCAATTTTCAGAAGTTTTAATTAATTGCAATTTGACCCTAGAGTTAAATCTGTAATTTCAAAACAAATCTGGGGTCTATTTCTAATTTTCGAAGGCTGGGGCAAATCTGCGAAATTTGAAAAGGTTTAAAAGGTGCAATTTGGTCTTTGGGGCCAATTTGTAATTTCTGAAAAATGTTAAGGCCTGTTTGGTCGATTGGAAAAATCAAATTTTTAACAGCTTAAATAATGGGTATTTTGCTTGTTTTAAATTTTTGGAAAATCCCTAAAATTGAAATTAACCCTTGGGGTATATTTCAAACTAAAAGTTATTTTCAAATGACTCTTAAATATTTTTGAAATATTTAATAAACGAAATAAAGCTTCGAGCTTGTTTCAAAATGTTATAAATTTTGATAAACGTTTTAGCACATTATTTTGATCCATGAATTTGCTTGGCATATGTATTTCTGAATACATATTTATGTGTTTGGAATATTATAAATGCATGATAATTGGATTATTTGCTCATATTTGTCTAACTGAAATAAATTAAATAGTTTATTTATTTTAGATACCGTCCGCGATTATATTGTCTGGGTAGGCGGCGCCCAGTATTTGTCGGACCGCGTTATATATTGTTTGGGTAGGTGGCACCCAGTATTTGTGGACCGCAATATTATGCATGGGCAGGCGGCGCCCAATATTTGTCGGACTGCGTTATATTATGCTCGGGTAGGCGGCGCCCGATATGTGATATTAGTTGGATCTTGTTTGAATATTAGATATTTGATACCTCGTTCAAAAGGTTCCCCTGATAAATATAAGTCTCATCTTGGATGCACGACGTCACCCGTCACAATCGAATGAGTGCAAAAACCTCATCGTCCAAAAGTATTTACACCCTAGTGTTTGCTTAGGTTTACGAGGCTCAGACTCATTCATAGATACATATGCTTGTGATCGTGTGATGGTTTTGACTTAGCTAATTTTTGTCGCCATAGCTTCGGAATGATCTAAGGACGTCGATCAAATTTGATTTGATCAACTAAGAGTTGTAATTGTTTACAATTGGTTTAGAGATCTACCACTACATCCATTATAGTGATCAGCCCTAGCTAGGACTAGAATCGGATGGATGTGGATCTTGGCTCACTATGAGTATATTTGATATGAGTCCGTACTCCTCCGAAAGGGTCGTAGAGTATGTGAAAATAGTGGGAACTGAATTAATTAAAAGCCATGTTAATTTAGTTAACAAATGTGATCAATTTGTTTTATATTCATGTTCTATATGCTTCTCTGGGTTGAATAGAATTTTGAACTTATTATTGAAATGTTTGATGGAAATGAATAAGTTGACTGGATCGAATCATTTGGATTGACTGCACGTTTTGTAATTGTTGTTTTGTGGTAAAACGAGTTGAATATGTGTTGGACACAAAGGTGCCCCATCTTACCTAATAAGACTCTTTTTGGGTACTATGCGTTTGACCATGATACTCATAAGAAGTATTAGGATGATAAAATTTCAGTTTAATGTGTCGTATTGTTCTCTATGTCAACTAGGTTGAAGAGACAATATGATAGGATGAATCTCAATGAATGTGAGAGCATTTAAAGAGACTTTATGACCCTCATTGTCAAACCTTGGAGTTTGAACTGTTGGGAAATCTATTCAAATGCAAGCTACATGGTGGGATAAAGTCTTTGTGTATGTCGTGCAGATGATTTGACTGATTGGGAGTTTGACTTCGTTTGAATGAAGCTCTCAATCATGTCACTGTGAATATCATCTTGCAGTCGTTCTAGTTTCATATTTAAACTTCATTGTGACTTTTTATATGAAATGATACGAGGACAATGATGCCTTAATTGCACAACATGCTCAAGACATACAATCCATTCACTCTTAGGAAAGGTTGTACTCATGACAAGTTCTTATGCTAAATCTTACCAAGGGTAAGCGTAAGTAGAAGAGAGACTGAAATTGTTTCTAGGCCTACAACCTAGAAGCCTACGGGAAGGATGAACAAAAGTTGAAATTGTTCAATGATGTATTTTCTACAAAGAAAAGGGTGTTGGAAGAGATGTTGCATGTGTTTCAAGGCACAAGGTGTTGCGAACACTGCATAGAATTAGTTTGTTTAAACGAAAGTTTAAAGTAATACGAAAAATCTTTATTTTCTTACGGCATTATATATTTTGTCACATTAATGAGACAATGTTAAGTACATTAGATTACTTGACACCATGTGACTTTGAGTAACATGGAATTTGTGAATTTTGTTTTAAATGAAATGATGACCAATAAGTTCTTTTCTTGGAAAGGGACACAAGCCAAAGAATGTTTGAGTTGATCTACATTAATGTATGTGGGCTTTCTTGAACTCAAGTTGGAAGAAATTTTTCGTACTCCATCATCCTTACTAACGATTGTTCAAGGTTGAGTAATGTGTGTCTTACGGAACACAAAATCGAAGCCTTAGAAAATTCAAGAAGTATAAGTTTGGAGTAAAGAAACAACATGACTAAAGTATCTTTTCGATTTGATCGAATAGAAGAATACTTGAGTATAAAGTTTATTTATTACTTGACATTTCATGGAGTCCAATAGTAATGGATACCTTCTAGTACTCATTTGATGAAGTATTGGAAAGGAGCAATAAAACCTTATTAGATATAGTTAGATCCATGTTAAGTTTCACCACTCTTTCACATATCATTGATGTTATACCTTATTGAACTCGATTTACATTCTGAATAGAGTTCCATTGAAGTCAGTTGTAAGGACGTCATATGAATCATGATGTGGCAAGAGGCCTTGTCTTTAACAGATGCGAACCTAGGTTGTCTAGCATATGTAAAGAAATATTTAACTGATAAATTGGAATCTAAAAGTGAAGAATGTTATTTTGTAGGCTATCCAACACGATGATATTATTTCTATCTTTCTGGGAAACATAGAGTAATTGTCTTTAGATAGACAAAGTTTCCAGGAGAATATTATTTCTTTAAGGAACAAGGTCGTGTTGTGATAGAACTTGAAAAGTTCAAGGAAATTCAAAATAACATTGAGGTTCAATAATTGTCGTTTTATATTGACAAAGATTTAGAGGGAGGTATTAGTGATTCCCTAAATAGAAATTTGTCATTCGATGAACAACTTCTAGCTAGTGGGAGTAATATGGGTGAAACTGCAGAATGCAGCACACTCATATACAACAAATACCTAATGGCTTGGATGTCGTTCATTCTCAATAAACGCATGCAAATGTGATTTTGAGAACCCTCTAATCGTTGAGAAACTCCAACGTACAAGAACCTCTTCAAGATCAGAATGTCTAACAACAAATGCAAATGTAAAACTCCGTAGGTTGACTAGAACTCGTCGTGAACCAATTAGATTGTCTTTCATCTTGGAGGCTCACAATGATGTAGAGATTCCTAATGAGGATGATCTCAGGACCTACACTGAGTTTATGTAAGACATGGACTCAAAAAGGTGGCTAGATGCCATAAAATCATAAATGGACTGGATATACATGAATCAAGATAGAACTTGGTTAGTTTGCCAATTAGGGTTAGACTTATTGGATGCAAATGAGTTTTCAAAAGAAAATAGATGCAAAAGGAAAAAGTATAAACCTATAAGGCTAGATTGGCTGATAAAGGTTATAGTCAACGTGAAGGCAATGACTATGATGCGACTTTTTCACCAATTTCCAAAATTAAGTCCATTTGGATTTTACTTGCAATAGTTGCATACTATGACTATGATATTTGACAGATGGATGTTGAAATCGCTTTCCTTAATGGAAAAATTGGAGGATGTATATATGATACAATCTAAAGGTTTCTTATCCAAGTCACATTGAAAATTAGTATGCAAGTTACAAATGTCCAATAGTGGACTTAAGCAAGCCTCTGGGAGTTGGAATATCTTTTTATACAAAGTCACATAATTGTTTGGCTTTGTGAGAAGTAAGAAAGATCTATGCGTTTATAGTAAACACAATTTTTATCATATATGTATGTGACATATTGATAATGGAATGATGTTCCTCATTTGCAGTTCGTGAAAGATTGATTACCAAGTACCTTCATTGTGAAGGGTTTGAGTGAAACCTGCGATACTCTTGAAATTAGGATCTATCGAGATAGACCTAATAGAGTGTTATAGTTTTACGGTCCTTGTGTATAGTCAAGATACTGAAGTGCTTCTCCATGGAAAATTCTGACAAAATTGAATATTCCAATGAACATGACATCGAGTTAGCAAAGAAAGATTGTCTCTCAGTTGATGTCAAACTTGGGTGCATGAAGAAGATCACATATGCTTATGCGATGGAGTCTATCATGCATGTTATGACAAGTGCGATGTCTACATGCTTTACGCACTTAGTATCACTTATAGATCCCAATAATATCCTAGGGAGTTATATTGGAAGACTGCTAAGACTACATTTAGTACATTAGATGGACTAAAGAATATATTTTATTCTATGGTGGGAATAATAATTTAATAGTCTTATATTCATTTCAATGATGAGGCAGTGAGTTGGAATAGTTTCAAACAATAAATCACTGTAAATTCAACCACAAAGGCCAAATACATTGTTGCATTAAAAGCCTATGGAGGCTGTCTGGATACATGAGTTCTTAAATGAACTAGGGGTAGTTCCAAGTACCATTTATCTAATATCTACATATTATGATAAAATGGTGCGATTGCACTAGAAAAGGAACCAAGATCCAACAACAAAATAAACATGTACAAAGGCGCTATAATTTATTTAGAGATAATTAATAGAAGAGAAATAAGTTAGAACGTGTTCAAACTGAACATTACTTGAATGGTTCGTTCACCAAACCATTGTGCATAGTTGAGCACAATAGTCATTTTAAGAAAATTTGTACTAGATATATTGGTGATTGCCTCTAGTTCACGTGGGAGATTGTTGGTATATGTGTCCTATAGACAATTATTTTAAGGACATATATACATGATCACATTAATAATTATATTGGATTATAATTATGGTATTGCAATTAATTAAATAATTGATTGATTGTTCGCAATTTATCAATTAATTGCTCCCTTGAGTTGATACTGTCATTAACATAGTGAGATGTAAATTGATAAAGTATAACTCTCAAATCGCCTCAATCGATGATCATTAAGAAAGGGATATTAATGATACGCGATAGATTGACATGTGGTTTGCATCATATTCTTAGAAAATATAGTATGTCTCACTGCTATGATTAATTGTTATCCGTGATGGACACATGGATACTTTGGAGAGTATTGGCATACCCTACAGATAAACCATTTGTTTATGTGTCTGTAGAAGTATCGGTGTGTGGAATGGTGTAATAGTCCTTTGACTTGAGGTCAATATGCAATTCATGTATAAAGTGATTTACTTAGACCTAGTCCAACGCTTACGCCCTTATGGGTAGACACGGGCTTGTGTTGGGTAGATCATGATATATATGGAATTGGTAGTTGAGCCAAGATAGGATTCATTCCTCGAATATAGTTTCGAGAGAACACTCATGTTCTCTATACTAGGTTGATAAAATCATTGGCCAATGCACGTGATTATATTATAAATGGTGTTCAAATATAATTGATAAAATCAACCAGTGAGATGAGACAAAATGAATAAGTTATTTGGATAGACACACGTTCAAATCCTAAGCTTAATCGTGTGGTTTGTGAATGAAGGGATCGTATCATCATTGAGTTCTACACTAAAGGTTTGTTTGTTTGTCCATGTAAACGTACTTCATATTTTGAGTTCGTCCTTCGACGCAGTCTAGGAGTTTCCTAAGGATCATAAATTAGATTTATGTCAATATATGAAGGCCTATAGGGGCACACAATATGCAATCAGTTTTCGGACTAAGAGTGAATAGAGAGTGTTAAATATTCAATTAGATTGGATTATTTGTTTATGAGTAATGAGATAATTTTCTATTTGATGGAAAATATTTAATAAGTTAAATTGAATTTTTATACTTAATTAAAATATTAATTGGATTAGGTCCAATTACCTATTGGACTGTAGGATTTTTTAAGACCCATATAATTAGGTTTGACCTAATTATAAATATGTCATTATCTCATTATAGTCTTAATCGATCATTAGATGAGAGAAGAAGAGAGAAAAGAGATACACCGTAAAAAGATAAAACACTCTCTAGCTTTCTGGCTCGAAGATTCCTAACTTCTTCACCGGAGAGGATTCATTAGTGTTGGATCGTGCATCGGAAAACTGGATTGCGTGGATACCATAGTGGAGGACAAGACTGAATAACGGTAAGTTTCGTGTATCATTCACGCGATCTAGGATCATATCGAATAGCAATTAGTCGGATCTTCGTTGTTGGTAAGAAAATTTTAAATTCCGCTGCGCGTGCGCTAGGTTCGTACGTTGAAAATCCAACACATTTATCTCAAATAGTGCAAAATTGTAGCGTTGGGCTAGAGATCAAACTCTATGCAATTGTAAAGGAATACGCAACTTCAACGCAGCGTTGGAGTTGCTCTTAGTGTGAAGGAATACGCGGAGTTGCTCGAACTTTTTTTTTTTTCGAGCTTTAGATAAAACAACTTCATGCAATTGGCCAACAGTCAACACCAACCTGTGCCACAATTTTTTTTATTATTATTATTTTAATGTCAATCAGAACTGCTCTCACACTTTTATAAATCGTTCCTCATTTGTTTATTATTTGTGAAGTGAAGGAGTTTTGCCTCCCACTATTTTGGTGCTTGGTTTAGATTTTTAGAAAAAAGTATATACCTTTTGAAAAGAAGTAAACAAAGTAGTCGGGAAGTCTCCATTCCCTTAAAACACCAAAAAGAAAACAGTAGTATCAATAATGTACAAATGATTTTCCGAATCATTCTACTTTTTACTTGAATTCCACAGCTTTATTTATCATAAATTATGTGTTTAACTCAATCTTTAATTAGCATGGTCGACTTGTTATAGGGAGATTATACGGTTCTGTTACGGAATCATTCCGGTGAGTTTGTAATCATTGGATCAACTATCCACGACGATCACATAATAATATAACGGTTATAAATCTCGACGGAATGGTTCCGTAGCAAGATTGTAGCATTTCTCTTTGTTATATCTTATTTTAAAATATATATTTATGCTCATATTTTTGTTCATTTCATTTGTATATGACATTTTATTTTCAAATTATGCATATATATTAAAAATTTTCAAACTTGCTTAACAATATCTTAGTGTGTTCATTTGTTTACCAAAACAAATTTATAGCTTGATGAGAATTGAAGAATAGAGATGAAATTAGGATTATTCCTTGAATCTCAAACCCGAGCACCACCTCACCTAGTTAGTTGGATAATTTTCTCGTTTATTCTTTATTATTATTATTTTTTTTTTCTATAATGGAATTTGCGTATTTACAGAGTTAAAAACAAAATAATGATAGATTTATGAATAAAGTAAGCACAAATAATTATGGGCGAAAAAAAGCGGATTAAAAAGTAGCACCCCGTTCAATGCATCTAGAAATCACTCGGACAATCACTAATGCATACTTTGCTCGGGTCGTGAGTTGCTCGTGCGATGTATGGATAAATAATAAATAATAGTTATTATTAAAATATAATATTACTTGTGAGTTGTATTATTGTCTCACATCGTCTATACAGAGAAAATATGCTTAACTTATAAATTAGTGAGTTACTTCTCTTACCGTCAATTAGTTTTAAGATGAAACCTCACTATGGTGCACCTAGGCATACCTTCTTATGTGCGTTTCACGTACATGAGAACGCACATGTTTCTGTTTCCCGGCCTAGTCGGGCTTGAAATTCGTATAAAAGATTTACAAATGAGGGGACATATTTTAATATAATGTCACTTGTGAGTTGTCCCACATCATTTATATAAGAAAAATAAGTTCAACTTATAAGCCTAGTGGGCTCATCCTCCTACTACCAATTGGTTTAGTATGAAACTTCACTATTTTTTTTCCCCGAAACGATAGAGAATTTTATAGATCAAAACGCACAAATGTGCAAATTACAATTCCAAGCCGCAGCCAAAAGCTGAATAAACTGAGAGGACAGGTCAGAAGACATGCCTAAATCCGACACTAGCAACGCTAGAATGCAAAACTTCACTATGATACATCAAAGCTTACCTGTTATGGTGCAAGCCATTGACCTGTTCTTTGACCTTACTTGTGCGCTTAATGTTTCCGAATATTCTGTTCGACTTTCCCTTAAACGTACTAGCATGCGATACATTAGAAATTTGGTTGATAATGGGTTAATTGTGCATAAATATGTTCCAACACAACCAATAGCTTAATATGTTGGGTGCTCAATTATTTTTTAAGGAAATCCTTAGGGATATGCATTCTCTGATTGCTTGTATGCCATTATATTATATTGTATTGTATATTGATATATATATATATATATATATATATATATATATATATTATTTTGCATTGTGTGTATGCATATAGGTTATTACATTAGTCATACTTTGCATTTTGCATTAATTTCACCACAAAGTCATGATTGATGTTCGAACTCTGTATAATCCGGTGAGATCTTATTAACTGAAGTTGTTTGTCTGTTCTTACATGTTGTGAGACTATTTATTTCTGCCATAAGAGCTACCATCACACGATTTATTGATAAAGCTAGCACATGGCTCTTTTCCTACAAGATCGACTGTGAAAAGAGCTTCATAAACTGAAAACGATGTGAATTGTGAAAGCTACTTACAAGCATTGCACTTAATTGTGTAGTGTTCCAACATTTTGTTATAAGTGGTCATCTTCATAATAAAGCTTCTATTATTTTTTTTTTTGCATACTTTGGAGAGATATAATTTGCA
The DNA here is from genome assembly GCA_902706635.1 of Striga hermonthica. Lineage (NCBI taxonomy): Eukaryota > Viridiplantae > Streptophyta > Magnoliopsida > Lamiales > Orobanchaceae > Striga > Striga hermonthica. The sequence continues at coordinate 3,820,031 of CACSLK010034050.1, read as the reverse complement.
TTGTATCACTGTTCTGCCTCGTACATTGTCTCCGGTGTGTTTGTTTCACAAGATCGGTGTTTGGTTAATTCATCTCACAAAATCTGGCGCATATGGATTAGAATGAAAATTATTGATTTTGTGTCTTTTGCATGCATTTTTTTTTTCATACTAGGTATATATTTCATAAGATTTCCTTCCATGAATGAATTACTTGGGTATTAAATAATTGTGAGGGAATATATTTTTGGATAATAAAATCTGAATCTTCCTAATTTTGAATTAGTTAGGCACTTGTGTTAGTGTGTTAATGGGCTTGTGTGTTCAGTTTTGATAGGGGTGTTCTTACTGCATGGTATTCAACCTTTTCCTTGTTTTTTTTTCTTTTTAACTTCACCCATAACGTCATCACTTTATATCTTCATCTACAGAGCATAAGAACTCTTTTTTTATTTTTCTTTCTCTATGAATTCTTCTTATAACCAACTGTGTTCTTGCTTCATCTTCTAATATACTTCTGAAACAATTTGGCTGATGGCAAAGGCCTACAGAAGAGAAGAACAACACATCAGAGATTAGAGTTCAACTCAAGTAACAACTTTCGTCTTTGGTCAGCTTTATTTTTTTTTCTCGTTCGATTGCACTTACTTAGGGGGACATTTGCCTTTGGCATTTCAGTCTAAAAAGGAGGAGAAATAGGATGTCTCTAAGGATGTCGGGATAATGCTCTAGCTGTTTGCTTCTGATTATTTTTGGATGTTGTTTTTGACATGTTTCTGCAGGTTGTAAGAACATTTATATCTTGTTGTTTTATTGTTTGACTATTTTGATAGGGGGAGATGAGTTGGTTACTCTGTTTGACTTAGGTTATGATAGTTTGATGTGCATTTATTGCTCTGATTATAGTCCTCGTAGTTGTTTTCATAGGAACAGTTTTGATGTTCTTACATTGCAGGTATTTGAATAGTTACTTCCTTATGTTCGAACATAGATATTTGCTTTCCTGATCTGAATTTATTTTGTAGATTATCTTATAGGAACACGGTTTTCAAATTGATTGTCAAAGGGGGAGACTGTAAGAATATTGGTTTGGCATCATCCGAAAAACTTAAGTGTTTTCTAGAAGATTTTCTTGTTAGGCAAGTAAAACAAATTAAAGGGAAGTTGTCTATTTTATCTACTTGTAAATTAATTAAGGTCCTAGTATTTATTATTAAAAATATATAGTATATATTTATTATAATATGTATTATGGAGTCACAATCCTTTAGGAGAAGGATTACATAATACATATCTTTCATATTCACTTATCATATATGTCACTTGCATTAATGAGTTTGATTCTATGCTATAATTAATTTTCTTTTTCTTGTAGGACAAGGAATAAGTGGCAAATACAATGAAAGGATAAGCTAGTCCACACATACAGAATTCTGGACGTTTTAGAGAATATCTAAGGAGGATTTGGAAAAATTTATCGCAAGATCTTTGAGATTTAGAAGATCGGCTATTTTAAGTAAGTCGTGTTCTTACACGAGTCTGTAAACACAAGATATTCATTGAAAACTCAGTTCTGAATATATCCAAATCACATACACAAATTCTACTTCTAGGAAACTAAAGGAAGTATTCGTCCATATCAGAAAAGAATCAACTAAAAAGTAAATTGACTCTTAAAAGGAAAAAGAGAAACTTGTGAAAACTCATAATCTTAAAGAGATTGTACATAAGCCTACTCAAACAATCAATTGAAGAGAGTTGTCGCAATAATCGAGTTCATCATTCATCAGATTCAGTTGAATGTTTGTGAGGTTTATATTCTTTTTATTTTGTTTGATGAGCCTCATCAGTTCAGCGTTCTTACATTGCTTTCATTGTACAAACACTTTTGAGTGATTAGGGATTAAGTACTTTATTATCAGGGAGGGATCCATAGCTATATTTAAAGTTCACGTGTTTGTGGCCAGGGAAGTAATTGATAGGATCGGGTATAGTGTTGGCTAGGCTAGGAATGAGTCCGAATCGAGTAAGTACAAGTTGTACTTTGTGCGTATAAACCAATTTATCAATGAAAGAGTTTTGAAGGGTAGTGAGACGGTCCTCGAAGACATATTTGCTTTAATATTTGTGCTTCTGCAATTTATTTCTCTGTGTTGCAACACAATTTAGTAATATAGAATTTCTGTGTTCAAACACAGTTTGCGTACTCTATTTCCCCAACCAGTTTTTCAAGACGAAATGAAACCATTCGGGTGCCGCCTAAAGTCTATGCACCGCCTAAGCCCGGTTTTTTAAATACTAACCGTATCGACATCTATATATAGGGGTCCCTCAAATTTTTTCTTGCTCTCAAAAATAATTTTTTTTTTTTTATTCAGTTCACAAAATTATTAGAGCCCCTGGTTTTCTCCCCCATTCTGTTTTGTCACTAGCTATTACCTAAAAAAAACAGAGTCACTAACAAAGATGGCAAACACACATCTTTTTCATGGACATACCCACAATTTTTACATATTTGTGCCTGTCACATTTGTGATTCATATATTATGATATGTCGATACTCTGCAATATAGTATGAAAAAGATGGCCACAACATAACAAAAGAATATGCTACGGTCCCGTTATGGAACCATTCCGTCAAAAATTGTAACTGTCAAATCAATTATCTCCGACAGTTAAATGAAACGGCTACAAACCCGACATAATGTTTCCGTAACGAAACCGTAGCAATTCTCCGTAACAAAATCCCACATCACACACAAAAAACAATTTAAAACCAACTTAAACACCATCTATTGTGCAAAAGGCGAAACGAGTGACGGTATACCCTTCCTTTATAACAAACAATAGCCACTAAAAAACAAAAGGTCATCCATATCTTAGTTAAGTCTTTTTAATATACACTTAGTTAGACCCACATAAAAATGTGGCAAAAAAAGAAGAAAAAAAAAAAAGAAATTAAAAAAACGTAACGAACGTTAAATTAAAAGGGAACATTTATCTACATTTTTTTTCAATGTTATATTCCTAGTTTAGCCAAAATAAAACATAAAAATAAAAAACAACACGCTAAAAGTTAGGAAAATTTAAAAAAAAAAAAAAAAAAAAAAAAAAAAAAAAAAAAAAAAAGAAAAAAAAAAAAAAAAAAAAAAATAAAAAAAAATAAAAAAAAAAAAAAAAAAAAAAAAAAAAAGGCTAAACCTCCCTAGGATCAACAAAAATGGATGGTCCAGGTGGCGACTTTGTCCAGTCACCGACCGAGCCGTCACTGTAGTCCTCCCCCAGCCGCTTGATACACCACAGATCCTCCGCGCACGATAGACTCTTCCAATGCGGTATCCCTAACCTGAGCGGGTCCCCTCCCGCCACCTCCGCCGCCACCACCTGGCACCCGCCCTCCTGCGCCATGTTATGGGCCAGCCCACACAGCGCCCTCATCATCCTCACCGCATCTGGGCCTTCACCCCCAAGCCCATATAAAAACAAAAACCCAAACGGCCCGAACACGTCCGGCACCGAAGGTATCCGCAGGAAGGGCAGTGCCCTGTCCACCACCCGCGTGGCCCTCGCCAGGCCCTTCCTCACGCGCGAAGCGCCCCTCACCTGCAGACGGTACACCTCCTTGCAGTTCCACACACTCGCCACCGCCCACGACTCCGGAGGCGCCGCCAGGAACCCCTCGACGCCGGGCCACGCGCCCGGCACGGCCAGGAACGTGCCGAGGCTCAGGCGGTTGCTGAGGACGGCGTCGATGTCCCTCGGGAAAAACTCGGTGCCCGCGAACCGGCGGCGGTAGAGCTTTTCCGCGTCCGAAGGATTGAGGCGGACGATCGAGGCCCGGCGGTCGGGCCGGGCCCGGTGGGCGAATACGGGCCGGACGAGGATGGCCGGAGTCCGGAACTTGGAATAGCCCAATTTTTTGGTGAAGAGGTTGACGGAGGCTTGGTTGTCGTTCTCGGTGGCCATGTAAGCGTACTCGGCGCCGTTGTCTCGGAACCATTCCTCCATCTTGCGAACAAGCTTCAGCCCAATTCCCATTCGCCTGCACCAAATTTATGCCCAAAGAAAAATATTCAAAAATTTGAAGAATAATTTATTTTATTTTAAGGAAGAAAAAGGACAAATTGGGCCTACAGGTATATATCCAACAAGATATAAGAAAGAATAAAATGTGACAAAAATATGGAAACAGTAGCAAAAGGAAGCAAATAAAATAATTTGAAGGGGTGGGAAATAATTAGTTGGTCTAGCTAAAAGAGGAGTAAAAATAGAAATACATTTAAGGAAACCTAGATATTTGTTTGAAATTCATAAAAGCAAAACAAGAATACCTGTGATATGGAGAAACACGAAGGCCGAGGATGTAAGCGAGTTTAGTGTAGATGGGGAGTGGTGGGTCGTTACAGTTTGGATTTGAATTTCTGGGTGGTTTGGTGCCACAGGTGACGGTTTTAATGGAGCCCCTCACCGTCCCCACTATCACTCTATCCTCTCCCCCGCCGCCGCCGCCCACAACCACCATCTCCGCCACCTGCACACACCCAATTCATGTAACACGTCAGCACCGCATATATGTGTGGTACAATCACTTACTATTTGGGAAATGATTTACGAAACCATTTCGTCGAAGTTTGTAACCGTTAGAAACCCGATGAAATGGTTCGGTAGCATTTCCCCTTACTGTTATCATCTTTCCCAAATCATTACTATATTAACATCATCATCTTTCATTAGGTATAGTTGAAAGGAATAAAATACTAGCCAGCATGAGATGAGCAGGCGAGTTTCGGATCCTGGAAGTCGGGTCGCCCAAGAGGTCCGTGTAGAGGGCCATTTGGTCGGTCGGCCCGACCTCGCAACTATTCTCCATTTGCTCCACTGTTTTCAGGTCCTTCTTCGCGTCGTACTCCCTCACCACCACCGCCACACCCACCACGCCGCCGCCGCCCTCCACCACCACCATGCTGACTCCTTTTTTTTTTTTTTAATATGAAATAAAACAAAAATAAACAGTTGTAAAGAAGGAGAGGCGGTTTATATATGTAGGCGAAAGGCCCCTTTTAAGACCCGTTATTACAAACGTGTGCTTGGCTGTTAGAAAGATGATGATTCAGGTGGGATAAAAAAGAAAAACGGATGGATAATGATGAGTAGTGTGAAGCTAAAGAGAGTTGGGGAGTGAAAAAGGTGGAGAAGAGGAAAAGGTTTTGGTTTGGGGGAAGTAGAATACAAGTTCATAGGGGTGAGGCTTTATTTCATGTTACATTAATTCTTTGTCAGTCACAAAAATGCTCCATTTGGTGCGCTTTTTATACTTGGTTTTGTGAGCCTTTTAGAGCACCTTTAATTTTTTAAAGACAAAAAAAAAAAAAAAAACACAAAAGAGAAAATAGAAGAAAAACATTTGGCATTATCATCAAATTTGTAAATTTACTAAAGCCTCCAACAACCTAGGTGGGATTGGACATATGGTTTGTTTTTTTTTTAATTGAATCTAACATTTTTTTGTTGGTTAAAGAAATATGGTGATGAGTTATGGAAGAATGCGGGAAAATTATCTGATATATTATTCACAAAGATATATATACACATATATATGATATATAGAATGGGTTTTAGCCTAAGGTTGGGCTTAAATCTAGCATATAATACAAAAATATATGTTACATAATTAACATTCCTCCTCAAACTCAAGGTGGCATAGTGGAGATCAACTTGAGTTTGCTAAAAAGTAAACAAAATCGACCGTGAAGGAGAGACTTCGTGAAGATATCCGCTGGTTGATCTGTAGAGGAGACGGAAACAAGCTTCACAGTCTCATGTGCAACATGTTGCCGAATGAAGTGACAGTCAATCTCAATATGCTTGGTGCACTCATGAAATGTATCGTTATGAGACATTTATAGCACTCTGACTATCACAAAGTAGAGCGGTAGACGACGACTGAGGTGCACCGAGATCAGCAAGTAGTCGACGTAACCATAATAGCTTGGAGGCGGAATCAGCAAGAGCATGGTACTCAGACTCACACTAGATCTGGAAACTAAGGTTTGCTTCTTACTTTGCTAAAAGACAAGTGAATCACCCAGAAAGAAGCAGTACCCAGTAATGTAGCGACGATCAGTAGGATCTCCAGCTCAATCCGCATCAGAATAGCCGCTAAGAGTCAAGGAAGAACGAGCTGAGAAGTATAAGCCATATAGCATAGTGCCCTTCACAGCGGAGGATGTGCAACACAACAGAATGATGCGTCGTTCTTGGAGCATCCATAAACTGCCTCACAATATGAACAACATAAGTTATATCAGACCAAATGACAGTCAAGTATATCAAACTCCCAACAAGATGACGATATAATCTTGGATCCTGAAGAAGAGAGTCATCAAGTGGAGTAAGACGAACATCATAATCAAGAGGTGTAAAAGTTGTATGACAATCAGTAAGACCGGCCTGAGCAAAAAGATCAGGGGCATACTAGGCTTGAGACAAATAGAAGCCATCAGAGGAATCAAAGATCTCAAGACCCAAAAAAATAACGAAGTTGGCCAAAACTCTTCATCTCAAAACGTTGACGAAGATAGTCCTGTAAATAGGAAATAACGATAACATCATCTCCCGTGATGATCATATCGTCAACATAGAGTAGCAAAATAATGATCCCAGATGCGGAGCGCCGAAGAAACAAAGTAGAATCGTGATTACTCGTAGTGAAACAAAACTGAAACAATGCAGAACTGAACATGGCATACCAGGCACGAGGCGCTTGTTTCATGCTATACAAAGCTTAACATAGACGACAAAACTTCCCAGATGACAAGAATCCCGGGGGAGAAGTCATGTAAACCTCCTCAGATAAGGCACCGTGCAAGAAGACATTATTGACATCTAACTGCAGAAGAGACCATCGACAAACAGACAGTATCAAGACGATCTACTGGTGCAAAGGTAACTTTATAGTCTATGCCATACTCATGTGAGTAACTTAGCAACCAGACGAGCTTTGTAGCACTCAATAGATCCATTTGAATTCGTCTTGACCTTATAAACCCATTTGCATCCAATGGGAGTCTTGCCAGGAGGTAGATCCACCAAATCCCAAGTATGAGTCTTTTCCAAGGCCTGCAATTCTTCAGTCATAGTTTGTTGCCGCAATGGATTAGCACTCGCCTCACGAAAAGACCTAGGCTCATGATGAGACGAATAATAATGATAATCAAGTATGTGAGAATGTAGACGACTTATACTAGTCAACCATCGGTGATCGAAGGTAGAGGAAGGAACTGGAGTAAGAGTGGACTCAACGGGAAGTGTCGCTGCAGGATGCGCATGTGGAACAACTTCAGAAGACGGAGGCACGACAGACGTGTCAATGAGCTGTGAGTCAGGACAAGTATTTGGAAAGAGATCCGAAGTAATGGACATGAACCCAAAAGGTAACATGACGCGAAATACGTAACCGATTAGCAATAGAATCCCAACCCCTAAACCATTTTTTGTTCTACACAATAACCCAAAAAACAACACAAACGAGCTCGGGATTCTAATTTGTTTCGCTCATGAGATGGGAGAAGAACAAATCAAACACAACCAAAAGGGCGTAGTTGTGTATAATCAGAGGACTGATTGTACAATCTCTCTGATTGTACAATCTCTCAAAAGGACTAATATCACGAAGAACAGATGAGCGTAATCGGTTGATTGGATAAACAATAGTCAAGGCTGCTTCACCCCAAAAACGATCAGAACTTTGAGCAGAAAGAGGAAGAGCACAAACAATGTCAAGAATGTGACGGTGTTTACGTTCAACTCGTCCATTTTGTTGGGAAGTACTCAGCTAACAGCCAACAGCCACCTCCGCCTGCCGCCACAACTGCCACCAGAGACGGCCACGACGCAAATTGAGATGGCCACCACACACCACCACAGTTTGTCATTGTCGAGCCTCCACCGTCCTCCATCAACAACGGTTGCATCACGTGAGGTTCCGCCTGAAAGGGTGCCACCAGATGGCCACTGTAGCCATGAAATCCGCATTCGTTCAACCGGGTGTCGTCGATATGGTTGCAGAAACATTCAACGAGAAATTGACAGAGGACTATCACGTCTTCTAGCAGGTGGATGATTGGCTGATTTTTTTTTTTTTTTTTTTTGTTCAATGTTGCAAAGGAAGGAGACGAGGGTGGTGTTGGGGAGTAAGAAAGGTCGAGTGTGGTGGGTCCTGGTGGACATGGCCGACGATTGAAGTAATTGGGGCTAAGTAGTTGAATGATTTGTGGTTTTTTTTTTTTGGTTTGTAAATTTGATATGTATTAAGGACTCAATTGCAATTTGTTAAATTTAAATATATTTTAATTAAGCACATGAAGTAATGGGTAATTAATAAAAATTCAATACCTGCATAATAATGATAAATAAATTGTACAATAATGATATGTAATTTGCATAATAAAGATACATAAATTACAGAATAGTGATGCATAAATATACCACAATATTTTTACAAAAATCGTAGAATCGTCAATGCCTACACAGGTTTACCAAAATGCCAATACGCTATGGTTGTTCATTCGTTGGTTTGGTCAAATAGATCGATTAAATGTCAAAACTAAAAAAATCGTGTTGAACTTTCAAAAAATCGAATCGATTTTTTATCCCAAAACAAATTAAAATAAAGCCGACATAATCAGTTAATTTGTCAATTAATCAAATTAACCAAAATAACAAAAATAAATTATAACTTGTATTATAAAAACATGTTTAGTATTTTATTTTTTTTTGTTCAATATACTATTTATATTTTTTACCTAAAATATAATATACATGTAAATTAATATATGAAAAAGTATCTTCATTTATTTTGGTTGGTTATTGATGTTCAACCCTATTGAGATAAACGAAATTTTAAAAGTAAAACTATGATAATCGGAAAAGATTCGGACCAAAACAACATAATGCACAATATTGATAAATTAATTGCATATACATACATATGAAAAGGCACAATATTGTATCAATATATTTTTTTATTATTTCATACAGAGTCAATGCGCGTAATATATGTTATTGTGCATTCTTGCAGGCATTAATGTGCAATCCACCTAATGTTCTTGTGCATTTCATCTAATAATATTGTGCATTATCACAATTTCACCGAACTGGCACTGCTTTTTGGGTTTTTTCATTGAGCGAACTGGCCGACGGGAATGACCCTGTCGAAGTTTTTTAAAAAAAAAAAAAAATTAGCCGACCGACCTTTTACCCCAAATAAAAGTAAATCCGAACCGAAATAATCTTTATTTGGTCAAATAATTGAATTATATATATAATGTAAAAGATAATATTGGTTAAATAGTTTGGCAGATTCGGATATTTTGTTATTTTTAAACAGAAACTGAAATCGAATTAAAATATCCAAAAAAATTAATTGTGAAAGACAGAAACATATGTTTATTTTTTACTTCCCACGCACAACTTGTTGGGATCTGTGAGGATTTCATTATGTACAAATCACGAACTCAATAGCAAACATAAACATATGCACAACGGATCTAAAGGTTTGACGTAGAAAAATTACGGCTTAAAATTTATGGTCATCTGGTTGATTTTCAAATGGATTGACCATGATGAACACAAGAACAAGTCACGGGATCGGAGCAGTCGTGTTGCGGGGTCGTGTGGTCGGGCTTTCGGGCCGTGTCGCGGGTGGTGGCGTGTTGCGGCTTGGTCGCGGGCGCGGTGCAGCTGGAGGACTGGCGCGCGCGGTAGCTCGCGGCGGTTCTCCGGCTGCGTCGCGGCGGTCGACGGTCGTCGGGCGCGTGGATCATCGACTTCGTATAGATGATCACCGGGTCTCGAACACCTACGGATCTTCAACTGTATATCTCAAACACCCTCTTATACTTGTATCAGTGGAACAACAACAAGAAGATAAAACTCTAATGGGAAGAGAGAGAGAGAGAGAGAGAGAGAGAGAGAGAGAGAGAGAGAGAGAGAGAGAGAGAGAGAGAGAGAGAGAGGTGTGGGGCGGCTGATTTTTGGTGTGTGGAATAATGTTCCAACTCTTCCCTTCCCATGAGCTTAATAGTGTATTTCTAGAGCTACAGTAGGGATCCTTAGGAGATTAGAAATAGAGCTCCTTAATTAATTAAAATACTTGTGGGCCAAAACCCTCTATTCTAATTAGTTAAATAATATCAATCGGCCACCAACATAATATTATTGAACTCAATTTTCCTAGCCCGATTTACAATTGAGACTTCAATAATAATTACTCGAATTATCTCTCATGTTTAATATATAGTATCCATTAATTAATTCGATCACTAACAATCAATAATTAATTAATTTATTATTATTTCAATGAAGCTAGCTCTCGTTCATCACATTATTACTATGTCGAAATTTAATCTACCTGCAGGGTTTAGCATAATAATCCTTCATGAACTCACTCTGGGGACATCATCAAATTAAACGTACATGGTGACCGCAAATATCCTAATAGCACATCATACATACATCAATATGACGTAAGACAGAGTGTCTTTTGATCCAGTTCACTAAACCTCACCTATGTGAATCAAATTAATATGTACTGCATATATATTCCTATTTAATATCTTACGGGTTAAGAGAACGCAGTAATTAACCGAGGCCTATTTCGTTTACGACAGTATAAAACGAACTGCTTCTATCTGAGATCCTGTTCAATAAATAAATGTACTAGTGCAACTAATCAGTCAAGACAATTTGTACCGTTGATACTACAACCATTCACGATGGGGTGTTCATGTCCATCTAGGTTATGAACCACAATTCTTGTTTCGCAAGTAACTGATAGAACGATCTTCGGTTCGCCCGATGACGACCCACACTATCTAATTGCAAAACACCAGAACGTAGAACTTGTTTAATATAACATGTTTCTCATTCATAAAGGGTGAAATATCATCCAAAGCCAAGGTTTCAGTATAGAACACTAACACAACTTGTTTAGTCATTTGCAATATGCTAAAGTACAATATCACATACCTTATTGTGCATATGTTCTATCAGTATTGTGCATCATACAACACAAACATTCTTTAACGTGCATATACACAAACACTACTGTGTACTTTGCTTACTATTAGTCTATTAATGTGTATTTATCATATTTTTTATAAATTAAACATTAAACCCAAGTACTAAATTGTAATATAATCAAAATTATAGAAATTGCATATAGGTCCCTTGGATGTATCTAATTTCTAAAATTAAGCCACTAGCATACAAAACTTATGGGCCCTTCAGACCACCCCTCCCATTGCTGCCGTCCCGACCACCGGACAGTCGTCGATTGGATCCACCATGTCCACTTGCCGTTCTGGCTGTCGAACCACCAGAAAACACACGGCGCTCGCCATGGCTGTATGAGCTTTACGAGGCATTCGCATCCGGCCACCTTACATTTTCGTCTTCTGAATTTTTTATCACTGGAGTTTCTTCAGGTGCCGGATAACTCGTTTTTGTTGCCCAGGACATCCAACGTCGAGATGGTGCTCGTGAATTTTGAGCTTTTGCATCAACAGCAGATTTTGACTGTGGGCCATGGATTCATATTTTTATGCGAAAAGTGGTCATTTGGATTGTCCCGTCATGGTGGAGAAGAGCTTGTTAGATGGCGGCGGCAGAACCGTCGAGAATGGCGGTGGGCGGTGGTGAGGTCGCGGATGGACGACCGTTGATCTATCGGAGGTGATGGCTAGACGGAGGATGTTGTTAGCCGATGTCGGTGGTGCGCGCCGATCGACAGGTGATGGCTAGTCGGAGGATGTTGTTCACCGGAGACGGGCGCCGACGGCCAGGAGAGATGACGACCTACGACTGCGAGAGAGGAAATGATAGAGAGCAACAGGGAGAGAGAGAGAGAGAGAGAGAGAGAGAAGTAGTGATGGGTTGGTGGGATTAGGATGTGGGGCCCAATTATAAGATTAGGTTTGTGGATGGAAGGTGTAAAATGTCACAAATACCCTTAATGAATGTATAATATTGAACTTTTTTTATCCGTTGGATTATTTGATTTAATGGTCTTGATGGATTCTTATTTGTTTTATTAAACATCATTCTCATCGAAACGCGGCTATATATATATACATACACATTAACATATATATATATATATATATATATATATATATATATATATATATTGCCGACAAAGACTCTCATAACCTTGTAAATGCTCCAACAATCAAATCGCAGCCAAAGCCAATTAATCAGCCCAACGAAGTGGAAATTTCAGAATTCTTGGATGAGCTATGTGGCTCACACCAATGATATTATTTTCAATGATTATTAGAGAAGAATTTATATAAAGAAATTATACCCATTTAAGTATTAAAAATATAAAATAAACAGTTCTTCTATTACCAATCATATGTGAGTGTGCAACTGAACTAATTAATTAGGCGTGAGAAGGAAAGGTCATTAAATTTGTTTTTAATTAACTGTTATATTGAATTTGGTGATGAGTGATGACATTCACACTTAATAAATAAAATTGCCCAATCATTGTCAAAACTGTCAATGATTAATGCATTTAATTAGGCATCAACAAAATGAAATAAAGAGTAGTACTGTACGGGTTTTGTTATGGGGCACGGTTCCATAGTGGAGTCAACCTCTTATATACGCAAATAAATTTACCATATTTTTTTATTACTTAAATAATATTAATATAATTCTATTGATATGGTAGGTTTATTTGTCGCATATAAAAGGTTGGGTCCATTATGGAGCCAACTGTTGGTTTCATAGCAAAACCGAATACTATTATATATTATAATTATTATTATGGAGTTTTATTATTGGGATCGTTGTCACTAGGGCTGCAAACGAGTCGTCTCGCGAGCGCTCGAGTCAAAGCTCGGCTCGAGCTCGAGTTTGACCTAACTCGAATCGAGCTCGAGCCCATATTTTACATTGTCGAGCAGCTCGAGATATATGAAATTACTAAAATACCCTTGTATATATATGTATTTAATGACTATTTTACAAAATTACTTGAAAAAATTCGAACCAAACTCGAGCCGAGCTCGAGCATTTTGAATTCGAGTCGAGCTCGAGCTGAGCTCGAGCTCTTATATTTTTTTATCGGGTCGAGCTCGAGCCTCGTAAATAGAGCTCGAGTTCGAGCAGCTAAAAAAATTCAATAATGCTCAATAAGGTCAATGCTCGACTCGGCTCGGCTCGTTTGCAGCCCTAGTTGTCACTCATTATACACTAGTCACCATGATTTAATTATTTAATTTGTATTTTTAAATCTCTTAATTGGTTAATGACTTTTCCTTTTTTTTTCCTAGATTAAGAAGTAGGGCCATGTTATGGATTATCTCGATTGCATTTTCCCTTCTTTTCTGAATTAACATTATCCCCAAATATATATATATATATATATATATATATATATATATATATATAAGTCATTATAGTCACATAATTAAGAGATCAAGATTTACTTATTAGAACATAATTAAATACTATCTTAAATAATTAATTTTTGACTTGAATGTAGGTGAAATGGTGAATATACATATGATGAATATATGTGGCTCTATGGGTGTTATTTTCTGGGTAGACCCGATTTGCTTTGACGTTATTTTGCAGGTTTATTCGATTCGCGATTTAAAAGACGGTTAGACGAATTTATTAAGTATATGCAATTTATCTTGCACATCATTATAATGTTCAAACTCATAAATATATATGAGATAAATTTATACTTCCATATATGGCCTAGTAATAATAAGCCAATATTTATATAGGAATAATTATTATTTTTTATTTCAATACAAAAAATAGCACCATGGGTATAATGATTAGAAACTAATATATAGTATATAACATGCACTAAGAGCACCAGAAACATCTCCCTTTTCATATTATGTGGCAAACAAAATTCAAAGTACCAACTAATTATAATGCTTGCACTTTGCAGGTAATTTCTACTCAACCGTGATATTATTAAATTCCTAAGTGATTACCGAATTCTAACCAATAAAGACCAATGAAGTCCCATTAATTTTGAACGCCACTTTTTAATGCCTTTCCAAGTAATTATTCAATTAATAGAAGGCACCACATTAACACATGCCTTTTTATCCCCCTTTTTTTTTCTTTTTTCTTTTTATTGTTAAGTGACATGGAGTAATTATTATATATTAAGACGAAAGAAACTATAAAAGTGTATTCTAGCGGCGAAACCTATCATTATTTGTGGCAGCCAATTCAATAAGAATAAAATAAAATAGAATTTTGTGAGTCGTTCCCACTTTGATTTTGATAGAGTAAATAAGCTTAGTTTATAAGTCAAGCGAAACTATTCTTCTCATCACCAATTGGTTTTGGAATAAAACCTCACTAAATTGGAATTAGGCTTACCCTCTTATGATTCACTTCACCGTGTTATTTGATAATCTATAGCCTTGTTATTTTAAAATTATAAATTACTTAATTTATGGAATTAAAAAAATGTGTAAGTGCGTGCAATCAATTTTAAATTTGTATTTTAAAGGATTAAACAAAACCCAAATTTTTAGGATGTTCCAGTCCGATTTCATCTTGATTTTCAAATTAATATCGTTTGACTATGTTTTATGTTTAAAAACATCCGAACAAATAGGGATGTCAATAAAACCCGTAAGGTCGGGTTACCCGCGAGTTACCCGCATTATCGGGCCGGGTAAACCCGAGATGGTTAGGTTTCGGGTCGGGTTCGAGTAGAGGTATGCTACCCGAACCTCGGGTCGGGTTCGGTGTGGGTATAGTAGGAAAACTCGTTATCCCGCCCGATTACCCTACCCGTTTACCCGCAACCATTGAATCTTATATATATACATACATATTATATATTTATAACTTATTATAAATATACAAGTAGTCATGTGTTATTTTACAAAATTAGATTATCTATTATTTTTTTTTTCGAAACGATAGATGTATTGTAGATAAGCGCACAAATGTGCGAAAGTACAAATTGGGAGGCTAGACCGAGGTTCGCCAAGAATCGCTAGCAAAGCTAGAATGAAAACGACTCAAAAACCAACACAAGAACCAACGACACAGACAAAACGAAAACGACCCCAGCGGGATGATGTGGAACGACCCCAAACGGAGTAATGTGGAACGACCCCAATGGAGTAATGCCCGCAGGCTCACAGGGGCCAACGGTCCAAACCAAAAACACAAACCTAAACAACATAAGACAACCAACACAGAGACAAAACCGCACAAAACTAAGAACGCCTAATCAAACAAAACTGACAAAAACAGAAATCCCTCCCCAGCAATACCATCCAGGAACGCCAAAGAGCAAAGCCAACAACAGAAGAATTCAAGGCACAGGAATCTCGGTCACCACTGCAAGGCCTAGCTAAAACGAGGACCCAAGCCCTAAACCCTTCCCGAAGCCAACCCTGAGTACCACCGCAGAGAACACTTATCCCCATCCCAGCCAACACCACTAGCCGAGACCCGAGCCGATCCGATTCACCAACAGCAAAAACCGAACTAGCCAGACTCACCAAACTCGGAAGGAGATGGGAGTGAGAACGAGATGTCTCCATTCCCCGTCACATCACCCGAACCCAAAAAACCGACACCAACTCGCCTGACCAGATTTTCACCGGAAGCCACCAAAAGAAACCGAGACAGATGGAGACCAAGAAGACGACCTCCTGATCGCCACACCAAGATGACTGCGGAGGACCATCCTCCATAAGACCCCAAACCGCCAGTGCAGCAGACCCGGGCCGACGACGGCGATTGAGCCAAATAGCCAAATCAAACGAACCCCAAAATCCCGCGAGAGACGCCAAGCTCCTCTACACTGGCCGAAGCAACAGAGACCTCCTCCACTCGCCGACCGTCGCCCGCACAATGAACCCGACGCAGATCAAGAGGAATGGACGCAAATATGGATCTGCACCCATGGATCACACGACAAAGGGGGATAAATTGACGGGCGAGGCCGGTTCGCGGAGGAGCAGAGAAGCGGAGCCCCTAAGGCCCATGAATTCTGCTGGGAGAGAACCGAAGAGAGATACAAATGAGACCTAGGCGGCGAATTGGCTGGAGAGAACCAAGGGTTTTGATCTAATTGTCCAACTTATCTATTATGTTTTGATTAATGGTTAAGTTTTATTTTATTTTTTATGAGTTTACTATCATTTTTTTGGTAATTGTACAACAAAAAAATTAAATACTTAATTTTAAAATGTCATGTTATTAATAGACTATAAATGATAAATAATTAGATCTCATTATTTATTCCAAAAACTTAGTTAAGAAATTATTTGTTACATTATAATTAATTGTTAAATTATTTTATTTTATTTTTTCATATGAAACGAGATGGGTTGGGTAAAACCCAAATTTAAGACTTGAGTTACCCCTTTACCTAACGAAAACTCACTAACCCGCCGGGTAAACCCAACCCGAACCCGAAGGTCACTAACTGGGTAACGGGTTGGGTTTGGGTAGAATAAATTATATACGGGTCGGATCCAAGTTTGTCAAAACCCGTACCTGACCCGACCCTTATACATCTCTACGAACAAAAGAAAGTCGTAGCCAAATGATAAGCAATTTTTAAATTTAATTTTCAATTTGAAATTGGGTCGATTTCTATGTAATCTGATTTTTTTTTCCAATAAACATGATCTGTTGCAATTAGGTAAAGATACATGTATAGTATTTTGTCTAATTCAAAATTCTCGGTTTTGGCAAACAAATTTATTAATAAAAAATAAGAGAATTTTCACTTTTGCAAAATTGTCATGTCAAATTTGACCTCAATTACCCGATTTCTGTGCAAACTGATTTTTTATAAACAATTGATGTTTTGCAATTAAGAAAAGATATATGTGATAGTATTTTGCCTAATTCGAAATTCCCAATTTTATAGTAATCCTTTTTTTAAAAATAAAAAATGAGTAAGGATTTTTTTTTTCGGAACGAAAGAGATAATATAATAAAATTCGAGGAAACACATAGTTCCAATACAGACGGGGCCCAAAGCCGAAAAAAGGAAAAATGAGAGGACGCGCTATGAAGCGGCCTAGACATCCCATCGATGGGATACAACTAGAAACTAAAAAACAGAAAAAACCAGCTCCCCATATCACTGCCACAGCCTAACATGGATAACTAGCTTCAAAACAAAACCAAAAACAAAAACCACAACTACACAACAGCAGACCAAACTGAAAAACACAGCAAAAGAGAAAATCAAGAAACAGCAATGAACTCCTCCCAGTCTCTAAGGGCAGCCTTAACCAAAGCTTGGACTGGCATTAGATCTTCCTGAAATAGCCATAGGTTCCGAGACTTCCACAGCCACCATAGGATGTACGTGGTAAGTTGTATGCGGGCCTCGGCCACCTCAGATCTGTCAATACTACAAATCTGCCACCACCAGATGCTGAAAGATTTTTCTTCAGAACACAGACCATCCCAAGTGACAGGACTAGCTTTCCACACAGCTCTAGCTCTGGTGCAGAGAAAGAAAACATGGCTTACTATTTCTACATCCTCACCACAAGATTGGCAGATTACATCAAGCTTGATCCCTTTCTTCAAGAGATTGGATTTAACTGGAAGGGTGTTGGAACAACATTTCCAAAGAAAGTGCCTAAGCTTTGGGTGCACCTTCAGCTTCCATGATCTCTCTCTGGCTTTGGAAATAAAATTAGAAAGTCCACTGCTCTGGGGGATGTCCATCCTTTGCACCTTAAGATATAATAAATGAGAATAGGCAGAGGAGACAGAGAATAAACCCTTTTTGTTCAACCCCCAATACACTCTATCCTCTCTGTCAGGATGAAGAGTGTTAATGCTAGAAATGGCTTGACTTTCTTCAGAGTTGAAAATTTGAGAAATTAACCAGGTGTTCCAGCTTCTGCCATCAATAGATATCAAATCCTTTACCTAAATTAAGTGACCTAGAGCAATATCACTCATCTGAGGCCTAAGAGTTCTTAAGGAAGGAATCCAATTGATATCAGAGATTTTGGTGGTAATCCCATTCTTTATTTTTACTCTGTAGCCTTTAGCAAAAGAAGGAAGAACCTGGAGCCAACAGCTCCATAACCAGGAGCAATTCTGGGATTTAATGGCATCAAAAATAGAGGATGATGGGTAATACCTGCATTTGAGGACTTGACTAACAAGGAGCTGGGGTTGGGAAGTGATTCTCAACAGTTGCTTGCAAATAAGAGATTCATTGAATAGTTGCACATCAAGAAACCCCAGACCACCTTCATTTTTAGGTAAAGTCATTTTTTCCCATGACTTCCAATGAATCCCTCTGTCCTGATTGTCCCCTTTGCTCCACCAGAAGGCAGCACACAGCTTTGCAATTTCCTTGGCAGTTGAAACTGGGATTTTAAAACATGCCATAGTGAAAATGGGAATGGCAGTAAGCACAGCTTTAATGAGAACCTCTCTGCCAGCAGGGGATAGAAATTTTGATTTCCAGCTGTTAAGTTTTGCTCTGACAGAGTGGAGAACATAATCAAAGGCTTCCTTTTTAGATTTCCCAATCCCAAGGGGCAAGCCAAGGTATCTTGTAGATTGGTGAGAGCTAATCCCAGGTAATAGATCACAAATGTTCAGCTGCAAGGGGGAAGGGGAATTCTTGCTGAAAAAAATAGAGGACTTGGAAAAATTTACCCTCTGACCAGTGTAAAGTCTGAAAGACTCCAGAATCCTCAATAAATGATGTACTTGGTCCACCCCAGCTTTACAAAAAAGGAGAGCATCGTCAGCAAATAGCAGGTGAGAGAGAAGAGGCCCATTTCTAGAAATTCTGAGGCCAGCCAGAAGCCCATCATTGATAGCTTTATTAATCATGGAAGAAACAAGCTCTGCCACAATAAGAAAAATATATGGAGACAATGGGTCGCCTTGTCGAATTCTCCTTGAAGGGAGAACAGCCTTGCTGATAAATCCATTAACATTGAAAGCAAGAGAGGCAGTGGTTATACATTCCAAGATAAGATTAACAAATGAAGTAGCAAAACCCATCTTCAGCATTATCCCCTTTATACTCCTCCATTCAATTCTGTCAAAAGCCTTCATAAGGTCCAACTTCAATGCCATAAAAAAATTTGAACCAGATCTGTGGCGACTGAGGAAATGAAAGACTTCTTGTGCAATTATCACGTTGTCTAGAAGTTGTCTTCCCTTAATAAATGCAGACTGGCAAGGGTTGATGCAAGGATCGAGGCAAGATTGAAGTCTGACAGCTAAAAGCTTTGAAATGATTTTATATACCACACTGCACAAACTTATTAGCCTGTATTGCTCAATGGATTCAGGGTTCTTACTTTTTGGCACCAAAGTGATGATAGTTTGATTCCAGTACTTCAATAACAAACCAGAGGAAAAGAAACTCTTTATAGCAGAAATGACATCACCTTTGATCAGACTCCAGAAAGATTGGTAGAAAAGAGGATTCATGCCTTCCTCACCAGGGGCTTTTTCAGGGCTCAAACTAAAGAGAGCATATTTAATTTCTTTCTCTTCAACTGGCTTCAGCAATTCCCTATTCATGTCATCAGTGATGGTAGTGGGGATCAGATGAAGAAGAGTTTCTTCTCCCAAAGAACCCTCAAAGGTGAACAGGGTTTCATAAAATTCAGTTATGTGGTTTTCAATCTTAAGTTGAGTGTGGAAAGTGAGTCTGTTTCTATCAACCAGCCTACTGATGGAGTTCAGCTTCCTTCTATGTCTGACAAAGGCATGAAAAAATTTTGAATTCTTATCCTCATGTTTGAGCCATGATGCCCTTGATTTTTGTTGCCAGTATTGTTCCTCATGACAGTGAGCTTCATTCAGCTCCCTTCTAGCCCTGTCCCAAGCATCCCAGTCTTTTTCTCTCCCTTGGACCAAGCCTTTTGAACTACTTCTTGGCATTCTTCAGTGGTTAACCAACGTTTATCAAAACAAAATCTTTTTTTCCGGTCTGCTAGAGGGATGCCTGAGTTAAGGATAAGCATAGTGTGATCAGAGGCACACTTCAGAACATTGATAACAGAAGCATTTTGATGTTGCTCAAGCAAATCCGTAGAAGCAAAAGCCCGGTCTAATCTCTCCTCCACAAAGCCTTCAGAGTCTCTGTTGTTTGCCCATGTAAAAGGATATCCAACCGTGCTAAGCTCCTCCATCTCCATATTGCAGATAAATTCATTAAAATCCAGTGTACTTCTGTAGCTTCTTTCCCTTCCACCCCTTTTCTCATCAGGATATCGAATTTCTTTCCAGTCGCCTATAATAAACCACTTGTTTCCCCAACATATTTTATCCTGAACATCAGAATTCCATAAAAGGAGCAGACCCCCACTTTTTCCAGCTGGATCAACAATGTGAAATCTGTCATCAAACCCAAGCTTCTTACAAACCGATTTAACAAAACCATTTTTATTTTTGGTTTCAGATAGAAATACGAAACCAGGGTAGTGAGTCCTACAAGACTGTCGCAATTGGGAAACCCTAGAGGGCCCACCCAGCCCTCTACAGTTCTACGCCAGAGCTAACATGGTTCACTCGGGTGCCATTCGAGGCTGGAAACCCCCACCTGAGACACTTCAGATTTGCTTCTCTTCCCCAACGCCGGAATTATAACATGCTCGTTATTCTCCTCTTTGTCTTCATCAGAATCAGATCGATCTCTTTTTCCCTTGCTTCTACTAGTCTCCTCTGCCATAGGTGTTTCCTGTCTTTGAAGACGGCCTTCCCCATGGGGTGCTCTCTTCCAAGTTTTGGGAACCAATTTTAGAGAAGTAGGTGGGATGGAATGAGGATGACTTGGTTCAAGATCCATGTATTTTGGTGTAGATGTGGCAGCAGAATCAAACACCATGATGGAATTACTGGGAGGGTTGGTTGATTGAAAGTTGGGTGGTTGACGGATTGTTAGTTTGGTTTTAGAAATATTAACATACAGTGAAGTGATAGGATTAATATGGAGAGGTTCCTCCTGAACAGGGATGAGTTGTTGATTGTCAGCAACTTGGCTTGAAGAATGGGGAGTAGAAGCAGATTGAGGTGTAGAGGGAGTAGTATTTGTTTCAGGTTGAGGGCTTCTTGAGCTTGTCTGTCCCAGATTAGACCAGCTATTGAAGTCCGGTGCCCGCATCCAATCTTCGAATTGTCCTTCCTTGACTGTTTTATCCTTAATGTCTTGAATTCTGATTTCACATCCTCTGTCCAGATGCCCAATGTGTCTGCAATAGTGACAATGGTTTACTAACTTCTCATATTTGAATCCAGCAATAACTGATTGATCTTCCAAACGGATATGAGCACACCTGGACAAAGCTTCATTCAGGTCCACAGTTACCATAAGCCTCATAATGTGACCTGCATGACTGTCGGCACCAACAATGACCACATTATTAACCCTCTTAAACACGCTGCCTATTTTCATCCCCACTTCAGTGCTCAACCAGTTGAGGGGGACGTTGAAAGCTTGAACCCAGATTTTAAATTCCGAGAATATGGGGTGATGCCATTCCGCTAGAATAAGGTATTGATTATCGAAGATCCAATTGGTACCCTTAGCGACTTTGAGGAGATCTTCTCTGCTGTTGAAAAGAAATTGAAAGTAATTCGGGCCCAGTTCCTTTACCTCCACTGCTTGTTGAAGGCGCCATATATTGTTCATAGACCGTTTAACTCCAACCAGCTAGCGCGTTGGTCGCCAATAACCTTGCCGAATAGACTACGAAGACATTCTTCATTGCTGATTTTGATGTCCCCTTTCGCTATATCAATATAATTATGCTCACGTTCAGAGAGAGATACCACCTGCAATTTCTGAGCTAATTCTTCGTCATGACCGACACATTGAGACGAGCCCATTGCCCAAATTAAAACCCTAATCGAGACCAACAGCAGAAATCAAGAGAAACTAGAACAAAATAAATGACCAAATCAAAGAGAGTGAGGATAGAAAGCAGAGAAATTCAATGAACATCCACAAATCCGATCGCTCTCCATGAGAGACAATATGTTTATATGAGTAAGGATTTTGACTTTTGCAAAATTGTAAGCATCAGTCAAAATTTAACTAAATTAAATCCACAAAAACCATGAATTTAGGATGCATATATATCATATCGATTTTTTGAGAATAATTTAAATAGAAAATTAAAATTTTGAGAATAATTTAATATAAAATTAAAACACTATGTTTTTGTATGGTTTTTAACAACAATTTGATATGAGATTAGCAAGGTGTATTAAGTAAAATAGACGTGAAACATGCATCAAGATAAGAACAATGGCCCCGGTCCGAGGTGAAAGGTGTTAGGCTTTTTTGTATATATGTTAATGTTCAGAGAGCGATCCTTGTACAAGTATAGGAATCTCTTATTTATAGTATCTTTTTGGGCCCGTCTTTCGAGGTGTACGACCGTTTTTTTGTAAAGTAACTTTTGGGTGGGTGGTCATGTGAGCGGGACCCACTAAGATGATGAAATTTCTTGTGGTATTTGAACGTGTTGCGTGTGCGCCTTGTCACCTGCTTTGGGCATGGTGATCTCGGTTCATAGTGACCTCGATTTTCGTAAGGCAGGTCGGTTTTCTCCACGTTGGGTCAAAGTTCGGTCGTAATATCAACCGGAGCGATCATGGCTTAGGCCGATGCCAATAATGACTCTTCTAACACGTGATTTCGGGTGGATAAGCATGGATTACCGGGTTGGATGATAACAGAGAGGCCCCCGATGTTAGTGAGCATGCGATAGTGATGGTCGCTGACACCGTAAAATAAAGAAAATCTACGAGCTGGTAATACGCCATGCGTCGGACATGTCTTTTCCGGGGTGCTCTTATAGGCGGTAGTAACCGGAGTGAACAGCCGATTCCGAGGTGAGAACACTTGTAAAATTTTTGGGTGAGTGATTTTGACAGCGCTTGTGAATAACTGAAGGGACATAACGGTCGCGTATTAATTGTGAAGTGCGAAAAGTTGCGACGTTATAAAAATAGGTAACGGTCACATTTATAGAGCGACACGTGTATCATAGGCTCTGTCAGGCGAAGGATTGTGCCGTTTGGAGTGAGAAATCGCGTCGGTTGCACGCACCCCTAATTGAGAACCCTAACGGTCGCAATTCGCGGATTGTAAATACGCTCTAGAGAAATGCAATCGAACTTTTCTGCCTTTGCTTTCACCTTAGAATTTCCCTGAATTTCTTTCTTGCTGTCGATCTCTTGAACACTTGTGAGTTATTCTTTTGTGTGATTCCTTTCAGCGGATATCGTCGAATTCTTTGGTAAGTCTCTTTTTTTTCCTGCTATTTCCATTTGTTTTCGATTTTGTTTTCGGTCAAATGGCATCGAAGGATAAAGATGTTGCGAGTTCATCTAGTACCGACTCTATCCCGCTTGAGGTGTACCATGACTTAGAATTGGTTGAACTGGCCTTTGAGTACTATCGATGGGATCCGATGTTGGTGAGGCATCTCGACATTAAACCAAACGATGAAGATGGTGACCGCCAAGTCGAGGAGGATGCCCTGGAATTGGAGGATAATTGGAGACGGCTGGTGAGGAAGTGGCCGGAACCGGATGTGGACTTTTTGGGCAAGCCCAGTATTCTAACAGACGCCGACATGGACTTTTCGGATCCAGCGTCGGTGAAGATTTTTGCGCCCTACCTGGGGGAAAGAATAACTTGCCCTCCTCCGGGGTACGTCGGTGTATTTGCTGAAAGTCTCAGATCGGGACTGCGATTTCCACTGCCAAATTTGATTACGGAGTATCTCCGTGTCTGGGGTTTGCCCTTATGCCAAATAACGCCGAACAGCTAGAAAAAGATCATTCGATTGATGGCCTTACTGAACGAGAGGGGTTGGGATCTCCCTTCGTAAGATGATATTAGAAGCATCTATGCTTTCAAAAGGAGTCCTAACCGGAGAGTTGCGGAGACTTTGGGTTGTTTTTTCGTTGGGGCCAAACCTCAACACGGCCTTAAAGTCGGGAAGCTTATTACGAACATTCCGGAGACCCTCCACGGTTTCCAGGAGGAATGGCTTTGGGTTGGAGGAGAATGGCAGTCGGAGGGTTTCTTCCACGAACCTCGGACTGACGGAATGACGATTCCCATGAAAACTCATTCTTGAAATAGTAAGTTCTTTATGCAATATTTGGTATATTCTTCTGATATCGTGTTGTTTTGTGTACTAACAGGTCAGACCTTTTAATATTTGTAGAAAAAGGACCAAAATCGAAGGAGCCAAAGTTGAGTCCGGAGTTTGGTGGCCAGTTACTTGTGCTTGCGGATTTGGACGAGGACCTTATGAATTATAAAAGATTAGTGGTTGACTCGAAACTCGAAGCTGCTGGTTTATCTCCCGGAGTTTCAACTTTCGTGTTTGATCCGGGTAAGTAGAGTTGATCTGTTATTCATGATTTAGACTTTGGATTGCTTTCAAAGGTTTTGGCTGACTTTGTGAATGTTCTCACTTGGGCAGTATACTATTCGCTGCTCGGATTTTCTGGATACCGAACTGTTAAAGACGCTAAGGAGTTCAGGCGTCGCTTTCCGAATAGAGATCTTCAGTCAAAGTTCGGTAAAAGTCGAGAATTAAGGCTAACCGACATCATGAGGAGAGATTTGGTCAAAGCTTTGGTGAAGAGAAATACGGGAAGAAAGCCTGCCGAAGTCAGAGCTGGTGCGACGTCGACAATCAACTTAGAAAGTCCAAAGTCTCATTAGGAAGAGGTGTCTTCGGAGGTTCCACCAGTTATAAATGCAGCGGCAGACAACCAAGCCGAGCCAGAAGATAATCCGTTGAGAAATGAGATGGTTTTGGTGGGACAGGCGCACTCCGAGGTGTCAGTTGAGGAGCCAGAGAAGCAGTAGTCGCCTCCGAGGTCGCTGGAATCTATGCAACCGAAGAAGAAGAAGAGAAAGTTGGTCAAAATGTCTGCCGGGGAAGTTTCCACCGCCGCTAGGGGAGGTCGAAGAAGCGACATGACTCCGGTCGGCGTGATAAGGGAAAGAGCACCGACGAGTCTCCTCTGTTCGAGAGGTCTTTCTTGTCCATCGACGAGGAAATGGTGGCGAATTTGAACATACCGAAGGGAGTTGTTGAAGATTAGTTCACTACCTTCCAATCGGTAAAGATTCCTCACATGTCTTCTAGGATCGGGATGTCGGAAAACGCCAAAAATGCTGCCCGAGTTCCTTTAATGGCGTGGGATCCGAAGTCCGAAGTTGGGGTGTCGTCTCTTTCGAGCGTGCATAAGCTCAATTATGCTAAGGTCTGCATGGGTCGAGCTTTGGTGAGCTTGGTAGCCGCTGAAGATGATCATAGCCGGATTGCTGCACAACTAGAAGAGAAGAAGAATACTTTGGCCTTGCGGGATGGGACGATCGCATCATTGAAGGAGGATGCGGCCAAATCGGAAGTAATTTTAAAGGAACAACTTTCCGACCGAGACGCGCAGATTGAAGTGGCGCAAAATGAAATTGCATCGTTGTCCGAAGAGAAAAAGTCTTTTCGAACTGAGGTTGAGGACCTGAAAACTCGTCTAGATTTTGCTGAACAGCATGCCAAGGCACTCGAGGCTAGAACCGCAAATGACAAGCTGCTGAAGGAGAGAGCTGAGCACGAAGAAACTCGTAAGAACTGTTCCGAAGTGCAAGCGCTTATGGCCCGGGCCCGCGATGCTCATCAAGCCGAGGTGGCCAAACTTGAGAGGTAAAAATCGACTTATGGAGAATTCATGTATAAAAACGGCTTTCAAGCAGGAAAGGACTCGGCGGCAATTAGATAAATTAGAATATGCTACAATTTTAAGTCTTCAAATTCATTATATAAATTAGAATTCATGTATGAAAAATCGACTTATGGAGAATTCATTATAGAAATTAGAATATGCTACAATTTTAAATCTTTAAATTGAAATCGTGTATACTTATTTGCAACATAGGGGGTTGGTCACAAAATTAGTTACTAATACAAATACAATTGTTTAATATACATTTTGTTTCCAAATGTATATTTTGTATCTAATTCATTGTTACTGTTGTAACAACTAACATTTTGTTACAAATTTTGGTTGCTAATGCACCGATTTCTAGTATAGTGTTTAAACATTCTTAAAATAATAATAATAATAAAAAATTATACTTACACTATATTCCACTCAGGGTCTCACCTTCAACTTCACAATGTGGACTCTCACTTAAATCGAGATCAATTATGTGGGCGGTGTCCTCTATATACTCAACAAGTCATCTCTAAGTTCATCTATAAGGTGATTAAATACACAATTAATACTGTCATTATAACTAATTAACCCATAACACAAACTTCCATAACCAATTTCCTAATTATTCCATTGACAAGACCTGAACATAATAATTAACGTTATCATATACTAGTAAGTATTTTTTTTTCTGTTACCAAGTAACAGTAATTAACCAACTGTCAAAGGCATATTAATCTGTGATCCCACATCGATTAATGACTTAAAAATACAATTACAATAGGGGTAAATTGCGCCAAACCCCCCTGTATTATACGAAATTTGAGTCTTATCCCCCTGTATTTTAAAAAATGCGTCATACCCCCTTGTATTATACTTTTGATTGCGCGTTATCCCCTAAAAATGCGTCATACCCCCTTGTATTATACGAGTTTAGGGGATAACGCGCAATCAAAAGTATAATACAAGGGGGTATGACGCATTTTTTAAAATACAAGGGGATAAGGCGCAGATTTCGTATAATACAGGGGGGTTTGGCGCAATTTACCCATTACAATAGTTAGGGACAAATTAATGATTAGACAAACACCTCGATTTGATAAAATTTTTGTTCCCTAGCATTTACGTTGATTATCACTCTACTATGTGATAAATCCCATGCACGACATATTTGTAGCCCAACTCCCGAACACTAGCCTCTCGTATTATGCAATATCGTGCTTGTTATTCGACTGGTTTAATTTACAGTTTCATTTTGCATTTTTATATTCTATCTTATGTGAACTAGGTTAAAAAAAAAAAAAAGTAAAATAATATCCTAGTTGTGATACTAATTAATTTGCCTAGAAGACAAAAGCCCATAATATGTGGTAATTTGTTTAAGAAAAAGATCATGTCCAAAATGAGCTGCTATGATTAGTCAAAGAGCTTGCTTAGTCAACTTGAGGTACAAGTCGACCAGGTAATAAGACCAGGAGATCGGGAAATTCGATGAGGGAACCACACGACCTGGGGGTCCTGAAGGTAGAGGGATGACCTGACAGTTAGAGGTCGCAGTTATGACCTGGTTACAGTCCGTAGCAGATAAGTTACAAGGTAGTCCAAACGACCTAGGGACCTACGTGTCGTATGGTAAAAGGAGATAAAATTCTTTAGGATGGAAAGTGTATCTCGCAAATGAGTCTCATATAGCGTTGGTCCGGCCTGCTCATCGAACAATTCGAACAAACGGCCACCCAGCTCGAAAGCCTTAGTCATGGTAGATTTGCTTTAGTGCCTCGATCTCTTTTAACCTTCATGCACTTGCTCGATCCAACAATAGGGTCGTACAAACAAGTGACCACACAGACCGAAGGTCTTACTCATGGTGGGTTTTAAAACAATATTTGATGATAGCATAATAACCCAACGTTATCATTTAATACCAACCATAATATCAAATACATGCAAATTGTGGTAGGCAGACATAGACAAAATATATGCAAAATACTTCTTCAAATTCATAAAGTTCCATGATTGGGGTAGATGCCTTCAATCGATGTGCTTCAGTGAATATGCTCCCCTTGCGTGAACTCGTCCAACCACATACATGCCCTCTCAGTTAGGCTCGAGTTTACCTACGTGTTTGAGGACATCGACTCGCTTCCACACTAGGTCTCCCACCTGAAATTTGCTCACCGTTTACTGTGTTTTTGTGCTTATTTTTGTTGTGCCTTAGGTGAGTCTTTTTATGTTTATTTTAGTGTCGACCAGTCCATTTTATCGTATTCGTGTCTTTTGGAGTTTTTTGTGTGTTTTTGTGTTTTGCCGTATTTTTTTTGTCTTTTTTGTGTTGTTAAGGTCAACATTATTAAGTTTGGGAAGACGAGCCATTTTTTAGACATTTTCGAGCCTTCGGAACCATGTTCGTGCCATTTTATCGAGTCATCCGAGCTACCGAGAGAAAGAGATCATTTCGAGGCATTGCCATGATGCAGACACTCGCTGTGAAGCTGGGTAAGCAAGCATCCCAGCGAACCAAGTTGCCGGCACTCGCTGTGAAACAGCTTTCGCGAGCAGCCGCGAACGCACCCTGACAGCCCTATGAGCACTATGCACACTCGCAACGCAACTGATTTTGCGGCCGGCGAACACACCTTGCAAGCCCCATGCACACTGCGAAACCTGTTTCGAGACCGACGAACTTCAGAATTTCACTAAATGTGTGTGCTTTTAGTGTGTGTTTGTGGTGTAACTATATATAGACATCTTGCTTTGTATTTTTTAACACCACCCCTCATTTTCCAACTTTTAAGTTGAGATATTCTCTCTATTTTCTCTCATTTATTTTTATGCTTTGGTTTAGAAGTTCATGACTTAATTTTTCCGAAAAAATTACTGCAACCTTATTTTTAATTAAGCTCGAGTTTTTACGCACTATTTTTGCCTGGGCATGCGATAACAGAGTAAGTACCTTGTTTAGGGCTTACTACTTTGAGTTTTACGCACTATTTTTGTCTCTATGCTTGATTTTAGGACTTTACTTTATTTTCATTACTCGTTTATGTGTTTTAGGAATTCAATACGTGCTTATCTTGTATAAATGTCTCGACTTTGATCAAAGCGTGATGATTTGTGTAGAAAGCTCGTGTTAGATTACATAGTATCACTTTGCTCGCATGTTTTCTCTTGTTTTCTTTTGTTTTCTTGAGTTCCAGGTATTTCATGTAACCAAAATTCCAAACTTTTCTCTCTAAATTTCATCTTTCCTTAATTGCTTCCAATTCATAGTGCAAAATTACCTTAATCTTCCTCAAATCAAGCGAGTAGCATGTTTAGGACCTTATTTTTGTGAATTGACGACTATATAGTGAACGAAGATCCAAAACAACCTTCCTCGAGAGACAAGACCCGAGGTCGATCTATTGATCATACTCGGCTAAAAACTACAAAACAAATGGCGCTGTTGCTGGAGAAAGCAAGTAGGACTCCAAGTTTGCTATCTAGTTATCGCTTATTTACGTGTTTTGCTTGCTTTTTGTGCACTTTCCTTAATTTTACATGTTTCTCTTGATTATTTGTTTGTTTTTTATTTCTCTTGTTGTTTCGTATGCGTGTTCTTGTAAATATCTTGTCGTGCTAGTTGTGTTTTGTGTTTTTCTTTTCTTGCTTTTGTGCCTTTGTGTGTTTTGTTGTTCTTGTGCGAGATACTTCGTTTGAGGAGCTCCGATGGATCCATACGGCTACTTGTATATTGTGTTTTTGTCGTTATTTTTGTATGTTTTGTGTGTTTTATTTTATAAGTTTTAGGCTCGTTTTAGTGTCGACCGTTCTATTTTATCGTGTTTTGTGTATTTTCGTTATTGTATAGTGTTTTCGTATTTTTGCGCATTTTCTCTTTTGTTTTGGTATTGAATAGGTCCAATGTGTCGAGAACGAGGAGACGAGCCGTCCGAGCCGACCGAGCCGTCCAACCCGAAAAATCCGATCAAGCCATACCGAGACAAAGAAAATTCAATGAGGAGAATTTTGGTCCAAGTTTCGTGCGAATCGGAGTTGTGTGCGAAAAGTTAGAGCGAAATGAAGTCGCATATGCCCGCACGCCAAGCCTCGCCCAGTGCCCGCGAACTGTCGTTCGCCCCCGCGAAAGAGGCCTACACCGCGAGTGCTGCCCAGCCACCCAGCGAGTTCGGAGACTCGCGCCCGCGAAAGCTTCCCAACCCTCGAGTTCCCATGTGCGAGCCCAGCTACCCCACGAGTTTGGAGGCTCGCGCCCGCGAAACCTGTGCAGCCCGCGAGTGTCGTGCTTGCCTGCCAGCGAGTGGCCTTTCCGCGCACGCGAATCCAACTGCGAGCTCGCGAGTTCACTACTTGCGCGCCCCGCGCGAGCGCGAAGCCCCCAGCGACCGCGCGAGTGTTCCCCATGCGCGCCCAGTGTCCTGCCCACTCTCGACCTCGCGGAATTCTTGGCGACCTCACGAGTTTTTGACTAAATGTGCATGTTTTTAGTGTGTGTATGTGGTGTAGTTATAAGTAGACATTATGCTTTATATTTTGGGAGATAACCCTCATTTTCCAACTTTTAAGTTGGGAAAATTCTCTCTATTTTCTTTTTTTTCTTTTTATATTTTGGTTTGGAGCATATGAATCAAGTTTTCCGGTGAATTTTCGGCGACATTGTGTCGAGTAAAGTTTCGAGCTTTTGACTCCGTTTCTCCTTCCAAGTGCGTGTAAGAGTGGGTATTTAGTCTTAAGCCTCATTACTTCGTATATCTTTGTTTGCTTTTGTGAAAATTGATATTGTGCTTGAGTTGCTTGGAGGAAAAGATCGAATCTTTGGATCGTGAATGCTTGACTAACTGTGATTAGGAGTTAAATGCTTGCTCGTTTTGTACTAGAGTTTGGTTTAGCTACCTAGGGTTTTAGCTAGCATGGCAATATTCGTTTATTTGTGCGTGTTTGATCATAGAGGCTCCGGCGAACCAAAATCTCTCTTTTCCCCTTGATTTCTCTCATCTTCTTGCATGCTTTTTCTTGCCTTGCTAATTGCTTTCAATTGCCTTCATTTCGTAGATTAGTTTAGCTTAAATTCAAACCCCCAAATTGCGAGTAGCATGTTTAGGACCTTTTCGGTTGTGTTATTTGGCGACTAGATAGTGAACAAAGATTCGAAGAGCCTTCCTTTGAGAACGATCTGAGTCCGGGTAACTCGGTTACCAATTGTCCAAAAATACTACAAACAAAATGGCGTCGTTTCCGGGGAAGGCGAGTAGGACGCCAAGTTTGCTATTTAGTTGTCGTTTGTTTCCGTGTTTCTCTTGTTTTTTGTGGATTTTGTTTGTTTTTGCGTGTTTCTCTTGCTTTTTTGCTTATTTTTCGTTTCTCTTGTTATTTGCTATGTTTTTTCGTGTAAATATCATGTTGTGTTAGTTGCATTTTGTGTTTTTTTTCTTTTGCCTCGTGTGCCCTTGGGTTGTTTTGTTATTCTTGTGCGAGGTAATTCGCTTGAGGAGCTCTGATGGATCTGTATGGCTATGCTTATGCCGGTAGCTCATCTCGTGGCTACCCCGACAACTACCATGAGGAAATATACTCGTATGGAGGGTCGCTCTATCCGAGCCCTTCTTACACGCCATCTCAAGTTGATTTCGGTTATTACTCTCCGGGACACGACGAGACACCTCACTACTATCCCCCGCCTCCCAACTTTTATGATGAGACACCTCCGCCCTAGACGACTCGAGAAGCTTCTCGAGTCAATCTAGATGAGATTATGGAGCATTTAAAGGAGTGCAATCATTCCCTTCGTGCTTCAATGGCCCCCATGTCCGAAAAAGATGAAACCGAGTCTTATGCTCCACCCTCTCCATCATTTGAGCACCTATCGGCTGGCCAACCTTGTACACCGAGGACTGAAGCTTCAATTCCAACCACGGTTGTGCCTTCTGAGTGTCACCGAGATGTTTTGGCGAGCACTCAAGAGGCACTTGCGAGCCTCATGTCGATCATTGAGGAGTCTCATAGTTGGAGGTGCATTCCCATTCCATCCGTCCTTCAAATCACACTCACGAAGTTCGACTCTACTGTGGTCTATTTCCTTGATTTGGACGCATCTCACATTCCGCTCGGTAGATATTGTTCTCTATCGGCGAGGGTTATTCGAGAGAGCACTCGGTTAGAAGGCGAATTTCAAGCTATGGTGGATCGGTTTGCCTCCGTGAAGGAGATGGGCCTCACTCTCGTATACGACGGAACGCAACCTCTCGACACGAGTGAGGACATCGACGATTTGCTTGTTAAGGAAATATCCTCTCTCGATGATTCGGCCGTGCCACCTACTCTAGGTACGTCAACTATTTCTCCCGGTGATTGTGCTTTGAGTTTGAATTCTATTGGTGAGAGTGAGCATGTAGTATCGGGTGTTGATATGGTGTATGAGATGGGAGAGAATTCATTTGAGGATTCGATTGTGCCGAACGATGTTGATAGTGCTCGGGAGGATGGTTTTGAGAAGGAGGATGAGGTAGTTGATGATTTTGTGGATGTTGTTGAGGAGGAGTCCGAGCTATCATGTGATTTCGTGGACCCGAGGTGTGCGTTGATTGATGAGCCGACTTGTGATGTTGAGTATGATGTGGTTCCTATGTCCTTTGGGTCGTCGTTTCGTATTATTGAGGATCGTGACCATTTGGAGGAGTTTAGTGTGCCTACACCCGTGCTCCCGATGCTTGAGCTTGATGAGTACACGTTCGAGATAGTGCAAACGATGCCCGGGATTGATTCGACGTGCTCCACAGATATTTTTATATTTTCGGAGGTCGAGTGTGGGGCCTCGGTTCGTAAATATTTATCTCTCATATTGGTGGTTGTTGATATCCGTGCTCGGTTTCACAAGAATTTGGCTACGAGAGTTTATTTCGCCCGCCTTTGTTTCGTGCTACCGGATCGGCTTCTTTTGGAGAATACGAAGGCGTGGCATGATCGTCACTTTTACTTGGACCCCGGTTGATTTTCGTTGGGGACGCCGAGCTCAAGACGTAAAATGAGCGCTTCGTGGGAGGCAACCCACGGTTATTGCTTTTTCTCATTTTTTCGCTTTTTATCGAGAATAAATAGCTCCACGAGCCGCACGACACGCATGATTTTCAAGGGTGAAAGCGGGTTTCGAGGTCGAGATTTGATTGAAAATTTGGTAAGGTGTTGAAAATTCGGGCTACGTTTGGAAAGTAAGGAGAAGAGCTCGGCCGACCTGCTCGGCAGTACCGACTTGTTAGAGCCGAGCCCAAAAAAAAAAAATTAAGCAAAAATGGCCCAAGAATCGAGCACTACTCTTATGCCGGTGGCTTGTCTCGTGGATATTCCGACAAATTACCATGAGGAGATGCATTCATATGGAGAGTCGCTCCATCTGTATCTGAGTTATTCACCTTCTTATTCGTATGACGAATACTTTACATTCTATGGGTATGACCCGCCCATTCTTACCTGCCATCTCAAGTCAATTTTGGTCATAACATCCCGGGTCACGACGAGACACCTCACTACTATCCTCCGCCTCCCAATTATTGTGATGCAACACCTTGACCCGAGCCAATTCGAGAAGGTTCTCCAAGTCGCTTAGACAAGATTATGGAGAAATTGGAGAAGAGCAATCAATCCCTTCGCGCTTCAAAGCTCCCATACCCGAAAACGAAGAAACTGAGTCTTACGCTCCATCCTCTCTTTCATATGAGCATCAATCCGTTGGCCAACCTTGTACATCGAGAACCGAAACTTCAATTCCAACAACGATTGTGCCATCCGAGCGTCACAAAGAGGATTTAACGAGCACTCAAGAGGCACTTGCGAGCCTCATGTGGATCATTGAGGAGTTTCATATTTTGAGGAGTATTCCCATTTCATCCGTTATTCAAGATACACTCACGAAGTTCGACTCTATCGTTGTTTGTTTTCTTGATTTGGATGCCTCTAACATTCTTCTCCATAAATATTGTTATCTAGCGACGACGATTATTCGGAAGATTACTCGGTTAGAGGGAGAACTCAAGATAATGTTCTTTTTTTTTCGTCATGTTATGTTCAATACTTTATAGTTATTACATTTCGAACCGGCGGTTTCGGTTTCGAACTGGAACGGAACCGGTGGTTCAACTTTTTTTTTTAAAAAAAATATATATATATTTTTTACGCATATTTATTTCTTTTAATGAAACGGGCGCCCAAGAACCGACAAGTCAATGAACCGATCAAACAACTAGAGTCGAAAATGTTTGCAATCAACTCTATAAGACTTTTTTTTTTTGGTCTACGAAATGAGACCAAATTAATTATTGGAGACGAAATCAACAAAAATCGAACGAAAATGGTAAACAAATTGTGCAATGAGACAAACTCAAAATAGCCCGCAGGAGAAGTGTGCGTAAAACTTAATTATCCAACTCATTTGGTACTTGTCAAATCAAATCATTAAGAACTTAAAAAGTATTAGTGTTGAGCCACATCAATATTGTAAAGTCAATTGATAAAAATTCATTAAGAGCATAATTATCATTTGACAATAAAAAATTATCTTTTATCCTCTCACTACGCTTATTCACCATTGTCTCGAGATATTCAGCCCTATATTAGATGGGCTAATTATTGTCTTTTATCCTCTCACTATGCTTATTCACCATTGTCTTGAGATATTTAGCCCTATATTAGATGGAGCTAAACAAAAAATTACATAGACTATATATAAAATTTTCAAAAATTTACCGTTAGATTTTTTTATTTTTTTTTTAATGGACTTGGGGCTCGAGTCCACCCTAGCTGGCTCCGCCCCTAGTTCCACTTCCACCCAACGTTTTTAACCCTTTGATTTCACATACTTGCGGAATATATAAGAACATTGTTCACAGGGGCAGCTGGTATGAAACTACCGGCATAGCCATGTTCATAGTACTACATAGAGTGCAGCTTTATAATATGTTGGAACTTGTTTAATTATTTATTAGGAGTTGTCATTTCTAACTCCTATTTAATTATTTATTATTTTTGTAATCTGTAATAAAATTTTTGGCCTTATTGCAGGCCAAGTGTCCATCGATTTCCCAGGTTAATAATAAATTCACCTTTGTCTCCTCCTCCAAACTGGGTCCCACTTCAATGAAATGACATTACATGGTCAATTCGATTTCAGACCTTCTGACTATTTGGCGTAGCAGTAATGGTACGGAGCCAATTGTTGGTTTCGGAGCCAACAATTAATGGAACAGTTTCATGTGGAATTGTCCCACGTTGGAGCCATGCAGGACAGTCCGACATGAGTGTTTTATTGACTGTTGGCTCCTTCGTATTATTGTTGGCGTAGATATGATAAAAGAAAAGTTACGTTCACTCAATTGAGAGAGATTATTCTGTAATTTTGATGTCAACCAAAGCAAACAAGGCCTCATTATTCAATTTTATGTGCAACAGTGCAAGTAGAAATGGTTATATCAATGTGTTGGGAATTTGTAAAGCGACTTTAAAGAGATATTGTGCATGGAGATTTCAAATCGATATCATTCGCTAGATTTTGTCTCAGTTTTTGTCCACATTGATTTTTAATAAAGATATGTTTGATTTTATTTTTTTTTTATCTTTTTTTTTGGGTGTAAACATATTCTTTGTTTTTTAGTTAAAATTGCACCATTTATTTTGTTCTCTCATAATCTATGAGAAAATTCTTAATAAAAAGATTCGGATTAATTGTTTACTTAAAAGTAATTATATTTGTGAATATGTATTCGTTATATTGTTGTTCTAATTCAATTTTATTTTTGAAATGCCTACTTTTTTCTAATTTGTTCAAAAATTTCACTAAGACCCTTTCAAAAAATTTCTCATATCTGTTTTGTACCTTGTATTACTATATATTTTTTTTTTTTTTTTTTTTTTT
>CACSLK010034050.1:3745468-3774715 GCA_902706635.1 Striga hermonthica | reverse complement strand
TTTTTTTGTAGAGAAGTGAAAGGTTAACAATTAAATCTTACAATTCATGAGTAGTAATAATGGTGGTATATATACATGGATATCTATTGTAGGTACATGCCATTTTTCTAATGTCATTAGTCTAAGTTTTTAACGTACAAAATCAGACAATGAATGCGGTGCGTAAATTATGCAAATAATATATGAAAAAAATCTTCTGCGGGTACGCAATTCAGGATATGGATCAACGAAAAAATCACGGATAGTCATAAATTATGCGGCTTTTAATTTGGATGTCCGATTCTTGAATATGCTAACATATTACGCATTACGTTATAGATTTGCATATGCGAGTTATAAACTTTGTGAACGTTTGTTGCATAATCATAAAATATGGGACGTTCGATTTGGATATATGATAACAGAATATGTGAAACGTTATCGCATATAATTAATTATGCGGTGGATTTGGATATGCTAGTCAAATACTATGAGAAAACATGTCGCATAATCGTAAAATATGTGGTCAATTTTGAATATAAGATAACTATATATGAAAAATAGTTTCACATATCGTAAATTATGCAGTGGATTTAAATATGCAACTATGCCATATGCGGAAGTATTTCTATAATGCCCTGATTTTTTTTTAAAAAAAAAGTAATTATCACAATTTAAAGGGCGCGTCAACTAAATTTTTAAAAATAAAATATTTGAGCCAAAATTCTCGCTTTTAACCACCACGTCAAGTGTCAAAAAGTGCGAAACGACCACCACGTCGTCCCTGAGTCACGTCGTCAACTTCTGAACCTGAAAATAATAATAAGGGGTGAGTATCAACAACCCAGTGGAGATAACTGCGCAATTAATCAAACTAATAACTGACATCACCATAATTGTACACACATCTTGGAACGTAGCACGTAACATATAGGTCAAGTTTTCGCTACTCTAGGTGTGCTAGTAGATTGACTGCCAGCCATAAATTCTTGAATACTTTCACATGAAGGCACATGAATACTTCTGCCCGAAGGCCATGAAACGTGTCGTCACGTGACTCTAGTGCACCTAGTATATTGGCCCGTCGGCTCCATAAATAATATTGTCCATCGGCACAGTGACATGGTCATAATCATATAAAGCGATTAACAAAGTAAGGATGTAGAAATCCCCACCTCCACTTGAAGTACTCGAAATAAATGAACGGTCGAATGAATCAACATGCTTGGATACAAAATTTCTCAAAAAAATCCAAGCATTTTTAACTCAACCACTTTTTTTAACTCAACTTTAACAAACCCCACTATAATCAATATTATCAATATAATTAAATAATATCAATCTATCATTCTTACACACCACATCATCTTAATTCACTATTCATTTACACACATAATTTTAACTAACCATCACTTCAAATCTTCTCTATCCTACTTTACCTCAAATCAACTTTAATAATTTTATTTTAAATATTATTTTAATATATCCACTAACAACTGATCATACCAACTTTTTCAAAACTAACCAAACCAAATAAAAAAATTCAAACAAAACCAATTTTTTTTATATCCAATCATCCTATTAAGGACTCGACCCCTCAATATTTGCATGATAAAAATCATAGTTTTAAACCCGGCCCGATAATCGACCCGGGCAGGTCTCCGGGTCACTGGGTCACCGGTTCAACCGCCGGGTCACCGGGTCAATTGCTTAACTGGATAATTAATTTTAAAATTTATAAAATTATATATAGAGTATTTTGTGATATTTAAATATACATAAAAATAACAAATTTAAATGTTTTGTATTTAAAATTTATAGATTAAAGTGGTAATAATATGTATATATTTACCATATAAATATATATACATAATTTTATTATTTAGAAAGAAAAAGAAAATTAAAAAACAAAAAAAAAAATACATATAGGGACCAGGTCAACTGAGTTGACCCAGCCGGGTCAATGCCCCGGGTCGACCGGATCAAGGCTGGGTTGGCTGGGTTTTGACCAGGTTTGACCGGGTCCGTTGTTGCCCGATCCAATTAGTCCACCCGTACCGGTTCCGGATCCGGGTCAACCGGGTCCCGGGTCGACCCGTCGGGCCGATCCGGGTCACAAAACACTGATAAAAATTCATTTAACTTGAGCATACGTTATATTATTCTTTACAATACCTCCTTTAGAATATCTTATCTCAATTCCCTTTTAATTCAATTTCCTTAATCTTAATCCTTATTCCTTTTTATTTTACTTCCATTAATTCTTAATAAAATAGGATAAATAATAATAATAATAATAATGAATTTAATAATAATAATAATAATAATAATAATAATAATAATAATAATAATAATAATAATAATAATGACTTAAATAGCCATATTTAGTATAAAGATGAATTGAAATAGAAAACGACTATTGAAAATAGCGGGGCCCTACAATTTTGCATAATATTCCCGTCCGATTTGAATATGCATTAGTATGTATACGACAATGTCTCTCATAATAGTTAATTATGAAGTTCATTTGAATATATGCGATTTTTATATCGTAATAATTTCGTGAGTTGTAGGGTGAAAAAATAGTTTTTCGATGGGGCATTGTGTTAAAAAAAATGCATGCATATATATTAAGGAGTAACAAAAGTCATTCCACCCTATATTATATGTATACTCGATGTGTTAATTAATGTTAGTTTAGTTCATGCATGACATATTCAGTCCTCCACATATACATCTCATAGGAGCAACAGAGATTGTAATAAACCACATCCAATATCTAATGCTTATATATAATATATATTAATATATATACACACACAATGCCACAAAATAATATTATATTATATATTTGAATTTAAATATATTTGTGGAGAAAGATAGGCGAAAACATCCTCAGTGACCTGTCTCAATCACCATTCCACTTCCAAAACTATCCCGTTTTATGTAATTTCATCCTCATTTATTTTTTTTCTCTTATTTATTTATTTATTAGTATTAATACCCATGTACAACATGTTGGGTTAATAAATATATGTGTAAAGTTATTTATGTTTAATACCAAACCTAACTCTATTAATACCCATGTACAACATGAGTATTGGGTTTATTGCACCAAACACCCCTGTATTATATTAAATCTGCGTGTTTTCCCTCTGTATTTTAAAAATTGCGTCATACCCCCTTGTATTTAAGGTTTGCATGCACACGCTCTCCTTTTATTGTTTTTCTGTTAACGGCATTAATATTTTTGTAAAATTCCCGTTATGCCCTCCGAATATTATATATATATTTCTGATAAATTGAATTTATCATGATATATTCAATATATCGCGAGAAATTGAATAAAAAAAATGATGCCGCCTAACCTAGGACCGCCTTGAAGGAGGAGCATGCATACAACCACTGTATCACTCATGTTTATGTGTTAGATGTGTTAAACGTTTAATATATATTAACAATGCATATGGATAGATAAAATTAAATTTGAAAAATAATGTAAATTATATTAAATTAAATTATTAAAACATAAAAAACTTAAGATAAATTAGAATACAAAAAATTTAAATTATATAAAATGAAACAAAAAAAAATTAACTTAAACAACTTATTATATTAAACAAAAGAAAATAATTAAAATAAAATATAAATAAATCTAAAAATTACAGTTAAAATAATAATATTTATTGTATTTGTTTTAAATACTTTCATATACATTTATATTTTACTATTTATTTTAATTTGTATTACTCCATATTATTTTGTTGCATTATTCTTTTTATTTCATAGTTAACAACTATATTTATTTTGTTTAACTTAAGACAATGAAATAAAATTAAAATAAATTTTACTAAAAAAAATATATAAATTAAAATTATTTATTTATAATTAAAATCATGTACTAAAATATTAACTGAATAATTATATTTTAAATTGTAGAACATAAATAAAAAATTCTATTATTCTTAACTAAAAAATGACTCATTATAAATAATTACAACGGATTCTAATTTTAGCATTATTTATTTAATAGAACATAAAATAAGAATAATATAATTTAATTATTTATTAGAAATTTTAAAATGCGAATTTTAAATAACTCATTGAATTCTTATTTTTAAAACTCATTATAAAAAACGAATTTAATAACTCATTTTATTCTTATTTTTAAATACTCATTATAAATAATTATAACGGATTCTAATTTATAACTCATTAATTTAAAATACGAATTAAATAACTCATTTTATTCTTATTTTTAATAACTCATTATTAATAATTATAACGGATTCTAATTTTAGAATTTTTTATTTAATAGAACATAAAATTAGAATAATAAAATTAAATTATTTATTAGAAATTTAAAATTACAAATTTTACTGAAAAATTAAATTTATATATTTCTCTATTTTTTTAAGAAGATAAATAATATAAAAACTAAATAAAAGTCATAAATAAAAATAATATATAGCTATTGAATTAAATTTGTTTTATTTATAAATAATTATTTTTATTTTATTTTTTGTTTGATAAAGTTTTGTTCTCTTTGTGTTCTTTTAGATAAGTGTGTGTCAAATATATCATTCAATGATGGTAGCAAGGTGGTTTGGTGCCCTGTGTGTAGAGTTTTTGGCCTGAGATCGAACCCTGAGATAAGCAAAATATTTTTCAGTATTTTTCAGGGGTAAAACAATAATTTCAGTCACTTTAGGGTGGAAAAATGAAGAAAAAGTCGCACAGCACGCGCATGCACTCCACTGCCGTCATCTTAGACGGTTTAGTGGGTTTCGCGCATGCAAACCTTAAATATAAGGGGGTATGACTCAATTTTTAAAATACAGGGGAAAACGCGCAGATTTAGTATAATACAGGGGGATTTGGTGCAATAAACCCCTTCCAAAACTATCCCGTTTTATTTAATTTTATCCTCATTTATTTTTTTTCTCTTATTTATTTATTTACTAGTATTAATACCCATGTACAACATGAGTATTGGGTTAATAAATATATGTGTAAAGTTATTTATGTCTATTACCAAACCTAACTCCAGAGCAAAAATAATATAAAAACAACATCACGAAGCATAGATTTTCGTCAACTCAGCATCCGAAACGTGAGAATCTGTCACCTAGGCTCAACACGTTTTGAATTAATATATAGGGAGGAATTTGCTAATTTTCATTAAATACAGAGATTATCATATTAGTTTTAAGTACGAGTTACAAAGTGCTAAATAAATAGATATTGCATGCAGATAGTATGAAAGACGGAATTATTATTATTATTTATCCTGTAATTCATTTTATTTAATTGTGTCACATTTGCTAATTGCCCTTATTGAAATATAACAATATAAACGTGTCAAACTATTGATCATAGCTTTAAATTGGACATGTATGCACCACTTATAAAGAGATTTTGATCGTACCAAAATAAAGTAGTCACAACTCACATAGAAAATGATCCTTTGGATACTGCGCAAATATTTAGGTGCGTTTTGACACACATAGCAAGGTGTGTCAAGACTTTTTTAAAATGATCATGTTACTTTACAAGATGAACATGTGTATGCACGGTAGTAGCACTGTTGGATACTGCCCCCAATTACAAAAAAAATTGGATAAGTATGGTGTCTTAATGCCTCTTGTAATCCATTTTGTTCAACTAAATTATACTCTGGTTGAAACATTTACAAGCATGGAGCTGGTAATGCAAAATCCACAAAGCTAATTATGATCTGTTTTTTGAATGGATGCAAAGAACTCAAGTACAAACGAGTTTGAATTGGATGCATGAATTGAACATGGAAATCCAACTTCATGCATGCTACACTGCCATCTCCAACCGAAAAAATTCATACACAAACTCATTTTGTAGTAACTGTCCCATTTTGCGGTAATTCATCTCATTCTCAAATCCAAAAGAAAATTATCGAAACATTTTCTCTTATATCAAAACTTTTACTAACCACATATTTTACAACTTTACAAATTAAATTACACTATTATTTTAAATTCAATTTAGACTTTATGTAATAAAATTAATTACAAAGTTATACGTAATAAAAATCGGAGAAATAAATATGTATTAAAAAAATAAAATTTGAAAATTACAACACGCAAGATAAAATTAAAAATTACAACGCATAGGATGAGAAATTCAATATTGCAATGCACAAGATAAAATTAAAAATTACAAGGCATTAAATGAAAAATTAAAAATTACAACAATCAAGTAAAAATAGATAGTCTTTCAAGTCTCGGAATTGGTGAATTTCTCCCACAAATGATTAATTAGTGCATTCCGAAGTGCAAGGTAATCATTTTTTTTTATTTTTTTTTTTTGTACCGAGATGTGAATTCCTGAAATCGAATTCTTTCATCTACTGCAGCCATTTCGACCTCCGGCGACGGCGTTTCCATCTCAGTTTCGATTGGTGCACTTAGGTCACATTCATCCTCAACAATCATATTACGCAAAATTATACATGTGGTTATAATATCATGTGGCATTTCTGTTTTGCAAAAACGTATTGGTCCTACTACAATGCCAAAACGTGATTCAAGAACTCCAAATGTACGTTCAACGTCTTTTCTGCATGATTCTTGTTTCATTGCAAAATATCTTTTTTTCGGACCACGTGGCTCGTGAACTGTTTACCCAATGGTGGACCATTTTAGATATATGCTATCAGCTAAATAATAACTCATATTGTATTTTTTTTCCTTGAATTATATGATGAGCTGGAGGAGCAATGCCTTGGGTTAGATCTGAGAAAAGATGAGATGACTCTAGAACTTGCTATCGTTGTTGGAGCCCGGTAAACCAAAATAAGCATGCCATATCTATAGATCATAATCTGCTACAGGTTCAAGAATAATTGGAGGCTTTCCAATACGACCAACATATTTTCCAGCCCACGTTGTAGGGCAATTTTCAACCTCCAATGCATGCAATCTAAACTCCCAACATTCCTGAAAAACCACGTTGCTGACCAACATATAAAAGCCTCTAAATATCATCATATGTGGGTCTCCGCAAATTACGACCTGATCGGTGTTTATCAATATGTCGATCCTCCAAACCCCTCTGGTTTAGCTTAGACTAGCCTTCACAAATATTGCTCGCCAAATAACTCAACTATTGCTCGACATAACTTTTTCATACTTTCAGTTATATGTAGCATCTGCTGAACGCAATATGCCAACATATGAAAGACCAACAGGTGTTTTTTGTGTTGGAGATAATCCAGGTATGCCAGCTCGATCCACTCAAGGTTGAAAGTAATGATCATGATCTTCTATGAAATATGGTCTCGTTATACAATGGATTTTCTGAGAAATAATCGTTATACAACCTGCAATCAGCAGCCTCTCGATCATGATTGATAAAAATATGCCCAGGAATAGAACCTCCATGGGAGGATTCTTGGTTTTGTTGATTGAGAAGATGTTGAATGATTATGTTGTTATTAGCGATAACAAGAATGAATACTTTTTTTTTAACAAAGAGCATTCATAATAAGCATATGATCATAATCATAATCAGATGAAGAAGATGACGACTTGCCAAATTTAAAATTCATTGTAGAAATGTGGGATAAACAAATACAATGAGATGTTTGAAAAGATTCAAGTGCGTGAAGGATTTAGTATGTATTATGTTCTTATATTAGTGAATTTCAAAAGTTATGGTAACATTACGGAGTGGTCATTTTCACGTCAGAACATTGAAAAATATGAGAATCTTTTTTTGCAGTGATAGGTCATTTCAGGCCAGAATATGGAGAAACGTGATCACATATGGAGAGAGTGATCATTTTTGGATCAAAACATTGAGAGATGTGAGAAACTTTGCAGTGATATATTACTTTCGAGTCAGAGCATGGAGAAGCGTAATCACATTTGCAGAGAGTGTTCATTTTCGGGTCAAAGCATGAGAGATGTGGAGAAATTTGTAGTGATAGGTCATTTTCAAGTCAGAACATAGTGAAGCGTGGTCACCTTTGCAGGGAGTGTTCATTTTCGGGTGAAAACGTTGAGAGATGTGTGAAACTTTGCAGTTATTGGTCATTCTCAAGTCAAAACATGGAGAAGCGTGATCACCTTTACAGAGAGTATTCATTTTGGTCAAAGCATTGAGAGATGTGGGGAACGATGCAGCGACATGTCATTGTTTTAGTCTCAACATGGAGAAACGTGATCACTTTTGCAAAGAGTGTTCATTTTCGGGTCAAAGCATTGAGAGGTGTGGAAACTTTGTAGTGATAGGTCATTTTCAGGTCAGAGCATGAAGAATCGTGATCACCCTTGCAGACAGTTGTCATTTTTGGGTCAATACAAGTGTTTTGGCAATATTTGATAATTCGTTTTTGTGGAATAGAAACCAAA
Source organism: Striga hermonthica (assembly GCA_902706635.1). NCBI lineage: Eukaryota > Viridiplantae > Streptophyta > Magnoliopsida > Lamiales > Orobanchaceae > Striga > Striga hermonthica. The sequence goes on along the minus strand of CACSLK010034050.1, from coordinate 3,766,346 downwards.
TAGGTAGATAAATCTAGAACAAAATAATTATATAAATGATTAAAAAAAAATTATCGTCTTCCAAAAAAAAAAAAAAAAAAAAAGTTAAATGGTTCGTCCCAGAGATCAATTTTTCAACTTAAATTTTCACAACGTTTCCCTCTACTTGGTCTCGATTGAAAAAACACAAAGTAGCAAAAATGAATACTTTAAATCCTGAAAAAATGGCTACATTTCAACTCACACTCCACCCCCACCCCACTCATATCACCACCACATCCCTGCGTTTGGTCTCACCGCCTTGCCGTAGTATAGGCTATATGCGTGCATTTTGATTACAAGAATTAAAGGAGGCACAATAAAGAAAATGGAGAAAAGTAAGGGGTGAGTGTTTTGTAGGAGTTGAATACGAGATAATATAGAGATATGGCCTTTAAATTTTATTTCTTTTAAAACAGGACAGCCCGCACAACCCACAGCCACAACAGGTGCGGGCTGAGCTGATCTTAGAAGGCCCTCCCCGCCCCGCCAAAAGATGGGATTTGGCGGGTTACGGGCTGCAGATTTACCTGCTACAGAATTAAGCAAATGGCTAAAAAGTAACTTGAAAAAAAGAAAGATGAGGAGGTTCTCAATCTTTTGCTTTCTATGATTCACACACGGTATAATGTTTACGCGATTTAGAGTTACAGTAAGTGCACGAATCGGATTGTAAGTACAAACAAGAACTCAATCTATTGCATAAATTAAGAGTAAAAAAGCACATCATAGAGTGCGCAAAGATTTTGACGACAAAATTTGATGGCATGGAGTTCTCATAATTATTGACCACGAGCACGGCGATTTTCTGCATTCCTTATGGGGTAGAAATAAGGATGGGCCTGCAAGAATTACGTACATTATCGGAAGAGATAAAAAAAAAATAAAAAAAAATAAAATTCAAGAATTTCATGCAGAACGAATTTCTGTAAAAAATATAACTGTAAGACAATTTGTGCTGTGAATAGGATATAATGTGAAGTTCAATATGTCCGAATGTATGCGCAAATAATACTCTTTCTGCTGTTAGTTATTTATGGAGAACGTGAACAAAGTATGTAGGTTATACCATTGCTTCCTTTGCGGTTGGCCTTTCTTGATGGTCATATCGCAACAATTTGTCGAGAAAATCAACGGCCTTTGGAAAAGGAATGACGGAAAGGAGACAGAAAATAAGAAATAAAATTATTAGTTTCAATCTGCATCAGAAACTATCAAATCTTTTTGAGTTTTCAATTGATTACCTCAGGAACAGCTAAATGTTGATTATCAGCATTAATGAACTTTGTCCATGGCTTTCTACTATGCCTAAAATGACCCATTTCCGAAAATAATAATGATTACAATAAAAAGAAAGGAGTGAAATAATTAACGAGCCAATACTGCAGAAAAAGTAATAAGGCCGTGAAAAAACCTTCCGACAAGGGCAGAGAGATGTTGGTCCAGTTCCAACCGGTACTTGTTCAAATAAGCATTTAATTCATCTGTCCCCAGTATCTACCATCCATTAAATATTTAGGTAAAAAACATTATCAGATATAAAGGTGTTTCCAATCAAGACTGAAGAGAAACACACACACACACACACAACTATGACTGAAAAGATTATCTGCATTTTCCGAACATCGACTTTTCAGCACAAAAATGAAATGGACTGAAAGCAAGAAGTTACTTTCTTAAGAGTGTATTATTCCAGTCGTAACTTGAAAAAGTGATCCAATAAAGCATCAGAAATGCAAGCTCAGACTGCATGATGCATATATTTAACAATACAAAAACATTCAATTAGAAGCATCGAGTATTTCTTTAATATGGCTTGTTCCAGCATATATATACCTTTGCAATCTTCACTAGTTGATCATAATTATCATGCCCATAAAAGAAAGGCTCCTTGCGAAATATCTGTTCAGCACAAATCTCAACATGAGAATCACAATGCAAGCACACATGAGCATGTACAACCTAAAAATTTTAACTTGAACATTATCCATCATCTATAGTTGATATGCGAGCAAATGGTAATCTATTCATCTTTTGCTTTACGAAAATAATCCTCTACATTTCAACAAAAATTACCAATCTTCATGTTTTCAAGAAGCATTGAGTGCCTTTGAGGTTCATCAAAGAGAAAGCCCGTAAAGCATTATTACCAGGTTCACTTGTAATAATCAAAATTGGTGGTTGTGTTAAAGCGTAGCAGAAGTGCATACCATTCCAGCAAACATACATCCCAGGCTCCACAAGTCCAAGGAGTAATCATAATCTTGCAAATCCACGAGAAGTTCAGGGCCCTTAAAATATCTGCTCAAGACAGGTCACCAAACTTAAGTGAAGGCAGTTAAGCCAATAGCTAGAAGAAATAGGGCTGACCTAATATACAAATTACCATGATAATATCATGCCTAGATACATCACTAAGAGTATTGTAGAACCAGACCATTCAACTTAAACTTTAGAAACCGCATGTAAGATAAGAAAAACATTTTCTGAAAGTAGCCGACAAATGTTGAGGTAACAGTGGATAGGTAAAGATAAGTATTTTTCATCCATCATCATATTTGCAAACTTGTGGCAGGCTTAAAAATGGGGTTTTGCAACCTTCAGAAGTAAAAACTAAGGGCGGGTTTGGATGCAAATATACCCGCTCAAAATGAGTTTTTTTGGTTAACCATGGTTAATTTTGAAAAAGTTGAGATGGTTAATTGGTAGTGGGATTTTGAGTTTATATTAAAATAACATTTACAATAAAATAATTAAAATTAATTTGATGTAAAAGTATGAGAGATATGATGTGAAGTGATGGTTAGTTAATTATGTGAGTGAATGAATAGTAAATTAAAGTTGAGGTGATGTGGAAGAATGATTTATTTCTATTATTTAATGATAATGATAATATTGGTGATAGTGTGGTTGAGTTAAAGTTGAGTTAGATTTTGAGTAGGAATTGAGTATAACTTGAAATAATTGATAAACAAACCCACCCTGAGAATATGTGGACAGAACTGGGTAAAATACAGATCAGAGTATTTGTTAACCATTAGCCTGGTGAGATCTCCTCCGAAATATAGCAGATCTCAACTAACTTACACATTGTTATTTTATTGCTTAACTACGTGGTTATCAACACAAACATAACCATTGCTTCTTCGAACAGAATCGTGTTCAACATATTATAACTTGAGTATCTAAAAGTATTATAGCCATAGAAGTACAGAAAAACATCAATCTCCACCCTCTGAAAGTCCTCCAAGCAAAATAACAAGGTGAACTCAAAAGTTAAAAGTAAAAAGTTAGCAGAACTAACATGACAAAGGTGCATAAACTATAAAGAAGAAACTAAGATGACAAAATGCAGATGCGCTAAGAGGAAAGATGGCAGACCTTGAAGCTACTCGAACATTATACTCTTTTCCAGGATGATAGAATTCCGCAAGCCCCCAATCTATCAAGCGAAGTTTACGCTGCTCGTGATCTATTGCGATATTGTGGGGCTTCACATCTCTATGCATGATGCCTTGAGAATGGCAGTAGTCTAAGGCCTACATGTAAAAGTAAAGAAAGAACAATTGATATTTCAAGGTCAGAAAAATAACCACACAAGAAAAATAGAGACTACATAGAGAAACAACTATGGTTTGGGCAATTTGTGAGGGTATGACTAGAAACTACTAAATTTATAAGCAGCCAATAAAACAAATGCCTTCGAACTTATATCTACCGAATTCTCAAGAAAGAACACAAATCAAGACATTTATAAGCTAACTGAGTGCCAGCCCTAATTAAGTGAGTGAGCCCAATACATTCATATGTGATCAGAGACCAGGCTTTGGCGACACTATCAAAATTTGATCAACGGTTAATATTTTCTAGATAAAATAACAGACGTTAAAAAAATGAACAGCACAGGCTACAGTTGAAACTAATTCCTCTAATAGAACTAATATCCTCCTGAATTCAGGTAGGATAGCTATTTTAAGGGGTTCCCAGCACGTTATAATTTTTGACATCCTGAAACTGATCACCATTCACAAGAAACAGTGCGTTTGATGGACTACAGATGCTGGAAAATCAATTACAGATAAAAACCAAAATGCTTGCCTTGAGAAGTTCATAGATATAATATCTAATGTCAAAGTCCGAAAGTGTTGGATACAGCACTCTAAAGTCTGTATTATTCACATACTCAAATACAAGACTTGTCGTCTTTGATTGTTCATCCCTTACGATATCAAGCAACTTCACAATATTTGGCCCACCACAAAGATTCTGCAAAATCTTAACCTCCCTCCTGATCTGCAGAAGTATGAAAGTATTCATAATAAGCCCTTCAATATATTAAATTCCTGACAAGTATGACAAGCATATTTATCGACAGCTCCTTATATGGTACTTTGTTTAGTTACATCTCGAATGCTGAGTATATTAATAAAAAAGCCAAATCAATCAATAAAAAAACTTAAAAGGTCTTCTTCATGTTGAACTTTCACCAACAACTAAAAATCCACAATGATGTAAAGCCTAGTCAATACCCATTTAACTGAAGAAGGAAACAAATGATTTTAAAGTAACTAGCCCACATCTGTTAACATGCCATCACAGGCACCAATCTGAATTCAACCCTCTAACATTCTTTAAACACTTGGTGTAATTCCTCAAATAACATTGTCCATAACCAATAGGATTAGAAAACACAGCCCAATGGTCCTGGGGCATCCACAAGAGATCATCTTGGACAAAATCTATCATTTCGTCTTGAGTAATTGAAAACAACGAAATGCATTATTAGCAGCCCTGCATATCCTCTTATTAGAAACAAAGATACTGCACATGACTAGATTAGCTTTTGAAAAGTTATGCATTAGGAAACAAGCTTCCACAAACTTCATCATACAAACATGGACTGCATAAATGTTAAACAAAGGATAACTTTTCAATCTCAATTATGTCTCCTTGCGCCTTCAAAATCTTTCTCTTCGCTCCCCCAAATATGATCACTCATTTCAATGAGCATAATTACAATCCCAAGTAGACTGATCAAAACATAAGAATATATACAATTCTGCGAAAAAAAAAAAAAAGAAACCTTTTTCTTCTTCACAGGTTTTAGAATCTTGATAATGCACTTCTCATTGTCCGTTGTGTGAACGCCTTCGAAAACCTCACTGTATTTGCCCCTGCCCACCTTCCTCACCACCTCATAATCATCCTGCTCCCTGGAACGACCAATCAAAGCCCGCCGGGCAATCAGAAAAAAGAACCCAATGGATAGATCGAACATAAATATAAATCAGTAATCAATTAACTAAAGGCCCAATTTAATTACCCCCATTGAACGGTGAGTGACTCGTAGTCCCAATACTCCTTAGGGCGTATGACATTGACGTCGGGGTAGGCCCGCGCCTTCGACGGGGCGCCTGAACGACGAATAGCTTTCCCAATCCTCTGAGCCATGGTTTCAGGCAGGGACACGACGGAGGGGCGGCGGGTGGAGGAAAAATCGGTCTCTGGCCGTAAAAGCGGCGTCCTGGGCGGCTCCTTTTGTCGGTAGAGCTTAATTTGTTGACAGTGGTCTTGCGCGACGACAAGTGGAGTTCCGGAGGCCGCGCGGCGGGGCAGAAAGAAGGCGGAGGAAGAGAGGTGCTGGCGAAGAGCGATGAGCACGAATGGCCTTACGGCCATTAAATGTGAGTTGTGCTACTTTTAATCGAGTTGTTTTTTCCAAATTTTCCTTTTGTTGTGATTGCTACAGGATTCCTGATAGGAATCTTTTAGATCTTTTACGAGTTCCTGCGACGTCGTTCTGGTGGATTAGTGGATAAGAAACTCGAGAAATGTTTGTTTATGAAATAATTTGCTCACATTTATTTAATACTCAAATTTTTTATTTTTCTTTTGTACAGGGATCTTCTGGTTTCTGGATCCACAGGGGAACCGACTAATTCGTAATCGAGCCGAGTAGGACCACAAGGGCAGCAAAGCTCTCCCTCAAGAGTTTTAACACTGTTGCATTCCCAGGGCTCGAACTCGAGATCACTGGTTAAGCTAGAAGAGACACAAACCATCTCATCCAAGCGCTCTTGGGTATTTAATACTCAAAATTTAACTCAACTTTAACTCAACTCCAATATTCTTAATATTATTTATATAATTAAATACTATAAATCAATTATTCTTACATATTACATCAACGTTAATCCATTGTTCATCCACTAACATAAATTTCACTCTCTATCATTTTCAATCATTTATCTTCTACTTTTACATCAAATCAACAATAATTATTTTACTTTTAATATTATTTTAATACATTAATAATATCTCACTAACAACTAAGCATACCACCTTTTTTCAAATTTAACTCTAGTTAATAAAAAAAATCATTTTGAGCAAATTATTGCATAAACAAGAATGCCCTCATTTTTTTATTTTTTTTTTTTGCTTTTTAAAGGAGAATCAATAGTGTTCCCACTTCATCTCATCGTTACCTCGAATCTATTTGACCTATCGGTCATAAATGAAGCGTCTTACCACTCAAGTTGCACTTCGTTGTCAAGAAACTCAAGTCTTTCTCTTTAGCAACTAATGTGAGTCGTGCGATGCACGGAAATATTCATTAATTTATAAATTAAAAAAAAACATAATCAAGATGCAATGCAATTTATTTTTATTAATTTATTGAAAATATTATATGAAATTTAAAATTTGCAGGAGGTTGCCGAAAAATTTCTGAATTTTTTAGTCAGAATTTCGCTCGCCACGACTGATTTTTTGGCTTTTTGAATGGTTCTCACAGACGGCGCTAATAATAGTGAAATGGACTTCACTCGGCTCCTTCTACCTCGAACGGTCTCCGTAACTTTAATAACTCAACGTTGGGATGGAACATTGCGTCGAGCCTCCAATGCCTAAGTCAATACTAGCTAAAGATAAATACTATATTAGAGTATAGTAATGAATGTAGAAAGAATGTATTTTTTTTGGGATACTTTATGCCCCTTTTATAGGAGCGATGTACCTTAATGCCCAAGTTGGGCTTGCGCAATATGATTACGACACGTGTCTAGCCCATGTACAGGTTTATTTCTCAGTATATTCCTTCTATCCATTAAAACTGGCCTAGTGTGATATTCCATATCATATGGTTGCCCCTCACTCTGGTCGAATAAGAATAAAGAGTGAAACGCGTCTTCTGGCTATTTCCGTCAACTTGCTTTTTCGTCGAGCCTCCGATGACTAAGTCAACACTCGCTAGCGATAAATACAATATTAGAGTATAATAGTGAATGTAGAAAAAATGTATTTTTTTGGGATACTTTATCCCCCTTTTATAGGGAAGATGTACCTTAATGTCCAAGTTAGACTTGCACAATATGAGTACGACACGTGTCTAGCCCATGTACATGTTTATTTCCCAGTATAGTCCTTCTTATCCATTAAAACCGGCTTAGTATGATATTCCATATCATCTGGTTGTCCCTCACTCTGGTCGAGTAAGAATAACTCGATCCAAGAGCGAAATGCGTCTTTTGGATATTTCCGTCAACTTGCTTTTCCGTCGAGCCTCTGATGCTTAAGTCAACACTCGCTAGAGATAAATACAATATTAGAGTATAGTAGTGAATGTAAAAAGAATGCGTTTTTTGGGATAATTTATGCCCCTTTTATAGGAGAGATGTACCTTAATGCCCAAGTTGGGCTTGCACAATATGATTATGACACGTGTCTAGCCCATGTACAGGTTTATTTCCCAATATATTCCTTCTTATTCATTAAAACCGATCTAGTATGATATTCCATATCATCTGGTTGCCTCCACTCTGGTCGAGTAAGAATAACTCCATCCGAGAGTGAAACACGTCTTCTGGCTATTTCCGTCAAAAACTAAATGATCTTTCATTTAGGTAGAAAACTGAATGACCAGCCACTAAGGTCGAGAACCGAATGATCTGCCACTGAGGTCGGAAACCGAATGACCTACCACTGAGGTAGAAAACCGAGTGATCTTCCAATGAGGTCGAAAACCGAATGACTTGCCACTGAGGTAAAAAACCGAATGACCTTCAGCTGAGGTCGAAAACCAAATGACCTGCCAGTGAAGTAGAGGACCGGACGACCTGACTCCACATTCAGGTCGAACCTTGATTCCTAGTGTAGATTCTTTTGTTCCTCATTTTACAATGTTAACCTTCATTTGATATCTCTCGACCCGCTTACTTGGCCTTTCATTGATAGATTTTCTCGACCTCTCCCCGAAGTACTTAATTTGAAAATTTGGACTCATGTTTGCTGTTTTTTTACCACAATGTTCGGTCTCTTTTCGCTGAGAGATAAACATTTTCGACCACCTTGTCCTATCGCCTTTGAGTTCAAAAATTGAAATTCAACCCTGTTGATTATCCTCTCAAATCATGCGTCTTTTTAATGGAACCCCCGCCTCTACCACACCATCGCAGTGTTCATGTTGTATCACATTTAATGTGCTCATCGTTTTCGCTTTCTCAATCAATCATACCCCTCTTTGACCTACTTCCGACGGCTGAAAGTGCTTGACCTTCCTCCGAGGTCTCCCACAGAGGTCTGCGAATAAACATCGTGAATTGCAACAAGTGAACTCCATCGACCTGCCACTATTGGCGAGAACTAAATCTATAAATCATACCAAGTACAAACTTTCGACTTTACACCGAGGTCTGCGATTATCCTCCGTGAATTACACCAAGTGAAAACCATCGACCTGCCACTATGGTCAAATAATAAATCCAACAAAACCAAACCAAGTAAAAACCATCTACCTTCCACCGAGTCTGCTTATAAGCTCCTTAAACTGCATCAAGTGAACTTCATCGGCCTACCAATGTGGGCGATAAGTAAATCCAAAAATTACACTAAGTAAAAATCTTTGACCTACCACCAAGTCTGTGAATACGCCCCATGAATTGCACCAAGTGAAAACCATCGACCTGCCACTGAGGTAAAAAAAATAAATTCAACAAAACGAAACCAAATAAATACCATCGATCTTCCATCGAGGTCTCCGAGTAAGCTCCTAGAATCGCACCAAGTAAACTCCATCGACCGACCACTGAGGATAAAATATAAATTCTACAAAACTAAAATAAGTAAAAACTATCGATCTGCCACTGGGGGTCTGCGAATAAGCTCCTTGAACTGCACCAAATGAACTCCATTGACATGCCACTGAGGTCAAAAAATAAATTCAACAAAACTAAACCAAATAATAACCATCGACTTGCCATTGTGTCTGCGAATACGCTCCGTAAATTTTGCACCAAGTGAAAACCATCGACCTGCCATTAAGGTCAAAATAAATTCAGCAAAACCAAACCAAGTAAAAACCATCGGCCTTCCACCGATGTCTGCGAATAAGCTCCTTGAACCATACCAAGTGACCTCCATCGACCTGCCGCTGAGTTCAAAAAATAAATTCAACAAAACTAAACCAAGTAAAAACCATCGACTTGCCACTGAGGTCTGCGAATAAGCTCCTTGAGCCATACCAAGTGAACTCCATCGACCTGCATTTGAGGTCCAAAAATAGATTCAACAATACCAAACCAAGTAAAACCATCGACCTGCTCTGGCAATCCGTCCCCCTGTCTTCAGCGACCCAATACTAGGATCGACCATCCAGTCCGAAGACCATGATCATAGTGAATTTTTATCTTGAACACTTGTCCAACCCCCCTCTGAGATTGTTCAAAATAAGCGACCAAGCAACCCAAAGACCTAGATCATTGTGGATTTTGATCTTGAACACTTGCCCAACCCCCCGGGGATTGTTCAAAACAAACGCTCACAGAACCCGAAGGTCTTAGTCACAGTTGATTTTGGTCTCGAACACTTACCCAACCCCCCACTGAGATTGTTCAAAACAAGCGACCACCCAGGCGACGGCCTTAGTCAAGGTGGATTTTTTGTCAGCCCAACCCCCCTTTGGAACCGAGACCATCCAACTCAAAGGCCTTAGTCTTGGTGGATTTTGTTTTTGAACACTTGCCTAACCCACATCTCGGATTGTTCAAAACAAGTGACCAATAAACATGAAGGCTCTAGTCATGGTGGATTTTTTGTTGGCCCGACCCCCTCTAGAGCCAAGACCACCCAGCTCAAAAAGGACTTAGTTATGGTAGATTTTTTGTTGGCCCGCCACCTCTCTGGAGTCGAGGCCACCTTGCCTAAAACGGCTTAATCATGGTAGATTTTTTGTTGGCCCAACCTCCCTCTAGAGCCGAGACCATCCAGCCCGAAAGTCTTAGTAGTGGTGGAGTTTTTGCTGGCTTGAGTCTTCTCTGGAGCTGAGACCACCCAACTCGTAAGCCTTATTCATGATGGATTTTGATATAGGATATTATACTGGACCCGGTTTAATGGATAAAGCGGATATGTATTGAAGGATAAGCCCACTAAGACATCTAAGCCCAACGATAGGGGTCAAGCCCAACTTGGGCCCAAAAGGTACACTCCCCCTATAAAAGGGGGCCAAGGTACCTCATTCTCTCATTCTCTATTGATTCATTACTACACTATCTCTCTCTTTGGATTGGAGACTGACTCAGGCATCGGAGGCCCGACGCCGGGGCCACCCCCGGCGTTGGGTTCTGCAGGTACGGAGGCCGGTTCGAGTTGAAGGAGCCCGGGTGAAATTTATTCACTTCAGATTTTTTGTTGGCCCGACCCCCCTCTAGAGCCGAGACCACTCAGCCCGAAGGCCTTAGTCATGGTGGATTTTTTGATGACCTGACCCCCTCTAGAGCTGTGACCACCCAATCCGAGAGCCTAACTCATGGTGGATTTTTTGTTGGCCCGACGCCCCTCTAAAGCCGAGACCACCCAACCCGGAGGCCTTAGTCACGATGAATTTTTTGGTGGCCCGAACGCCCTTTAGAGCCGAGACCACCCAGCCCGAAGGCCTTAGTCATGGTGGATTTTTCGTTGGCCAGACCTCTCTCTAGAGCCGAGACTACCCACACCAAGGCCTTAGTCATAGTGGATTTTTTGTTGGTCTGATATCCCTCTGGAGCCAAGACCACCCAACCCGAAGGCCGTAGTCATGGTAGATTTTTTGTTGGCCCGACCCCCTCTAGATTCGAGACCACCCAACCCAAAGGCCTTAGTCATGGTGGATTTTTGTTCGCCCGATCCCCTCTAGAGCTGAGACTACCCAGTCCGAAGGTCTTAGTCATGGTGAATTTTTTGTTGGCCCGATCCCCTTGAGCCGAGACCACCCAATCCGAAGGTCTTAGTCATGGTGGATTTTACGTTGGCTTGACTCTCCACTGGAGCCGAGACCACCCAACACGAAGGCCTTAGTCATGGTGAATTTTTTGTTGGCCCCATCCCCTAGAGTCGAGACCACTCATCTCGAAGGCCGTAGTCATGGTAGATTTTTGTTGGCCCTATGGAGCCGAGACCACCCAGCCGGAAGACCTTAGTCATGGTGGATTTTTTGTTGTCCCAACCCCCCTTGGAGCTGAGACCACTCAACCCGATGGCCTCAATCATGGGGAATTTTTTGTTGGCCAAACCCCACTCTGGGGCCCAGACCACCCAGCCCCAAGGCCTTACTCATGGTGGATGTTTTGTTGGCCCGACTCTCCTCTAGAGCTGAGACCACCCAACGCGAAGACCTTAGTCATGATTGATTTTTTGTTGGCCCAACCCTTCTCCAGAGTCGAGACCACCTAGCCCGTAGGCCTTAGTCATGGTGAATTTTTTGTTGGCCCGACCCCTTTTGAGGTGAGACCACCCAACCCGAAGTCCATATAAATATCAATGTCATTTTTTTTTTTTTTTTTTGACAAACTTAGGGCTTGATTGTTTATGGATTAATTCATCCAAAAATGTGAGTTATTTGTGTTTGAGTTTATTGAGTGTTATTACACTTCAAACAAATTAATCCAGCTACTGTACCGTGGGCCCAAGTGTCCCTTGTAAGTGGACAAAATCCACTAGCCGACCCTGTACGCCTCTACTCCCTAGTTATATAATATTATTTTGTTTTGTTCAAAATGATAACTACAATTTGCCATTCCACCATATGAAAGCTGAAAACAGAATTAAAAAATGCATCATTCGTGATAAAAACAAAAATGCATCATTCGTGATAAAAACATTGTTTGCGGTTCGAAAGGAAACAGTGACGAATTACCAAAATATTCTCCATTAATCATCCAAAATACAAATCACGTAACGGTAATCTCAGATAGAAGATTTTAATACTCATTACATCATGATGAATTTGATAAGTGCTACAATAATACAACCCAATCACCACCAAAAAAACACAAACACAAAATGGACATGCAACTTCAAGGAGTGACGGTGTGTCGTTAACATTGTTCGTTCGCCATTGAGACGTGCTTGATGAGTAATTATATCCACGAGTCGTATGTCCACTACTTTGCACAATAGATTGCGTAGTACAATATGTTCCAACATTTTCCCGTGCAGAAAAAGAGCTGTTAGTCTCGGTATCCCAACGAAAATTATCGGGGTGTTTCAATCCTTCTGGACACTGAAAAAAATACTTACCATAATTTTTTTCCGTCTTTGCCATGAAACGGTACATCCGACCACGTCCACAAGAACAAAGAGGTGGCTGCGAAACCATGATTTTTGGTCATATTTTTGTTTCTCGAACTCATCCTTTTATACATAGCATCACAAATCTTTTCCCTCTTTTTTGTCTTTCAACCCCCGCCAAAAAATCCCTGCACTTATCGCAAATCCAGCTGGCAAATGGACAACCAATCTGCTTTTTTTTACCAACATTGCCCGTTTCCCAAATTTTACTACCACCTTTCCCGCCTTTTTATGATATCACATGCACAACTGACAAAAAAAAAAAAAGACGTCCCATACTTGAACAGGGGAAAAAAGAAAGGTAATAAATAGATTGGACAAAATACAACTTGATATCCATACTGTGGGACTTCAACAGCGGAAAAAAGAAAGGTAGTAATAAATAGAATGGACAAAATACAACTTCATATCCATACTTCGATTAGACCAAACGACGGGCACGACAATAATGCAAACTGGAAGTATGGGAGCACATAACGGGAAAAAAAAAGAAATAGCATTCATATCCAATTCAATAATGCAATATTGTTTGACCACTTTTTAGAACTGACAATGCATGGACAACAAAATTATTTTATTGTTATGTGTAAGAATGATTTGTGCCATTATTTGCATGATACTATCACAAATTATTATTCGGCCCTGTGCATTTGCACATATTTAAATATAAATTAAATATTATACTTTATTTGTATGCATATAATATTAAAATTATAAGATAAATAATAATATTATATTTCAAACATGTAGTATTATAACTTATATTTAGGCATATAATATTAAAATTATAAAGGATAATAATATTATATTTTACTATGACACAAAAAAAATTTATTCGAAAAATAATCGCAACCATATAAAAAATATAATATTTATTTTAGTGTAAAATATAATTTTATGTAACTTTCATATATCATTTAGGGTAAAATATAATTACTATTAATTTAATATTAACTATTATATCATTTAGGTTCTATTATTAGGTTTTAATAATTTGCCACATAGGTAAAATTTATTAGTTTTATTTATTATTTAAAATTTATTGTTCAGCTAGCAATTATATATATATATAATATTAATAATAATAATAATAATAATAATAATAATAATAATAATAATAATTGAAGATTGTAACATAAAAAGATGGTAAACTATAATTAATATTATTAAATTTATTATTAGTAATTAAATATAGATGTAGATGTGTATTCTTATCTGCTATTTGGTGTGTAATTGTACCGTACATATGGCCTGGCAGTAATACCTTCATATTCAATTTCTTTTTATCACCACCAACATTTGCCTATATATACGTACATGGTTGACACTTCAAATTCACACCACAACATACATATCATTCTTATTTGTTTTTTTCAATCATGTGGAATTTATCATTGCCACAAACAAAAGAAGAGCATTTCCGCTACATACACGAAGGCTTTTCGAACAAATGGCTTCCAGCAACTGAGGAAGCTTTTTGTTCCATCTTTCTACATTACATCCGGTCAGAAGAGATGACCATCGAGTTTGACGTATTTATGGCATTTGATAGAATATATCAAACTTGCTTGGGTGAAATTGGGCAACATTTGACTTTAGAAGAATGTTATACCACATTCATGGTCTTAAAAGAAAGGTACCGAACCTTCAAATATTTTTTAGATGACCCATCTATTGTTTTGGACGTACACGCAAATACCATATATATTGAGGAGGACGATCGTGAGGAAGCAATTGAGGTATGTAAATTGTACAACAATTCACTTATTTTATTTTTGATTTCATTTTCTTGTATATGTAATACGTAATGGTAAAATTACATTCAGAATTTTATCATTATCGTACGTTATTTTCTCTCAGCTTTGGCCATTAGCAAAGCATTACTGTAGCAACAATCCCGAGCCTCTATGGGAAACCTTGAAGATGATTTTTGAGCCCATACGGCTTGAAACATATCCTGGTGAAATCGAAGCGAAGCATGAACGTACCTCTCGCAAATTGAATCAAGTTATTTGCGACTACTGGGCCGAAGACCGACGTATGGCAGCGCGAAGAAGAAATAGAGAAAATTGATGTATTTTGTTTATTATAACTTGTGTTTGTACTTTACAAATTTTATCCATATGTTTGTCGCGTTTTTATATATATTTGCCAAACTATTTGTAGAAGAATGTGTAATCTCCAATTTGGTTGGTTGTTGAAACAAATTCCTTTTTTATATATTTTTCCTAAAAAAAAGTGCTAAAAGCATGGTGCTACAATATAATGGTAGTAAAGGAATGGTGCTAGAAGTTCAATTCGCCCACTATTTGTCGTATAGTGTTGTGAGTAAAAATATTATTTACCATATTACTAGAAATTGAATACTACATATGTTATTTAATTTTTTTATAGTCAAATATTATCATATAGTCCACATTACTATTAATTATGCACATAATACACATATAACACACGATAATGATTATGCAATATGTCTTCAAAGTTTGAAAATGACATTAATAAATAATAAGTACTACAACATAATTAAATAATATATTAACTAATGACGTCGGCCACCTTCGTTGGCCCATAACGCCGCAGCAATGGAGTCGCGCAAACCACACTGTTCATGTACAACAACTCTAGAGGTATCTAAAGTTGTCATTAAGGGCCTAGTATGATCATCGTCATCGGGTTCTGGTATATAGTCCGGGTCATGTAAAGCAGGAGGTACATTTTTGAACTTTTGGTGATGAAGGATGAAATTATGCAGAACACAACATGCGATAACCATGTCTGTCTGGCATTCAGGCGAGTAGTTTGGCATCAAGCCTTTTATAATGGGGAACTTACCTTTTAGTATACCAAAACTACGTTCTACCACATTCCTGACAGTGGCATGCCGTCTATTAAATAGCTCTCGTGCAGTTTTAGGGGTCTTGTTTGACCGGATCCACTCCGGCAAATGGTACCTATCGCCGCGGTAGGGTGCCATGAATCCCGGCACGTTGGCATAGCCCGAGTCAACCACGTAATATTTTCCTGCCATACAAATTAGTTATGGTGTAGTAAGTTCATATAAGTTTGTAACATTTTTATAATTTGTAATAAATAAAAAATAAAAATCATACAAAATGAGTGCAAATAGAAACATAATGTAATCACAGACCTTCCGGCGGCCGCGGGAATGTGCTTGTGGGGTCCGTCAATGTTTCAGCAAAAATACGCGCATCATTTGCGCTTCCTTCCCACCCTGCCAAAACAAAAGTGAATTTGTAGTCAAAGTCACACGCCACCATCACATTATGGGCCAGGTAACCTTTTCGACATCTATATTTGACATGCTCTTCTTCCGGAATATAAGTTGGTATGATGGTTCCATCAATGGCACCGATGCAATCCTGCATTATTACAAAAATAAATTCATGTTATATACATGAAAATGGTCATTAAAATAAAGCTTTGTACAAATATGCGTTCAACCTTAAAGTATGGATATAAATATCGATTATTTCGTATCCAATCTGGGACACGATTAAAATCCGGGGGACGTATGTATTGTGGAGCCATTTTCAGCAAGCCATTCAGCATGATTTGCACATGGTTACTAACTGTCTCGGTAGAACGTCGAAATGACTCTGCAGAACGGCGATGCCTTTGGTGTCCTTTTATTGTATGCAAGAAAATTGCAACGCTTTCTTGAATGCGGACTTTTTGCTGTCTTGCTTCGCCATGGCAACCTGTTTGTTTAATTTCTTTGCACAATAATTTGAAAACATACTTGTTCAAACCCATTGCATCATAGAACCTCCGATCGTGGCCCGTAAGTAGTTCATTAACCTAGTCCGCCCCAGTGTACGTCGACTGCTGGTAGGGGACTCGTAAAATGGGCGGGTTATATTGAAACGCTGCATAAAATGCATCAGTTGTTAGCGTTGTAACTCAAGTATATTATTGAACCGCTGCAAACGGGATACAAGGGACGGTTGAACATCATTGTTAACACCTTCATCCATGTGGTCATTAGCGTCCTCAGAGTCTTCGTGTTTGGCATCATCGTAATCATCATTGGCGTTGGACATCCTATAAATTGAAATTTGTACGACCATATTTTTTTCTAAATAACCAATCACATTGAAACAAAGCAACATGAAGTACCACCAAATTGAAAAAAAGAGTTCAGTCAAATAAAGGAAAAACAAAGGTCAAACACATAAAGTCACACAACAACCAAATACCAAATAAGAGCAATCCAAATGCAGCAGAGAAGGAAAAAGAAACACATCAAGTACTGGCAAACAACAACATCCCTAAAATGCCCCGTCGTCCATCCACATGTCTAGTAGCGCACGTTTGTTTTCTTCCATTTCGAGGCCAAGAAACGTGTACAAGCTCATCGGGTCCCGAAACTTCTTCCAAGCTACCTTCCTCACTGGCATAGGGACATTAGACATGGACTCCAACTCTCTCAAAGCTTTTTGGAGGTTCACTTGATCTGCTTCCGGCTGAGCGTGTTGTTGGATAATGGGGCTTATTTCAGTTATGGAATTCATGGCCGTGTCGAAGGTGGAAGTGGCCCCTTTACGCCGACGGATCGCCCGATTACCCTCTGGGGAGTTCATTGGCTCGTCACTCAACTCATCAGGAACAAGTAAGTGGGAGTTATAGGCGACTTCATTCTCCGACCCCTGCACATTCCCTCAGGAGTTTGGGTAGATGCCCGTGCTCTGCTGCCAGTTGCAGTTGTCCCAAGGAAAATAGTGGTAAGCTCGCGGTAGTGCAAGCAAACTTTTTTCTTCATCTCCCCGTCCTTTGGATGACCCGGTTTTTTGACAAAAAATTATTTCAACAATAAAACAGAATGCCTCGAAATATTATCGGGCCAAAAAAAACCACTTCATCAGAATATATCAAGCACCTCAAGTTCCTTTAATACAACCAGAAAAGTAGCTTGTATATGTTTTTCACCATATTCAAGATAATGTTTGTCTTAAAAAATATAGAGTAACCTCAGTAGAAAAAAACAGAGAATACACAATTGTATATCAAATCCACATGACAGAAGGAGACTGACAAGAGATGAAACTTTCATTAACAATGCAAGTAGTATATAAAAAAAAATCATATAAAAATAGGAAACATAATATATCAAGTATCAAAATGAAACAACTTTACTAACCGTGATCCACCTGCCCCAAACATCTTCGCCGCCCGTGATCTTCCCTGTCGAAGATTCCCAACCAAAGCCGGTTTCTGCAGTAAGCATTGTGTGGAACCGACGCCACTGTACTTTCAAACGGTCATGCTTACTCGTGATTTGTGTTATCTCATACGCCTGTTCCGGACCACACGCGCTGTTCAGTTGTTTCTGGATTTCCATCCAATGACATGTTTTGAATTTCTGGCCTGTGTAATTGCCCAGGATAATTTGGTCCAGCATCAATGACATTAGCCGATATTCATTCTCTGGAGACCACTTTCCTTCTCCTTGCTTCGATTTCGAGCTCCCAACCTCAACGGAAGTCGACATCTACAGTTTGTGACCGACAAACAACTCCCACATTGTGTTGTTTATTTGAAGACAGAAATATAACATGACCAACATTGTTGTACAAATCAGACATAACCAAGAATGACAACAATAGGGCTCGGTTATGACCAAGGAAATCACAAAAAAATTTGGGACGAAGAGTGAAAAGTCAGTAAAGGGGAACAAAGACAACAAGGGATTGCAGTTCTTTTTTTTTTTTCAAAATAATTGTTCTCATTCCCTCAACAGACACACAGATGAACTTTGATAATAATTGTTAGTAGGAAAAAAAAACGTATAACATATAAATGCAGAAATCCCCAATTTTTTTTAGGGTTCAACCGAAAAAAACCAGCAAATCACATAAACAACCGAAAAAAAGCAACAAATCCAAATATGTATCTCAATAAGAGCAACACTTGCGATAGGAATCATAAAAAGCAACTAACCTTCCTTCTCTGTTTCCTTTTCTTCTCAAGCGAGGTCACCGACACGCTGCCGGTGCTTTCTGTATGCGGATCTGTCCTCTCCAGTGGATTTTCCGGCGAACGAAGAGGTGGACTGACTTCCGGCTGGGAGGTGAAATGGTTGGAGGTCATTGTTTTTGCTAACACAAGAGGGGTAATTTATGGAAGGAGGCTGTATTCTCTGTCTCTCTCTCTCTCGAGCCTTTCATCAATTTCAATTCAATTGAAAGACAGATATGCAATACAGTTCAGTAATGGGGGGACAGAAAGAAGGTGGGGGGGACCCATATAATAACATCAAGAGTGAAATATTCTGTAGACAAACATCCCATATCTCAATTTTATGGAATAATTCAATTTGAGTAAATAAATCCATATCCAAGCGCGCCCTTAATACTTTCATTTTTGTTACCCATTTTTCAAATATAAAATAAATTTATTATTCAATTGACGATTTTTATTTGGCACTTGTATTGTATGTAAATAAAAATCACTATTTTTAAAGTATTTAAGTTTATTAGTTAATATTGCATGTATAAAATGAACATAATTTACTATTTAATTTAATACTAATTTAAATATAAAGAACTAGTCTCAAATTAATAAAATATAGATGGATGTATAATAAAATGTATTTAGTATATAATAATTTAAATAGTAATTAATGTATTTATCCCGCATTGGTTTAAAAACTTAATGTTAAAAATACAAAAATATAAGTAAAAAGTTATTTCGAGGATTGAGTTTATACAATGTTATCAGTTTATAAATAGTTATTATATAATATGTGAAACAAATATATAAGTCAAATATTAAATTAACACATATCCTAAAACTAATAAAAAATAATTTAAAACTATCCCTCTTATATATAATTAGCGAATGTGCTGAGTCTAAATGACAGACTCGCATGCTTCGCAACCATATTTGGCAAAGTTCCATGTTTCGTTATTTGACTTTTTTTTTAGAACGATAGGAAACTATTATAAATCAAAAGCGCACAAATGTGCGAATAAAAGTACAAAGCTCCCAACGGGAGAATAAAATGGGAGGACAGGTCAAAAGACCGCCTAGAACCGACCCCAACGGGGTAATAAGAACACACAAAAAAACAACACAACACAACACAGAGACCCCAACAGGGTAATACCCGAGTGTCGGACCCCAACAGGGTAGTAAGGTGACACTCGGGCTCACAAAGGCCAACGGACCAGACGAAAAACACCATAAACAATACTAAAAACATAAACACAGACCAACTAAACCGAAAAACAAGACATAACAAACACAACTATAAGCAAAGCAAAATAGAACAAAACAATTCAAGCCCTTCCCAAGCAGCAAGACCAAGCAGAGCCAGCAGAACCAAGTCAACCCAGAGTGAATCCCACAGCCAAACAGGACTAAACTGCCCAACACCAACTCGGTGGCCTAACAAAGTCGAGTCCTAGCTCCAGAACACCACCCAAAATCAGACTTGAACTATGACCTCAACACCAAGATGCCTCAGGACCCACACAAGGCTGGACCCACTAACACCACTAGTAAGTCAAAACCAGCCCGGTGAACTCCCGAAACACGAAGGATGTCGAGGCTGCAGCTACAAACCCGAAACGCCTGAAACTGCCACCGTCCTCCACCCACCACCTCGGCCAACACAACTTGCCGGAAGACAGCACACCGGTCCACCCCAGACCCAACGCCGGAGTAAAGGGAGAAAGCTGGAGAAAAGCAGCGGAGCTCCGGTGGTCCGACACCAATGACGTCGGATAACCGGGGCACCATCTGCTCGACCGGAAACACCCACACCCTCACCATCGCAACCCAGGAAGCCGATAAAGGCACACGGCAAGCCGGCAACAAAGAGCCGACGCCAAAAGAAAGATGAAGCATACCTGAGCAAAAGGGACGGGGAAGGCGCAAAAAGTCGGGCGGAGGTCAGGCGGCCGATGGACGACCACCGGCTCGAACTCAACCGCCGCCGAGGAAGGCCAACGAGCTCCAATTTGAGAGAAACCGAGGTTAGGGTTTTCGAGAGAAAAGGGGATTTAGACCCAAAAATGATCTATATTGTTTTAAATATTCGTTATTTGACTTGGATAGATTTTAATTTACTTCAAGTCCAATAATAATTAGGTTTGGATTATCTATAAATATGTTGATTATTTATGGTTATTATTTATGTATTAATTGCATTTGAATATCATTTTCTTTTATAATCATTGAATTGTAAAATTATTTTAAAAGTTAATAAATTCTGTATTTTTTTTTTTTTTTT
>CACSLK010034050.1:3725737-3739306 GCA_902706635.1 Striga hermonthica | reverse complement strand
GAGAGAGAGAGAGAGAGAGAGAGAGAGAGAGAGTTGAAGACATTAATTATATAGGAATATTCGTAGATCAATCTCTCGTAATTTTAATAATAGATTTAAAGTTGCAGTAGAAAGAGTAAATTTCTCTACAATTTTGTAGAGAGAGAGAAAAAAAAATTCTCGAATGTCATATTGAGGTGTCGCCAAAAGCAAGACTAGCCGATTTTTAAATTTTACATATCGCTCTACAACTCAACATGTCATCATGATTATATTGCATATTCAAATAATGTTGTGATACTTGATGCAAATAACAAATGTTGTGATATTTGATGCAAATAATTTTCGGAGATGCTACGATCCCGTTACGCAGGGCCGTCTCCAGAAATTTGGAGGCCCCAGACAAGTTTTTTCTTTTCGAATTTCCCGATTTGAACTTACATGGTAATTAGGACTATTTGCAGATAGAATCGTAAATTTAAACGAGATTATTAAATAAATAAATAATAATATAAAAAAAAAACATTTTTCTTGTTTTCTTGAACTTGGAATTGATAAATTACCTCTGGGCTACAAAGATCTTTAATAAATTATATTCAAACAATCACGAGGACAACAAAGAGAAAAAAATAAAAATCATGTCACTACAAAGAATATTTATTCTCATACAACTTGTTCTGACCGAACATCATACAAAAACAAATAAAATATTTAGGGCCTCAATTTTCCACACAAATTACATATTTTGTCATTAGCCACTTCATTTGTGCAATGGCTTGTGTAATGACTCAAGTCCATATTTCGCCATTAACCCCTTCATTTGTATAAATATTGTGTAAATAGACAAAATCCAACACAAATACATAATATTAAAATAATAATGAGGCTTCATTTGTATAGATAGACAAAACCCAACACAAATACATAATATTAAAAAAAAAAAATGAGGCCCCCAATAAAATGGAGGCCCTAGGCCCGTGCCTAGGTTGCCTACCCCCTGGAGCCGCCTATGCCGTTACGGTATCATTCCGTCAAGATTTGTGACCGTTAGATCAACTATCCCCGACAGTTACATGATGATTCAACGATGAAAAACTCCGACGGAATGGTTCCGTAACGGGACCTTAAGTCCGTAACATTTCCCAACAATTTGATGTATTGTTTTGTAAATAGATTAAAGATGATGATATATAAAGCAAATATGTAAAAAAATGTGACGATGAAATTTCAGATTGAGATATCATAGCTTCAACGTTGTTACATGTAAATAGTTTACATGTAAAATCAAGCTAATAGAGTGAATATCAAGTAATTCCCAGTCCTTAAATATGATTAATTCTGGCCGCTCTTTGTTTAGTGATGATGCTGATTAGACTTTTCACTTGGCATTTTGGTGTAGTTCACTGGAGAACGACGTAACCATTACCAGGATTGACCGACCATTGAAGAATAATCAAGTACTAGCATAATACCTGCGATTGGACGGTTCTAATTAAAGATATATTGTAGACATTAAAATTTTAATATTTTATTAATTAACGTCTTTATTTATTTTGAGACATAAATTCAAGATAAATAAGATATTTAATTAATAAATTATTTATTTCTTCCCCACCAAGTCAAATCTTAGGATAAGGAAAAAGATTATATCAAATCATAGGAGAATGAAAGAGATTATGTCAAATCATGAAGGACCAATCAAATTGAAGTCTTCTTCTCCAAGACCTCTCTCTCCTACACCTATAAATAGGGCTCTCCTCAACGCCTCAAACACCTCAAACACCTAAAACACCTCAAACACATCAAACACCTCAAAATTATCAAACGCATCTCAAAGATTAAAGTCTCAAATTCAAGAGCTTTCAAGAACCCTCTTGAAGATTTGAAGAAATTTTTGAAGAACCGCCCGAAGTTTATTCAATGAAGAAGAAGGCCAAGAAAAAGAAAAAGAGGCGGCGACTCTTCCCAAAGAAGTAAAGAGACGACTTCAACTCCTCTCAAGAATATCAATGGCGTTCAAGTGACATTCAATCCACGTTCGTTGAGAAGTTCAACCAACATAGCGTTTGATCCGGAAAAAAGCTATCAAACCCTCGAGTCAACGTTATTCAAGTCAAAATCCTCTTTCAAGAAGATCAAAGAATCAAGTCCTCCAAGAACTCTTCTTCAATCAAGTCAAGGCCTAACATCTAATACGGGAATAAGTAATTCGACCCCCAAATTAATGTTAACGAAATTCAAGACCAAGCCTGAAGGAAATTCATTCGTCAAATCCATCTTTTAAGGTCTCAATCCCAAATTCATGAAGAGAAGAATCAGAGGAGATAAATAGGGATTGTACCCGCATATCGTTTGATCGAAATAATTCAAGTTGTACAAAAGTTTTATGTTTTTCATAAAATTTTGTGTTACAAATTTGGCACGCCCAGTGGGACTCGAATAAAATTTGTTGTTACAAATTTGGCACGCCCAGTGGGACCTTCTCTACCTCTCATCTCTCCTCTTCAAATCAAGTTCGAAGATGCATGAAGACCTCTTTGAAGAAAATATACATGGGGGCAATAATGAATGATGTATTCCGAAGCCATGAAGCATGGGGACAATTTACATAGAAAGCTCCATCAAATCCTCAAATTCATATGCTCTTTGATATGAGCCTAAACTATCTACATATTACAATGCTGATACGAGCCTAAACTATCTACATATTCAAATGCTCCTTGATACGAGCCTAAACTATCTATATTTTCAAATGCTCCTTGAAACGAGCTTAAACTATCTACAATGCTCCTTGATACGAGCCTAAACTATCTACATATTGAAATGCTCCTTGATACGAGCCTAAACTATCTACATATTGAAATGCTCCTTGATATGAGCCTAAACTATCTACATATTCAAATGCTCCTTGATATGAGCTTAAACTATCTACATATGCTCCTTGCTTTGAGCCTAAACTATCTATATGGCTCCTTGACACGAGCATAAAATATCTTCATATCAAGATCTCCTTGACACGAGAATAAACGGTCTACATGTAAAATTTGAAGGCTCCTTGACACGAGCATAAAATGTCTACCAATTTGAAGGCTCTTTGATACGAGCATAAAATGTCTACAAATTGAAGACTCCTTGATACGAGTATAAACTATCTGTCAAATCAAATCAAGACTCCTTGATACGAGTTTAAACTATCTACAAATTATGTCAAATGAAGAACTCCTTGATATGAGTATAAACTATCTACGAATCAAGTCAAATGAAGAACTCCCTAATATGAGTTTAAACGATCTACAAACTCAAGTTGAAGAACTCCTAGATAAGAGTTTAAACTATCTGCATGTCCAAATCAAATTCAAAATTTTGAGACTCATTCACTACCTAGACATTTTGTCCGTGAACAAGTCTCAAGGAGGCATTTGTAGACATCGAAATTTTAATATTTTATTAATTAATGTCTTTATTTATTTTGAGACATAAATCCAAGATAAATAAGATATTTAATTAATAAATTATTTATTTCTTGCCCACAAAGTCAAATCTTAGGATAAAGAAAGAGATTATATCAAATCATAGGAGAATGAAAGAGATTATGTCAAATCATGAAGGACCAATCAAATTGAAGTCTTCTTCTCCAAGACCTCTCTCTCCTACACCTATAAATAGGGCTCTCCTCAACGCCTCAAACACCTCAAACATCTAAAACACCTCAAACACATCAAACACCTCAAAATTATCAAACGCATCTCAAAAATCAAAGTCTCAAATTCAAGAGCTCTCAAGAATCCTCTTGAAGATTTGAAGAAATTTTTGAAGAACTGTTCGAGTTCCGTTCAATGAAGAAGAAGACCAAGAAGAAGAAAAAGAGGCGGCGACTCTTCCACAAGAAGTAAAGAGACGACTTTCACGCTTCTCAAGTCAATCCAAGAATATCAACGACGTTCGAGCGACATTCAAGCCGCGTTCGTTGAGAAGTTCAACCAACATAATGTTTGATACGGGAAAAAGTTATCAAGCCCTCGAATCAACGTTATTCAAGTCAGAGTCCCTCTTTCAAGAAGATCAAAGAATCAAGTCTTCCAAGAAGTCATATTCAATCAAGTCAAGCCTAACATTTAATACGGGAATAAGTCATTCGACCCCCAAATTAATGTTAGAGAAATTCAAGACCAAGCCCGAAGGAGATTCATTCGTCAAATCCATCTTTGAAGGTCTCAATCCCAAAATCATGAAGAGAAGAATCAGAGGAGATAAATAGAGATTGTACCCTCCATATCGTTTGATCGGAATATACAAGTTGTACAAAAAGTTTTATGTCTTACAAATTTGCTGTTATAAAAGAGAAGTTTTTTATTTTATTTAATATTAAATAATTTTTAAAACATTGTATAATTATTTATATTCAAAATGAGATTTTTCACTTGAATGAATTGCACATTATATATTATAATAATTTTTCAACGTTTTATTAATTTTTAATTAGTACTTGTAAATATTTTAATTTTATAATAAGGAATAAAATAATTATTTATTTATTTTATATGCATTATGAATATAAATTTGAAATTCTTGAAAAGATGATTAATATAACATATTATATACCAAAATTTGATAACAAATAAAAATATTATTAATTTTAAAATAAATTATAATCTAAGTAAGTTAAATATTTTGTAATTATAAAAGTCGTAAGAGTCCAAATATACATTGGCTACTTCGAATCACCCTCATGTATTGTAATTGGATTGATATAGTCCAAATCTAAATGATCTTCTCTAAATCATACTCGTGTATCATAAGGTGTTGATAAAAAAAATCATAAATTAAGAAAATATACATGAAGGAAGTTATTGTAAATCTTTCTTGCAGACATAGACTATTAATTATATTTTCAATGACACTAAATTATTCTTACAAACATAGATCATTATTTATATCTAAAATGACCCTTACCTCATAGTATTATAATATTTTTTTAGGTTTTGTTATATGAAACCTTTTTAAGTCATATTATATAATAATTTAATAGATAAATTAATTCAATTGATAAATAAGTTTATTATAACTAGTAACGGCACATAATTTAAATTTTTATGAAGTTATATATATATATTTATATATGCAATATAATGTCAAATCAAAGATTATTATGTAACAACCCAGCATCTTACCCCTTGTGTGATATTGTCCGCTTATAAAATAAACGTTTCGAGAACTAATTATCGAAATGAACTCAGTCAATAAAATAAGCCGAATAGATTTTCGACTTAAAGTCGAACTTATTGGCTTAAAAGCTGAAATGAACATGATTAACAAAAGGAAATACATCGCTCTTATTAATAACAAACTGGGTTATTACAATCTACCCTCCTTAAAATATTTCCGTTCTCGGAAATACAAAACTAGACATATATACAGAATACAAGAAAAGTATATACATCAAAATTCAAAATATGGAAAACGAGCTCTAATGTCGGCTTCGCGCTCCCAAGTGGCATCGGATTCTCCGTGGCGATTCCATCTGATACGTACGAGGGAAATGTCTCGTCTCCGGAGCCGTCAAACCTTTTGGTCCAAAACCGCTACCGGCTGTTCCTCGTACGATAAATCTGGCTGAAGTTGAATCTCACGGTGCTGAAGAACATGATCTGGATCGCACACGTATTTCCGTGACATGGATACATGAAAAACATTATGAACATTGGACAACTCGGGAGGCAAAGCTAGACGATAGGTTACTTCGCCCACTCGCTCGAGAACTTCGAACGGGCCGATGAAACGGGGATGTAATTTTCCGCTCTTCCGAATCGAATGATCCCTCGAAAAGGACGAACTCTCAGAAAGGCTCGTTCTCCGATCTCGAACTGGATATCTCTTCTGTGCTTGTCGGCTGATGACTTCTGCCGACTTTGCGCTGTCTTAAGCCTCTGTCTGGTCAACTCAACCTGTTCAACTGTTTCCTCGATCATCTTT
The DNA here is from genome assembly GCA_902706635.1 of Striga hermonthica. Taxonomy (NCBI): domain Eukaryota; kingdom Viridiplantae; phylum Streptophyta; class Magnoliopsida; order Lamiales; family Orobanchaceae; genus Striga; species Striga hermonthica. The sequence continues at coordinate 3,733,354 of CACSLK010034050.1, read as the reverse complement.
GGACCGAGTACCTGACGTTTGCCAATATCGTCCCAATAAAGGGGCGAGCGGCATTTACGCCCATAAAGTGCTTCGTAAGGAGCCATCTGGATCGACGCCTGATAACTATTGTTATAGGCGAACTCGACTAACGGCAAAATCGACTCCCACATCGGTTTTGAAGGAGAACGAAGCATGCCTTATAAGTGGCTGTGGATACCTTCACTAGTGTGACGCGTTTCGGTGAGCTAGCTCCCAAAGGCAAAACCGTGAGGGTGAGCGTGCCCAAAGCGGACAATATCACACTACGAGTTAAGATGCTGGGTTGTAACAGTGGTATCAGAGCCAGTACCCGGACTGGTGTGCCAGCGAGGACGCTGGGCCCTCCAAGGGGGGTGGATCCAGATATCCCGCATCGGTTGTGAAGGAGAACGAAGCATACCTTATAAGTGGCTGTGGATACCTTCACTAGTGTGACGCGTTTTGGTGAGCTAGCTCCCAAAGGCAAAACCGTGAGGGTGAGCGTGCTCAAAACGGACAATATCACACTACGGGTTAAGATGCTGGGCTGTTACACATTATGAGGCCATTAATTTTATATTCTAAATATAAAAATCTGGTAACAAATACTATACAGTTGGTAACTTTTAAAATATATCAGCAGTTTAAGTTGGCTTAATGTTTTATAATTTGAATAGAAGTTCAAAGTTAATAAGCAATACAAACAAAATATGATTATGAATAGCACACACATAGATATGATTTTGAATTGAGACATTTTCTCTCTGCGATTTCCAGATCCCCTATTTCTCCTTCACTTGGTTGCCGCTAATTCTCCTCTGTAGGGCTCTCTGGCTGGCGTCTTCTCGTTAATTTCAGCCTGATTCGGGCCGGTGGTGGAGGGCTGGCGTCTTGACGGGGCTTCTTCGGGTGTGGCGCCTCTCTGTCTTCGAGGTGGCCATGCCTGGGGGAGGTGATTTTCGGCTAGTCGCGGGCTTCTTCTCGCCGTTGGCTTCGAGCTCTGCCTTGGCAGTTGTTTTGGGGCCGGAGTCTCACTGCAAGCGTACGCCTCTGTCCTACCAATTTTTGGTGTTGGGATCAGTGGGCTCCATCGTTTGGGGCTACATCGGTCTCAGATGGGGAGGGACAACGGTCATAGGTGTGTGTGTGCGGTGGCTTGTGGTGAGCAGCCCAAGTTTCCCGGCGTTAATTGTTGTCGGAAGAGTCTGTAGTTTTCGAGCGGGTACTGGTTAGCCAACTTTGGTCTGGTGTTTCTTGTTACATGTTTCGGTACTGCTGCCTTAGGGCCTAGGATTTTTGGTTTTCTGGGGGGGGGGGGGGGTTTACTCTAGTATTTATCGTTTCTGTTATTAGTGTTTTTTTTCATGTTTTGTTTGTTGTATGTAGTGTTTATTTTCCTGTTGGGAGTTGTGTGTAGTGTTTATTCTCCTGTTGGGAGGTGCATTCTCCCATTGGGAGTTTGTGAGTGCGTTGTGCGTGTTTAGATCAGGCTGTCTTGTGGGTTGTCCTCTCAAGGATTTCAGCTGTGTAGCTTCTTATTCTGGCTGTTACCGATTGTTTTCCGCTTGTAATTATGTGTTTATTTATGAAAGTATGTCGTTTAAAAAAAAAGAATCACACACACATAAGAAAGCTAGAGTCGCTCATTGGAGTGTTTTTCTTTCCGTTGTTCGGAGGGTTTGTCCTTCTTTTGTTGCAGAGGATTGTTAGGTTTTGAGCTTTTTCTTAGGTTTAGCTAGTTTTTGGAGCTTGTGGGATCTTGGAGTATCGTAGTCCTCAATGGGCTCGACAGAGGAGGTGGAACAGCGTCTGAGAGCCTTCTCACGCTCTTAGAGAAGAAAACATCGATCATTTATCTAGGTTTGGAAGATGTCCAAGCAAGCGGCGTGGAGTGCAAGAAGAGTTTGTTTGGTAAGGTGATCGGAAAAAAGAGATTCAGCTTAGTGGGAATAAAAAAAGCTATAGGGTTCATCTGGAAAATCCAGAGCCCAATTGAAGTGAGGGAGCTTGGAGTTAATTTATTTATATTTTTTTCCGATTCCTCTTTGATAACCCAGAGGACCTAAAAAACGTAGCTAAGGGAACAAATTGGATCATTGAAAATTTAGTATTTGGTCCTTCAAGATTGGAAGAAAGGGCATATTGCAAAGCATGGTGGGTTTGATACTCTGAAGCTTTAGGTTCAAGTTTATAATATACCTCTCAGTTGGATCACAATAGAGGTGTTCATTGTGTTTTTGTGCTTATTTTTATGTGTTTTTTTGGTTCTTATTTGTGTCGTGCCAGTCCATTTCGTTCGTTTTTATCATTTCGTATGTTCAGTGTCATTTTTCCTTTTTCGTTGCTTTTCTTTGTTTTTTCACTGTTTTGTAGGTTTAATGGAAGAAGATCGGTTGGGAGTATCGTATTTATCGAGTGACATTTTCAGCACTAACACGTTCGCGAACCGGACGCCAATCCATGGCCTTGCGAAAAGCTCCAAGGAAGACGAAGATTCGCGACCCTAGTGCATTTTCGCAACGCCGCGCGTGCCCAGGTTTCATTCTGCGATACCCAGTGCCATTTCGCAACGTTGCACGTGCCTTTGCCAGGGCCAAGTCCATGTTCGCGACACAAGGCCATTCCGCGGTGTTGCGCGTGCTTATCTAAGTCCACAGTCCGTGGCCCGAACCTCGTTTCGCAACATTGCGCGTTAAGAATTTTAATTGTGCGTGAAATTAATGTGTGATTCGGTTAGGAGTATAAATATTTTTGGTCTTCTTATTTTTGGCAGCTAGACTTGTTACTTCATTTTCTCCCTTTTTGGATCTTAGGATATGCTTAGTTTTTCTCTTTAGCCTATGCTTATGGATTCTTACACTCATATTTTCCGGTCTACATTCCGATGACTCGTTTATTATGCAAGTTTCTATTTTTCTTCGTCGTTTTCATTCAAGCACACATTAGGAATGTTAGTACTTCGTTTTAAGGCTTATTATCTCAACATTTGCACCTATTTACTATCTCGGTTGTGAAATAACCTAGGATTTGGTCGATTTATGGATTATTTTGTTTGTTTTAGTTTATTTTCGCTTTCTTATCTTTTGTAAACTTATTTATTGTGCTTGCGGATTGTTGAAGTTCGAATTTATGAAAGAAGAGTCGTGACTTTGATATTGAGCTCGGTTATTTCCTAGTAGAATGTTCGAGCTCTTAAGTGCTTTAGATAGGGTTTGTTTCTCTTGCTTTTGTTCTATTTTCTTGATTTTAAGCAATTCGGTTTTGTGAGCTAGGGCTTTAATTATAATCGCTTGCTTAGTCTATTATTTGCCTATTTCCTTAGTTAATTTAGTTTATAATCCATCAATCTATTGATTAGAATATTTACGAATTATTTTTATCTTTGTGAGTTTTGGGCGATTAATTAGCAAACGACGCTTCGGATAGTCTTTCTCAGATAACGACCCGAGGTCGGGTAGCTCGGTTACCATATACCCAAATTACTACAAAACTAGAGGTAGGGCTCAAAGTTGTAAGATTGTTTAAATCGTGTTTCAATGTGATGGTGGTTAACTCAATAGGAAAAAGAGGGAGATTCTTAAACCTGATGGTGTCAGTCAATATACAATAAGCTCTTCCTAGATGTGCTAACATACGGTTGGGTGACCAATTAGTTTATGTGGCTTTCAAGTATGAAAGGCTAGTGAACTTATGTTTATATTGTGGGAGAGTGAGACACTTTGAAAGAACATGTTCGATAAGAGTGGAAGATATAACAATGAATGAGCTAAAAGAGGGGCAGTTTGGTGATTATTGGATGAAAGCTATGGATTCATCTAAATGAGCTAGCTGGAATAATTCAAGTTCTTCCTCCGGTCAAGCCAAAGTGGCATCGTCCTCCCCTAGCCAAGGGCAGCTTGCTGTGGATGTTTTGGCACAACTTCCAAAACTTCTCCTCGGCCTCAACCAGTTTCATCTCAGGAGACTGGAAATGTCATTTGTCAGGAAGTTCTTGTGCAGGGGAATATGAAGATGATTCAACCAAATCAAAAGAAATAGTTTCAAATATGAAAGGTGATATGAAGGTAGTCCCATTCTCTGATAAGGAGTAGAGGAATCAGAGCAACCTAAAACTCTTACTAAATGGACCTTCTGAGAGGATGGAGATTGAAAGGGAGACTATAGTGGAGGTTTAAACTTGTAATGTGGATGTAAATCCCTAGGAGGCTCTCTTAGCCCCAAACAAGCAGAAAACATGGAAGGAGACAATGAGGAGAGAGGGGAGACTTCAAAGGAAAGATGAGAATATTGACCTTTATGGTCAACACAACACTAAGAGAGATAGAAGGGTAGAAGAAGAGGTGATGGATATTGTTTATTGTGTTTTTGTCGTTATTTTTGTGTGTTTTGTGTGCTTTATTTTATAGTTTTTAGGCTCGTTTTAGTGTCGATCGGTCCAATTTATTGTGTTTTGTGTATTTTTGTTATTGTGTAGTGTTTTCGTATTTTTGCGCGTTTTCTCTTTTGTTTTGGTGTTGAATAGGTCCAACTTGTCGAGAATGAGGAAACAAGTCGTCCGAGATGACCACGCCGTCCAATCAGAAAAATCCGACCAAGCCATACCGAGACGAAGAGAATTCAATGAGGAGAATTTTGGTCCAAGTTTCGTGCAAATCGGAGTTGTGTGGGAGAAGTTAGAGCGAATCGAGCGTCAAGAGGTCACGAGACCATTTCCAGCCCGCGAAAACAGATTCGCGCCCGCGAAAAGCCCCTAACTCGCGAGTTCTAGCCAAGCATGCTGCCAGAGACCAAATTTCGCGCCCGCGAACGCAATTCCGCGAGTTAGCTGCAACTCGCGAGTTAGCTAGATGCACAGCTTTCAAATTCCGCGCCCGCGAATTCCTTCTCCTTGCCCGCGAGTTCCTTGTATCCCGCGAGTCCACAACAACCCTTGCACTCGCGACTTAGCCTTTGCCCGCGAAAATCCGGCCTTATGCTCGCGAATTCGACCTAACCTGCGAGTTTTATCATTTAATGTGTGTGTTTTAGTGTGTGTTTGTGGTGTAGCTATAAACAGATACTGAGAAGGATCATATCCAAATCAGTAGACAAGGTAAAAAGCTTAAGACACAAGCACTAGGGTGAAGAGGACCAACCTTAAATGGTTTTTAAAGGACCAATGAATGCTCTCGTGTGAAATTGTAGATGTCTGGGTGGACCCTTTACAATTCTTTAGCTCAAGGCAGCCTTAAGGAGCCATCACCCATTTTTCTCTTTTCTTTAAGAGGTTAAAAAATAAAAAGAGTTTACTCTTTCTGTTTGCAAAAAATTGGGTTTTGGTAGTAGAAACTTTATTATAAAGACAAGGGCTACCAACGGTGGTCATTTGCTGTTATGGGATGAGAAAGTGGTATTCTTAGTATGTACAGTAGCCACTTTTTCATTGTAGTTAAAACTTTATTCCTAAGTCAGGGGAGGAAGCTTGTGGGGTTGTGTTTGTGTATATGAGTACCCAGAAGCTTGATAGGAAAAATCAGTGGTTTGAACTTCTATCTGAGAAGATATAGTGGGTAATAACTCATGTATTTCAGGTACTGGAATGATCTCTGTAGCTCTTCAGATAAAAAAAAGAGGCACATCTAGAATAAAATCAAGGGTCTATGGTTTCAAGTAATCTATTATCAGCATGGATACGCAGGAAGTTGTGATGAAAGATCAACAGTTTACCTGGGGGAACAATAGAGAGGGTGAAGGTTTTGTAGAATAAAAGTTGGATAGGATATTTACCTCTCTGGGTTGGTTGACTACTTACCCAGACTCTCAAGCCCCAGTTATTTCCAGAGTGCTTCAGACCATTATATGCTTATCATCCAACTGACACTCAGTCAAAGGATAAGTGTAGAAGGTTCGAGTTTGATAGAAGATGGTTGAAGAAATAAGGACTGTATGAAGTTGTACAACAGGCTTGGACTCTCCTACCTTAGGCACCCCTATGTCCACCATTAAAGACAAACTCAACAAGGCTAGAGTGGCTATTCTTCTTTGGAGTAAGGACTTTATAGCAATCAGTAAGGAGAACATAGAGAAATTAACCCTGAGTTTGGAAGAAATGAGGAAATAGGGTGGTGCAAGGAACTGGTAGAAGTGGGATAAACTAAAAAAAAAAAAACTGGATGAATGATGCAGATCAAACATACGATGGAGCAGATAAAACTCAAAGGAACAGATAAATTTCTTAATCGTCAAAAAGCTGCTGTTACAATGAAAGTCCCCCTTATTTATAATCTCTTAGCCCTACTAAATAAGAAATAAAATAATACTTCTACTAATAATAATAAGAATAGTAATAAAAATCCCTTATCTATACTATTATAAAAGAGCCAATGAATCTGTAAAAATATGTTTTACCTAAATTAACCTTATTTTGTCAAATTAATTTTGTAATTTAATAATAATAATGCAGTCCTAATAATAATACAGTCCTAAACAAAGGTTCAATTTTTGTAATGTCAAATATGTAATTTTATACTCATTGTATATGAATTTGTTTTTTTATCCCGTTTTCACTTTCCCCACGCGCCCACCGAAACACGCCCTGCCCCTCAAGTGTTTTTAAGAATATCTGTTACTCTTATTATTAATTAAGTCCTATAGGCAATAAAAAATTAATTAGTTCCATATCATATCATATCATATAATTGAACCTTGCTTTAAAAGTACTTATATTTCAGTTTAATAATATACACATATATATTTATACTACTGTACAAGAACGAGTGTTTTTGTAAAAAAAGAACTACTTAGAAAATATTTACTTTGACATGTTTTTAATGACAAATTAGTAATACACTAATATCCATCTATTCTTATATTTTTAATTATAACTAACATTTACCTAAAAACCCCTTTATTTGACAATTTTTTATATAAAATTAGCAATACACTAATGCTCATTTAATATCTAACAGACTAGAAAAGTAGAAGAATTCATTTAACTACTTCACTATTCTTGTATTTAGAATTAGATTTAGAAATTGCACCTTTGTTTTATTGGATTGAATTTTGATATCAGAAAAATCGTCATTTATTTGTTTGTTGGTTTTAATTTCAAATTTTGGTCGCAAAGACAATAAAGTTAACGAATCTTCAACTGACCATTAGGGGATTAATATCAAGTTGCCTAATATTTTAATTGTTAACATTTAAAATATTTGAAGTTTTTCATTCAATTATTAACAAAAATATATCATGATGTTTTAATTATTATTACTTCATTTGATAAATTGATTTTCAAGATGGGCGCTCTATAATTGATGATGATTAAAATTTTTATATAATAAATATTTTATTTATTGATATTATTTTAAGATTCTTAAATATATTTATGATTTTCTCACTAAAATTTGAGAGTTGATTTAACCGTAAGTATCCTATTAAATAAGATAATTGTTTCAATAGTATTTACTTAATTTTGTATGCTTGTTAATAATTATAAGTAAGAAATTCAAAATCGATATTGCTTGTCCTCTGTTTATTGTGTTTTTGTGTTTATTTCTATGTGATTGTGTGTGCTTTCGAGTTGATTCTAGGCTTATTTTAGTGTCGACCGGTCCATTTTGGCGTTTATCGTGTGTTTTT
>CACSLK010034050.1:3664652-3704461 GCA_902706635.1 Striga hermonthica | reverse complement strand
ATATACATAACTTTTACTAATTGTAACATATTAGTTGTTTATTAAAAAAATCGAAGTACATCAAAATCAGGTTAAATTATGTAAAATTCGGCATGACAATTTTGTAAAAGTGAAAATTCTCTTATTTCTTATTAAAAAAAATATTTACCATAAAATCGGAATTTTTGAATTAGACAAAATACAATAATATGTATGTTTACCTAATTGCAACAGATTATGTTTATTAAAAGGATCGAATTCCATAGAAATCGGGCCCAATTTCAAATTTAAAAACCCCTTATCATTTGGCCATTACTTTTTCTACTTCAATTTTTTAAACTTAAAATAGAGTCAGAATATTAATTTGCAATTCAAAATAAAATCAGATTGGAACATCCTAAAAATTTGGGTTTTGTTTAATCCTCTAGAACACAAATTTGAAATTGATTGCATACACTTACAAAATAGATAATGATTGCATGCACTTACAAAATATCATATATATCATGCTAAATAATTAATTGATTTAATTATGCCTATCTGGAATTCTAATTTAATTTGTGATAGACGATGTACCAAAAGACCAAACAAATAATGTTGTGTACAAGGATGTGTTTAATAATATAAAAGTTACATTTTGTTTATTTCAATTATGCGTTTCACGTTCTTCCAATCATCTAAATCTAAACATTAGATTAATAAAACTAGCTCGTGCATCGCACGGGTACCGCACTAGTTATTATTATTAGGGTTAGCCTCTCATTGGTACGTTATTTAGTTTGTCATATGACAAGTTGGGCATATGATGCAACATTTGGTGCATCATGTTTTGGCATAAAATGGCGCATGCACACACCGACTGTTTTATACAATCTACATTGAGATCTATTGTAGATTTGTAGTTGTCTGGCATCTTACCACTTTTGGTTCTAACAACAAATTAAGAATGGATTTATAAAAATAAATTTGGTGGTTCCATTAAAATTAAATTTACAAATTAAATATTGTTTAATTTGAATATAATTTAACATAAGTAAAATTATATCATAATTTTGTCCACATACTTAAGAATTAACCCATCATGTGTGAACATTAATGAAAATTGAGTGGGACGGGTTTTTACTATTTTAAAGTGTTTTTTTTTTCTGTTTTTTCTAATGATAGGATATTCTCATAACAAATAAAGAGTACATGATTACACCTCCGAGCCTACCAAATGGGTAGAAAGAAACTGAGAGACCCACTGAGAACAGGTTCTACAAACACCCCACCCGAGGTATAAGCAGGTTGTGTGAAAATTAGAAAATTAGATTGTGTGAATATATACCTAAAAACTTGTCCACATAAATATTATCTTACAAAATAATTAAAAAGTTGGAAAGCATCTAATATATACTCCTATGTGTCATTCTGGAAAACATGTCACAAAGTTTGCACATGTTAAATGATATTCTCCAATTTCCAATGCAACCGTCCTCACAAAAATAATTAATAATGAAAATAAAGATCAACTGAAAACCATTTCAATATGTATAATAATAGTACAATAATATTTTTTTATTGTTTTATAGTATAATTTTTTGAAGTAGTTTGTAATAAGTATTTTGGCCATTTTATAGCATAGTAATGTTTACTTCGGTAAGTTAAATTTCATGAAAAATACGACTATATATGTTGTTTCTTTTCTTAAATTTTTGTTTATTGAAATATTTTCTAATATCAGCCTTGTACCAACTTTTATAGTCCGGTAAAGGTTTTAAAATATAATTTTATTTCATATTTTTTCCATGTCGGAATCTTTAAATTTGTTAAGATATAATCCTATTTTATACACCGAATTTTTCCTTAGGGCATTTTCCACATAAATCCCTAAACTTTTTCTTTTTAATTTTCTCAATTAGTCCATAATTCTCTACTATTAAAATAAAACATACATAAATTAAAATAAAAAATTCACATAAAACACCCCACTTACTTACTTTTTTTTTTTAATTTGTTATTATTGTTTTCTCTCTCCACTACTAGTTTTTCCTAATTCTTTATTATTTTTCTTTGTCTTTCCCTCCATACAATTTTTTACTATTTTCTTTTATCTCATCTTTCCCTGTTTTTCTCTCCCATTACTAACTTTTTCTAATTTTTTTATTATTTTTCTTTCTCTCTCGTTCCACACATTATATAGGTACTGTTACACAATGTAGTATTTGAATTACAACGGAAACCTATGAACTGACTGAAGTGTTCAGTTAATTCGTACAAGAAGAACTAAAACAAAAAAAAAAAAAAAATACAACTCAAATTTGGACAGATTAAAGTCGAGGCGATTGAAATCTTTCCGCAAGACAAATACGCTCCGTATAGTGCTGACGGGTTCGTGCGTAATGTCCCTAAAGATACAACGAATATACACTCGGAAGATGTAGCACACCAACCTTCAGAGTTCCGGCGAACTGGAATGTAGCTGAGAACAGAGCACTTTTGATATGATGCGTGAGGCTTTGAGAGTATTCAGAATGCATGCAATGTTGTGTTTTTTTTTCTGCAGCTGTAAGTCCTATTTATAGGACTTCCACCTCTTGAGGGAAAACCAACAGTTACATCAGCCACTTAAGGCTGAGATAATGGGGCATAACGTTTTCAGGTGTCAATACACCATTAACCAGGAGTTAAAACCATTAACCCCCATTAACACCATTAATCCTCCACCTGCGCTGTTATATTTCACATGAAAAGTCAGGTGTCCAGATTCATTGTACATGGAGAGGTTTCACTCGGATTGGGTCAAAACCCGAGTACAAGTCCAAATTAAATTGAATTTTTCAGTTGGGCCTAAAATTGCAAATAAATTTGCAGCAAAAAGATATATATCATTTGGGCCCAAGGCCCAAGCCCAACCGCCAAAGGCCAACCCAAAGTCCAATTGCCAAGAACCAAGGCCCAGGCCCATGCCCGAGCCCAAGCCGGCCGGCCAGCCCGCGCGCGCGTGTGGCCGAAAATAACACCAACACTTGGTGCATAGCTTTGTGCTTGTTGTAACATCTCCAACTCTCTTTATTATAATAAAGAGAGTTAATCTCATTTAACAGTCCAATGTGAGAATGACTCTTGACCCTTCAAATCCCACAACCAACGTTTTACGTGCCCTTTAATGGCTAACTTTAACAATTTATTTCTCACTCACCGAAAATCAGGTTTGAGAAAATAAATATACCACGAGTATCTTCTCAGAACGTAGAGTTTTTTTATAATATTTAATTCAACTTAAATTAAATATTTAGCCATAAAAAATTCAGTCAAAATCGGGTCAAACCCAAGTTTTATAACTGATTTTTCCAACAATCCCCCACATGAGTGGAAATCAAATGTATGCATGTATGCAGACTTTTGTGCTCAATCCTGACAAGACTCTATTGCATAAAAAAATGTAGCTTGTGGCTTTGAATCTTTCTTAGTAAACATCATCGGATGTACTGGCGGCTTAGAAGACATAGTGCCTTGAACTATTCCTCCATAGTGTACACCAAAACAATGACATTCACACAATAGAGCTTTAACTCCATTTCATTCTATTGTTGTGTCCGTTTTGGCCATGGACAACACTTTGGATTCATAAGTGTTTACAATTGAAGCGGCCCTCACTTCACACTTATATAGGTGACCTCCCTATCAAGAGTATCTTGTATTACTCTACCTTTAAAAGGTTAGGGATTCATTAAAAGTCTAGATGACTTACCCTCACCACAATCAATAGGTAATATTGCACTTGGATTGCTTTTAGGGAATAGATTTGGACATTCTAATGTTCCAAGTGCTCAGCTGAATTTTCATAGTTTAGTTTTCCCCTTGAACCAAGTTTATGGGATCTTCGTTCAGCAAGGTAGGGTGCCCACTATGATCATTCTTTTCATTGTGTATTTTTAATCCCATTCCCTCTAGCAGTATTCCCAATTGATCTCTATTCAATCCTTTAGTAAAAGGATCAGCCAAATTTTCCTTAGACTTTACGTAGTCAATGGAAATAATACCATTTATGATCAATTGGCGAACGGTATTATGTCTACGACAAATTTGTCCAGACTTACTGTTGTACATGTTACTTTGCGCTCTACCTATAGCGGCTTGGCTATCACAGTGAACCATCACAGGCGACAAAGGTTTATTCCAACATGGAATATCGGATAAAATGTTTCGAAGCCACTCGGCTTCTTCACCAGCTTTATCTAAAGCGATGAACTCTGATGTTTGTCCATTTTTGTTGTGTTTTTTGTTATTATTTTTCGTTTATTTTCCCCTCATATTAGATCCTTTTATTGGTTTTCAGTTCGTTTTATAGTTTATTTCGTGTTTTTCTTTATTTTAGTCTTCTCTTTGTTTTTAGTTTGTTTTTCCCGTTTTCTGCTTTTGTTTCGTCGTTGTTGGTGTGCGGGTCTTGAGAGGATAGGATATAAGGAAAACATTAGTTGGGCCCGAGAATCCCGTTTCTCAACTAACTCGAACGAACACGAGATACGAAGCACGAAGCTAAAGCTCTCAGCCCATATATCATCATCTCTCACAACTCGTTGGGCCCCAGCTCGTGGTCATCGTCGACCACCGGCGACCCCAATATTCGATGGCACAATCTCTTACAGCACGCCGTGTCTCAAGCCACTCCCTTTCGGACCAGAACTTCTCACCGCAAGCCTTCAATCTTCACCTGCTGCACTTTCCTCCACACGACAGCAACTCGTCCTCTTCCTTACTACAGCCGCACGTCCTCCATTCGCGACGGCCATCACGAGCGCGCCAAGAAGATGCCTTCCACTGCCACAGCACTCCTCCACTCCGCTGCAAGCCTTCAACCGCCGCGCCGTGGTGAAGCCTCCCTCAACGTCGTGAAGAACATTCTCTCCCACGCCGTGAAACAGCTGCCGCGCCGCGCCACCCTCCTCTGCCACGCCGTGCTGCTCCTATCTTGCCGTGCATTCAAAATCCCGTCGTGCCGCTGCCAACAGTCCCAGCACGCCGTAAAGCTCCACAACGCCGCGCCACCGGCCTCCACCACGCCGCGAGCTTCCTCCACGCTGCGACGTCCTTGCCCAGACTCCCTCCACCACGCCGCGAGGAAGCTACACGTTGCGAGCCTCACTTGATCCACGCCGCGGCATGCCGTCACGCCGCGACTGACTTCTTCTCCGCGCCGTGGCAGCTCCTCCGCGCCGCGGCGCCTGTAATTTTTCCTGTCACGCTCAGTTTTCAAGGCCGAGGCCGTGAGGTTGCCTTTTCCGCGGCCGCGGCGAACAAACACGGTCCCAAGTCCCAGAACTTCAGAGAGGATTTTTCGCGGCCGCGGAGCCGATGTTCACCGCGGCACGCGAGCCCCTCCGCGGCCGCGAGATACGCGTAGCAGACTGTTAAAATCTGATTTTTTTTTATGAACTCAAAGACATTATTCTCTGGCCTAGGTTTCAAGTTTTCTCTCGTTCCGTGACTTTAAAAACTGGTTTCACTTTTCCTTTCATAATTTCAGACGGAGAACACGTTCCGATTTCGAATTTTGCTATTTATTTTGGATTCAAGCTTGTCTATCGGATTCTACTCTCGACTTTTATCAATCATAAGATTTTCTTATTATTTAATTGATGAGTATAGATTTTTCGATTGTGATGATTATGATTGTTGATTCGATTATGCGTAGCTAAATTCATATGCTAGGGAAAAGGGGATTAATGTTTTGATTTCGTTTGTGCTTTTCGGGCTTGAGATTGTTCAATTTGTGCGAGTAATATTTAACTAGGGTTTTTGCGATCGTTGTTCTCGAATTTTGCGAATTGTTGAAGGGTGACACTTCAACGTCCAATTACTTTAATTGAATTCGTGTAATGCGTGCAAGGTTTTTGAAAACTTTAAGTAGGCTAGTCGATTAACCAACCTCTAGTCTAATTTAATCGACTCTTAGAACCGAAAGGGGAAGAGTCGGTCGAAATAGGCTCGTATGAAGTAGGCTTGTTCGTAACTGTATTGCCTAGGTGTTAATTGAATTGTTAATTTGTCGTTTAAGCTTGTTCTCTTGTTGCGAAAAGTTATTGAGAGCAAAAACTTGAACGATAGGTTATTCAAATTACTTAACCGAACAATCACTTGCCCATCAATTGCATTCTCAAACCAAAACGGATATCCCTGACTCCCTAGCTCGTTAAATCCTATTTGTTCTTCGTTGAAGCTTGCCATTTTCATTGCTTTATTTAATTCTCTACAGTAGTTGATAATTCAAACCAATCAAATGATCTGAATTAGTATGTCTAGGATCTTTATTTTCCCTTTTTGTGTTTGAATAATCGTACAACATATTCCGGCTAACCTTCCTCGTGAGACACGACCCAGTGTCGAATCTTTTGATTCTACTCCAGAAAATATTTACAACAAATTGGCGTCGTTGCCGGAGAAGGTTTAGGATATATTTTGTGCGCTTATTCAATTTATTTTTCGTGTTTCTCTTGTGTTTTTTTTATTTGTTAGGTGTTAGTTATTTGTTTTCTTTTATTTTTATTTTATTTTCTTTTATCTATCATTGGTGCTCGTAACCCTTGTTGGTTTAGTGTATGCGTACTAGGAATGGACGCAAATTGCTATCTCCGATCAACAAATCAGTCAACGAGAGCCTGAGGGAGCTGCTGGAAGAGCTTACTCTCGAATCTAACGAAGGAGACGAGCACTCCCCGAAATCGTCCGAAGGCAGAAGTTTCAACATGGGTGAACAACAGCAACAACCACCTCGCAAGATCCTCCAGAACCTGGCTCAGCCCATGATCGGGCCAGTAACATCGTGCCTCCGGTTGCCACAAGCCGCCCGCAACTATGAGCTGAAGGTAGTCCACTACAATCAGCTCCCATCGTTCCACGGGCTCGCCAACGAGGACCCACTCCACTTCCTCCGGGAGTTCTACAACGTCCTCCAGACGTTTCCTCTACACGGGCTGTCTGAGGACCATCTAGAAATGTGATGCTTCCCGGAGACTCTGAAGGACCGATCCAAGGCGTGGTTCATGACCCTCGCCCCAGATTCTCTCACAACTTGGCCAGAGGTTTATGCTAAATTTATCGGGAAGTACTATTCCCACCAGAATACCCAAGACATCCGGTCTCAGATAGTCTCCTTCGCCCAACTACCGCACGAGCCTCTTCACGAGGCTTGGGAACGCTTCAAGGACCTTTAGAGGCAGTGCCCCCACCACAACCTCGCTCCAGGGCTACTAGCGAATTGTTTCTACGACTCCCTCTACCAGAACTTGCAGTACATGGTGGACAATGCAGTTGGAGGGGATATCGGGGCCAGGACGGCAGAAGAGATGATCGCTATCTATGAGACGATGAGTGCTAACTCGTCTCAAAAAAGTGTCAGAGGGAAGAGGGCTGCTGTGAATGAGGTTGGCTCGAGCAATACTGCCATGGCCCAACAGTTAGCCGAGCTTACGGAGCAGATGCGGCTATTGAATGCTCGAAGTTCCTCACCGATTCAGGTGATGGCGGTGAATGTTTGTGGTGCATGCGGGGTGCAAGGACACGGTTCAGAAGTGTGCCCGTCGGCTGTCGAGTCGGGCTATGGAGGCCAGACTACCGAGGTGAATGCAATGCAGGGGTATCAAAACCGGCCCAGAAATGACCCTTACTCAAACACGTACAACCCGGGATGGCGAAACCACCATCAATTCTCGTGGGCCAATAACCACTATCAACAGCAACCTCAGACCAACTTTGTCCCTCAGCAGCAACAACCTAGGGGTGTGTTAAGGCTGCCAGCACCAGAAACCGGACCAATCCCATCGAGCACGGATGACAAGCTGGACAAAATTCTCAATTTAGTCACCAATCATGATGCTTCCATCAAGCGTCTTGAAACAAAAGTGGGCCAGCTAGCCACACGGGCTTGGACCATCGAGGCTGATTTGGACAAAGGGAAGCTGCCGAGCCAACCAGAGCATGCAAAGTCGGTTACAGTACTTATGCCCGAGCTCGAGAGCCCGATGAAGGAGGAACAGGAAGCAAAAACCCCAGTTATACCGTCGCCCGAGCCTATCTTACACAAATCCCCAAACCCATACAAACCCATAATTCCATTTCCGAGTCGACTTTTGGAGGAGAAAGACCGTAGAATGATCCGGGACCTTCATGCAATGTTGGTTAAGACCAACGATGACCTATCTTCTCCCGATGTGTTGAAGAAGGTTCTGGCCTATGCCCGATTCTTCAAGGAAGTGGCCACGAACAAGAAGAGGTTTGAGAATGGAGAGGAAGTGATTGTAGGTGAAGCGACAAGTATCTTCCGACATGACTTGCTGAAGAAGGAGAAGGATCCCGGAGGCTTCGTGATCACTATGGCCTTCAGGAATGGGGAAGAGACCTTGGGCATGCTTGACTTAGGGGCGGGCATCAATCTCATGCCACTTACAGTTTATCAACGGCTCGGGCTTGGTGACTTGAAGCCCACCAGGATGCGCTTACAGCTGGCTGATCGCTCATTCCGACAACCAGAGGGGATTGTAGAAGATGTACTCGTTCGAGTTGGGAAACTGATAGTCTCTGTGGACTTTGTCGTGCTTGATGTAGGGAGCGTACAAGACAATGGTAAAGAGCATGCCACTCCTCCTCGGACGACCCTTCATGGCGACCACGAGCACTGTTATAGACGTGAAGAAGAGTACGGCCATCATGACGGTTTTGGGCTAGTCCATTGCTATTTCTGTTCGAGAGACCGAGACTGAGCAGCAAACGAATTTAGTTGAAGAGTGTGCTTACCTCAGGGCGATTGAGCAGCTGACCGAGGACGCGTGCATGCGAGAGCACGCTAAGAAGACATTGGAGGCCCGAGTTGTAGATGAGAAGGAATGTTGTACTGATCGCCAGCCGAGTTCTAGTGAGCGGCCCCGGTCTGAATGGGGCGGGAGATATGACTTGACAAAGGCCCGCCACTGTACGGGGCCTAACTACTTCCCCCTTCCTCCTGCACCTCCGGATTCAAGTGACTAGTCTAATCACTGTGCCCTGTACGTTTGTATCTTTTCCCTTCTCTTTATTTTCGTATTTGGTTTTGTGTCTTTGTTTTTTTTTCTGTTGATTGATTATATGGGTTAACTTTCCTTGCATTTAAGATCGACAATGGGAACATTGTTTGGTTTTCAGTGTGAGGGAGTTTTTACATGATTATGTGCTTATATGGTTGATCAGGTCTAGGTCTTTTAGGATGTTTTCTTCATTTTCTTTTCTGTTTTATTGTTTTTTTTCTTGAGTCAGCTTGAATGTTTCTCGAGTATGGATAATAGTGATTTTGAGATTTGTCGAGAATTGTTGATAATGTTGAGGAGATGTGATGATGATCATGATTAGTATATTTTGATGAACTTGATGTTCCGTTTTGTTGGACATTATCTACCTTATGTGAGGTCTTGAGCCTTATTTTGTTTTTTGAGAGACATTGGTCGGATTCTTGTTGATCAGAACTTGTTTTTGGTCTGTTTTGAAATAAATTGATTGAAGTAGTGATTTGTGAAGATGATTGAGGCATTTCTTTGACTTTGCTCGTTTAGCCTTCTTCATTGACCCTTGAGATGATATTTCCATTAGTAGCCCGTTGAGCCTTAAGCTGTATTTCTTGTCAACCAATTTGATTGAATTATTTGAAGATTTGACAATGAATTTGTTATGATGTCGGAGCTCTTAATATGTATTTGGAGAAGGTGTATAATTTGCTTGAGTTGCATTTTGGGTGCTTGACAAAAAAAAAAGGGATTCGCAAGACGGACTGAAGGATTCTACTCCGCTTACTTGTTGAAATTCTTTGACGAGTAATGAGTATTGGGAAACTACTCTAGGAAACTTGGATGAGCTCCAATGTTTAAACCTAGAGAATGTCGTCCTGATGTCTCAGTCTTGTTTAAAAAAAAATAATACTCCCTAAATAATAATAAAAAAGAGAGAAAAAAAAAAAGAAAAGTCGAGTACTTGAAGTGCAATTCAGCTTGAGCAGATGTGAATGTTGCATGGAGTTTTGAAGGGAATGATTGATATTGTGCTGATTATGGATAGGTGGTGAGATATTCGAGTAGTTAATATGCTCGAGGATGTGATTGTTTATTTGAGTCATTCTTTCCTTATATTTTTCCTTCCTTGATGCCTACACTGCAACCC
Organism: Striga hermonthica; assembly: GCA_902706635.1. Taxonomy (NCBI): domain Eukaryota; kingdom Viridiplantae; phylum Streptophyta; class Magnoliopsida; order Lamiales; family Orobanchaceae; genus Striga; species Striga hermonthica. Next base: position 3,694,318 of record CACSLK010034050.1, on the reverse strand, counting down.
GAAAGTCCTCTTGATTTACAGTTCATGATCTTTGGTTGTTTTAGAGTATGAATAGACGATAAGCAAGCTTATGTTGATGCATTATGATCGACCAATTTGAGCGTCCCAGTCTTATATTCATGAAAGAAACCGAGTGAGGCATATACATATTATATTTCTGTGCTCGAGAGTTTGTCTTTTCAAAATATTGCACTCAAGTGTAATTGAGGTGTGCTATATTGGTCATTGGAATTCTCCTCGGTTAAGTTGACTAATTTGAGACTTATCTTAACTGAACTATTGTCCATGCTCGTTTGCTTGTTTCGTTTCTTTTCTTTTCTTTTTGTTCGGGACGAACAAAGGTCTTAGTGTAGGGGAGTTGTTTGTTCCATTTTTGTTGCGTTTTTCGTTATTATTTTTCGTTTATTTTCCCCTCATATTAGGTCCTTTTATTGGTTTTCAGTTTGTTTTATAGTTCATTTCGTGTATTTCTTTATTTTAGTCTTCTCTTTGTTTTTAGTTTGTTTTTCTTGTTTTCTGCTTTTGTTTCGTCATTGTTGGTGTGCAGGTTGAAAGTCTCGAGAGGATAGGATATAAGGAAAACATTAGTCGGGCCCGAGAATCCCGTTTCTCAACCAACTCGAACGAACACGAGATACGAAGCACGAAGCTAAAGCTCTCGGCCCATATATCATCATCTCTCACAACTCGTCGGGCCCCAGCTCGTGGTCATCGTCGACCTCCAGCGACCCCAACATTCGATGGCACAATCACTTCCAGCACGCCGTGTCTCATGCCACTCCCTTTCGGACCAGAACTTCTCACCGCAAGCCATCAATCTTCACCTGCTGCACTTTTCTCCACACGACAACAACTCGTCCTCTTCCTTACTACAGCTGCATGTCCTCCATTCGCGACGGCCATCACGAGCGCGCCAAGAAGACGCCTTCCACTACCACAACACTCCTCCACTCCGCTGCAAGCCTTCAACCGCCGTGCCGTGGTGAAGCCTCCCTCAACGCCGTGAAGAACATTCCCTCCCACGCCGTGAGACAGCTGCCGCGCCGCGCCACCCTCCTCTGCCACGCCGTGCTGCTCCTATCATGCCGTGCATTCAAAATCCCGTCGCGCCGCTGCCAACAGTCCCAGCACGCTGTAAAGCTCCACAACATCGCGCCACCGGCCTCCACCGCGCCGCGAGCTTCCTCCACGCTGCAACGTCCTTGCCCAGACTCCCTCCGCCACGCCGCGAGGAAGCTACACGTTGCGAGCCTCACTTGCTCCACGCCGCGGCATGCCGTCACGCCGCGACTGACTTCTTCTCCGCGCCGCGGCGCCTGCAATTTTTCCCGTCACGCTCAGTTTTCAAGGCCGCAGCCGCGAGGTTGCCTTTTCCGCGGCCGCGGCGAACAAACACGGTCCCAAGTCCCAGAACTTCAGAGAGGATTTTTCGCAGCCTCGGGAAGATTCGCGGCCGCGGAGCCGATGTTCACCACGGCACGCGAGCCCCTCCGCGGCCGCGAGACGCGCATAGCAGACTGTTAAAATCTGATTTTTTTTATGAACTCAAAGACATTATTCTCTGGCCTAGGTTTCAAGTTTTCTCTCGTTCCGTGACTTTAAAAACTGGTTTTCACTTTTCTTTTCATAATTTCGGACGGAGAACACGTTTTTATTTTGGATTTTGCTATTTATTTTGGATTCAATATTGTCTATCAGATTCTACTCTCGACTTTCATCAATCGTAAGATTTTCTTTTTATTTAATTGATGAGTATGGATTTTTCAATTGTGATGATTATGATTGTTGATTCGATTATGCGTAGCTAAATTCATATGCTAGGGAAAAGGGGATTGATGTTTTGATTTCGTTTGTGCTTTTCGGGCTTGAGATTGTTCAATTTGTGCGAGTAATATTTAACTAGGGTTTTTGCGATCATTGTTCTCGAATTTTGCGAATTGTTGAAGGGTGACACTTCAACGTCCAATTATTTTAATTGAATTCGTTTAATGCGTGCAAGGTTTTTAAAAACTTTAAGTAGGCTAGTCGATTAACCAACCTCTAGTCTAATTTAATCGACTCTTAGAACCGAAAGGGGAGGAGTCGGTCGAAATAGGCTCGTATGAACTAGGCTTGTTCGTAACTGTATTGCCTAGGTGTTAATTGAATTGTTAATTTGTCGTTTAAGCTTGTTCTCTTGTTACAAAAAGTTATTGAGAGCGAAAACTTGAACGATAGGTTATTCAATTCACTTAACCGAACAATCACTTTCCCATCAATTGCATTCTCGAACCAAAACGGATATCCTCGAATCCCTAGCTCGTTAAATCCTATTTGTTCTTCGTTGAAGCTTGCCATTTTCATTTCTTTATTTAATTCTCTACAGTAGTTGATAATTAAAACCAATCAAATGATCTGAATTTGTATGTCTAGGATCTTTATTTTCCCTTTTTGTGTTTGAATAATCGTACAACATATTCCGGCTAACCTTCCTCGTGACACACGACCCGCTGTCGAATCTTTTGATTCTACTCCAGAAAATATTTACAACATCTGACTCCATGGTTGACCGAGCTATACAAGTTTGTTTTGTGGACTTCCACGAAACAGCACCTCCTCCGATACAGAAAACATATCCGCTTGTGGAATGAGAATCTCTCGAATCCGATATCCAGCTTGCATCACAATACCCTTCAAGTACTACTGGATATCTAGAGTACTTTAGCCTGTATTCAAGGGTGTGCTTTAAGTACTTCAGTACCCTTTTCAAAGCATTCCAGTGCTTATGACTGGGATTGCTCGTAAATCTACTCAACTTATTCACTGGATAGGCCAAGTCTGGTCGTGTACAGTTCGTCAAGTACATTAGACTACCTATTATCCGTGAATATTCCAATTGAGCAACTTCTTGACCTTTATTGGCTTCCAGATTTAAGCTAAGATCAAGGGTTGTCCTAGACAGAGGACCTTCATAGACATTAAATTTGTTGAGCACTTTCTCTACGTAATGAGATTGTGACAAGACAATTCCATCTTGGGTTCTGATAATTCTTATTCCAAGAATTACATCAGCTACACCCATATCTTTCATGTCGAAATTTCTTTTCAACATTCGTTTCGTATCCATGATCACCTCATGGCTACTCCCCATGATCAACATATCGTCTACATATAGACATACAATTACATATGTATTTGATGTGTTCTTAACATAAACACATTTATCACATTCGTTGTTTTTGAACCCATTTGACAACATCACGTCATCAAATTTCAAATGTCATTGTTTCGGAGCTTGTTTAAGTCCGTACAAGGATTTGATCAATTTGCACACCTTTTTCTCTTGCCCTGGTGCGACAAAACCTTCGGGTTGTTCCATGTAAATCTCTTCTTCTAATTCACCATTCAAGAATACCGTTTTGACATCCATTTGATGAATCTCAAGATTATGCAAAGCAGCAATCGAGAGAAGCACTCTAATAGACGCTATACGCGTAACAGGTGAATAGGTATCAAAGAAGTCATACCCTTCTTTTTGTTTAAAGCCTTTGACCACTTATATTGCTTTAAACTTATCAATCATTCCATCAGCTTTGTATTTTCTTTTTAGGATCCACTTGTATCCTAAAGATTTACAACCCATAGGGAGATCAACCAACTTCCAAGTATGATTTTGCATAATGGACTGGATTTCGCTATTTATAGTTTCTTCTCAGAGTGGTCCATCTGGGCTAGACAGAGCTTCCTTAATGGAACCCGGTTCATCGTCCAACATATACATAATAAAATCAGGTCCAATCGTTTTTTCCTTTTTTACCCTTTTACCACGTTGTTGATATCATTTTCCGTAAGCCGGGTTAAGCGACATTAATCCGTTGATTAAGACCAATATAATGGTGATTAGAGTTCATGTGAGCAAGAGACACTTCCACTAGCCTCAAGATGACTACACAATGAAGGATCAGCAGAAACCGACATCCTTACTAAGTTGACCGATATCACACGTCGGTCAACACATGTCGGTCGTCACATGTCGGTCATCACATGTCGGTTGGCGCATGTCAGTCACAACATGTCGGTTATAACTGGGTGGGCCGATATCTATAACATGCCACCTCAGCATGGTAAGGCGGCGACAACTCAGCATAATTCATCATTACATTTATCCAAGTGGCAAGCTATCAAGAGAAGCAACTAAGGGCCGCCTTTGACTTTTCAAAGTGTAATGATTATTGTATAGATAAATATGGTATGTAAATATAAAAGAAAAAGGGAGAATTCCCCAAGAGAGAGACAGACAAGAATACCACCTTGCTACAAATTACATTTCCAGATACAATATACAAGCTTTTCATCGCTGAACATTTAGATTTACTTAAAATACATCCCAATTTGGTTGTTGTTAATTTCCATTTGACAACAGTTTGGCGCTAGAAGGAGGGCCGGCTTGAAACCTTCGTGTTATATTTCATTCGCTGTTAAAACCGTTTGCAAACACAGAATCACCATGTCACAGTCTGGGCGAGACTATGCCACTCACCCTGGCCAGAGCCAGTCAACTAATCATTCCCCGCAACGTACAACACCACCACCTCCGGCCGCGAATATTACAAGCTTCCTTCAAAATCCGGAGTTCATACAGGGTTTGTCTTCATTAATAGCTCGAGCCATGCCTAGAAACTCGAGCACGATGCCATTGACTACTAACCCAACAGAACATCCCACTCATATTCATCATGATCATGAAACACATGCTGCGACGTCACGTGCTACATCCCAACCTCATCATACCTCTCCACGTCAAGAAGATCCAGTTCATGTGATCGTGAATCCCGTAACAACCAATCAAGCCCAAGATCAACCCCCTGTGCAGGAGATGACTGCTGAGAGTCATTCTGCTCATCGTCAGAGAGTTTCCCCTCGTCCTAGGCCCATCTCATCAGCACCTCACGCTCGCGAGGATTTACGACGCCAAATTGAGCGCAACCGTCTTTCAAGGCACAGTGCGGAGGAAATCGAAACCCTCCGTAAACGTTTGGCCGAACTTGAAATGCGACAGAAGTCACAAGAAGATTCACCCCGACATGTCGCGACGTCGGGAAATGTTGTTGTTGAAGCAGATTCTCCGTTAGCCCCCGAGCTTACCGCGGAACCACTCCCTGTCAAAGTAAAGATTCCGCAAATCGGTATGTATGATGGGACGTCGGATCCAGACGCTCATTTAGGTCATTATACATCTTGGATGGATTTACACGGAGCTTCAGATGCTCTGAGGTGTCGGATGTTCTCACTTACACTGGGGCCGCGAGCCCAGAAATGGTATTACACTCTCCCACCTCATTCAATATGGAAATGGCAGCAACTACGTGCGGCTTTCCGGTCACACTTTATCGGTGCTCAGATTTGCCTCATTCCGAAAGAGTCGATTACTAACATCGTGCAAAAAGACGATGAGACCGTTAAAGATTATGTAGCCCGATTTAACGACCGGATTCAGAATATGGAGCCATGTCATCCGGAAACTTTATTAGTAACTGCCATTGCTGGGTTGAGGCCCAATTCAATGTTTCGTTGGACCTTATGTCAAAATAAGCCTGCAACATTTCAAGAGTTTCTTGTACGAGCTCAACAATTCATCATTGCCGAAGAATCCATGTCGGTCCCCAGTTTCGACTTTTCAGTAAAAGAAAGTAAGGGTGAACCGGATACTAAGAAGAAAAACAAAAAGAACTTTGGGAAGTCCCAATTTCGGAACTCCTCTAGAGGGTATGAAAATACCCCAGAGTCCCGGGCTGCTCGTGATCAATATTCGGACAACGTCAGGACAGGTTACCACGCTGTTTATTCTGCTGGAGCGGCCACCATATATGAAGAGCTGAAAGGAAAAGGGATTATTCCAGACCCGAGACCAGTGAGAACTCCTGAAGATAAGTTGGACAAAACTCGCTACTGTGCGTACCACAAATCTCCAGGGCACAATACCGATGAGTGTCTCGGTCTCTTATCGGCACTCTTACGTTTAATCGGCCAACCCCAACTTCAAAAGTTCCGAAATTTTGATAATCGCCGGAAAGGAAGACCTTTGGATTTTTCAGATGAAGAAGATGAAGATAACCGACCTGCTAACCAGAAGAAAGCTCGTGTAAATGATAAGGAAGTTTTTACGTTTTCTACTCATGTCGGAACGTCGACCGACAACTACAGGAAACCCAAGACACATGATTCTGCAGATTTTCCACGTAGTATACCTCGGGTCAACTCCAATAACAAACGGTCAGATATGTCCCGACGAAAAGTTAAAGCTTATGCTCGGGAGGCTCAGAATGCCGAGAACCGAGTCATGAATGTCGATCTTCGGGATACAATCAATAAACGGAATTGCCCCATTACATTCAGTATTGAAGACGCCAATTTGTTTGCTCATCCTCATTCTGATGCTCTCATCATAACTGCCCCAATTGGCGGAATCCCTGTTCATCGAATCCTGGTCGATACAGGAGCGTATTCGAGTATCTTAATGCTCCGAACTTTCAAGAAGTTGGGTTTGGACCCAGCAGATATTAGGCCGTGTAACGATCAGATTCAAGGTTTCAATGGAAGCATCTCTTGCCCTGTTGGCGAAATATTGCTCCCTATCCGATTTGGAGGCTTTGGGCCGAAGTCCAAGATTATCATGGAAACCTTCAAAGTTTTGGATGTCCAAAATGAATATAATGCTGTAATTGGGCGAACCGCGCTTTATAAACTTCGTGCTGCTGTCTCGATTTTTCATTATGCCTTGAAGTTTCCTACCATTGAAGGAGAAGGCACTCATTATGGAGACCAACGAGAAGCCCGAAGTCTGATGCTGCTTTCAACCTCGCCTAACTTTCATATGATTGAAGGACGAGATGTTAATAGCCTTGTTGAGCTAAGTAATCCAATTCCTCGTGCTGAGCAAGTTGATCAGTTCACCTCGGATACCGACATGCCTCAGGTACCGACATCTGATACCGACATCTCCATGACGTCGGTCTCGTCTGAAATATCGACAGAAGTCCTTGGCCAAGAACAGTTTTCCCATGAAAAAGGCATAGAGATGCATGAAGATATAGACCCAAGGATGCAGTTCAAAGATGGAAGTCATCATATTCGAGCGGAGCCTGTTGAGGATATTGAGATCATTTACGTGGACGGGTCAGAACAACAGAAGTCGTTGCGTATTGGGGCCAACCTGCAGGAACCCCTTCGGTCAAGTTTGATTCAATTCCTCCAATCAAACACTGATGTATTCGCATGGAAGCATGAAGACATGAAAGGGATCGACCCACAGAAGGCATGTCATCGTCTCAATTTAGACAAAACTGTGAAACCAGTTATTCAGAAACGTCGGAAATTTGGTCCGGATCGCCAAAAGGCTCTTGAAGAAGAGGTAAATAAGCTCATCGATAATAAATTTGTTAAAGAAGCCAAGTATCCGACGTGGATATCGAACCCTGTTCTGGTTAAGAAAGCAACCGGCCTTTGGCGTCTCTGTATAGATTTCTCTGACTTGAATCAAGCCTGCCCGAAAGATAGCTATCCCATTCCACACATCGATTATATGGTGGACGCCACGTCGGGACACCAGCTCATGAGTTTTTTGGATGCCTACTCAGGCTACAATCAGATTCCCATGCACCCAGATGATGCTGAACATACTTCATTCTATTCAGCCCGAGGCCTCTATTGTTACGTTATGATGACGTTTGGATTGAAGAATGCAGGGGCCACGTATCAGAGATTGGTCAATAAGATGTTTGCTCGCCTAATTGGTCATACCATGGAAGTCTATGTAGACGACATGCTGGTGAAGTCGGAACAGGCCCCCGACCATATTGCTCATCTCTCCGAAGTCTTCGATATACTCCGAGAATATTCCATGGTACTTAACCCCAAAAAATGTACTTTTGGAGTTGGATCGGGGAAATTTCTAGGATACATGGTGAGCCAAAGAGGGATCGAAGCTAATCCCGCTAAGATTCAAGCCATACTTGACCTAGCTCCCCCGACATCTCTCAAAGGCGTCCAAGCTTTAACCGGTCGGCTGGCACCCCTTAATCGGTTCATTTCAAAATCTACAGATCATTGTAAACCATTCTTTGATGCCATCAAAAAGAAGAAGCCGTTCGAATGGACCGCGGAATGCCAAAATGCTTTTGACAACATTAAACAGGTCCTCTTACAGTTACCAACGTTGCAAAAGCCACTTCCTGATGAGCCCCTGTATCTTGGTGTAAGTAATGTTGCTGTTAGTGCTGTCCTTATACGTCAAGACGGACTTCAGCAGTTTCCAGTGTATTATGTTAGCAAGGCCTTGCATGACGCGGAGTTGCGATATCCGCATATGGAGAAGCTGGCCTATGCTCTGATCATTGCTGCACGAAAGTTGCGCCCATATTTTTTGGAGCACTCAATCGTTGTGTTTACGACGTATCCTCTCCGACAAGTCCTTCACCGACCAGACACGTCGGGAAGGATGATTAAGTGGGCAATTGAGTTGGGACAGTTCGACATACAGTACCGACCTCGAACCGCTATCAAGGCCCAAGTACTGTCCGATTTCATTGTTGAATTTACTCCCTCTATCGATTCATCCATTGAAGATCCGACATGGACTCTCTACATTGACGGATCGTCCATCGCTATACGAGCTGGGGGGGAATTGTCTTGGTTAGTCCCGACCAACAAGTGTTTTGTTACTCTGTGGCATTTACTTTTCCGGCCACCAATAACGAAGCCGAGTATGAGGCCCTCTTATCAGGATTACACTTTGCTGAATCCATGAACGTTTCCTCTCTCCGGATATTTTCCGACTCCCAATTACTAGTCAGTCACATCAACGGCACTTACGAAGTAAAGGAACCACGGCTGTTGCCCTATTTTGATCTTGTTAAAAAGAAGCTGGCGCGATTTAAAATGACGCTGGAGCATATACCTCGGTCATCCAACGTCCAAGCAGATGCTCTTTCGCGACTGGCCTCATCAACCGACTTGGATAATGTTGAATTTGTACAAATCACTCAACAAGCGACCTCATCCACAGTCTCTACCGACGTCGCTATGGTTGATGCCGCCTCAGTAACTCCAAATTCCACATGGATGGATCCGATCATCGACTATCTCCGGACCGGGGCCCTACCTGAAGACTTGAAAGAAGCTCGTGCCCTCCGTGTTCGTGCTGCTCATTACACCATCGATGAAGGGACGTTATATAAACGCGGGTATTCTACTCCATTGCTTAAATGTTTGTCAGAGAAAGATGCCCAACGAATTTTGCAAGAAGTACATGAAGGAGTCTGCGGCACCCACCAAGGAGCTCAAACTTTGTCTCATAAAATCCTCCGACAAGGCTACTATTGGCCTACCCTTCGGAAAGATGCTGCGGATTGGGTGCGACGATGTCACAAATGCCAGATATTTGCTCCCAACGTCAATCAACATCCTGAACTCCTCACATCAATATATAGTCCATGGCCGTTCGCAAAATGGGGAATTGACTTAATCGGCCCGCTTCCGACAGCGAAAGGAGGAGTTCGGTTTGCTATATTAGCTGCAGATTACTTTACCAAGTGGGTTGAAGCTGAGCCCCTTACTACCATCACCGAGCAAAAAATGATAGATTTTGTTTGGAAATCAATCGTTTGTCGGTTTGGCGTCCCCAACTCCATCATAACCGACAACGGTCGTCAGTTTGAAAGCAAACGATTTGAAAGTTTCTGTGAAGATTACGGTATTAAGCATTTCTTCTCGTCACCTTATCATCCACAAGCCAATGGACAAATAGAGGCCGTAAACAAGATTATCAAGAATGGCCTGAAAACTCGGCTTGAAGCTGCAAAAGGGTCATGGCCCGATGAATTGCCTTATGTCCTCTGGTCTTATCGAACGACGACGAGAAGTTCAACCGGAGAAACTCCGTTCTCGTTGGCTTATGGGACTGAAGCTATGATACCGGTTGAACTTGCCTCTCCAACATATCGGGTCACCCACTTCTCCGAGGAAACCAACTCAGCAAACTTAAGAGCCAGTCTCGATTTGCTCGATGAATTACGTGCTGACGCCGAAGTTCACAATGCTGCTTATAAACGACGTAGCGAAAAATATATAAACTCGAGGCTCAAGCCACGTTCGTTTGTTAAAGGAGACCTCGTCCTGAAAAGAGTCACTGGTGCTCATGTCGGCCCGTTACAACCAAAGTGGGAAGGACCCTTTAAAGTGAATCGCCAGATTTCTCATGGTACTTACCGACTTGAAACGTTGGACGGTGTTCCCCTTCAATATCCCTGGCACACAACATATCTGAAGAAATACTACCAGTAAATCTGATGTCGAAAGTCCTGTCCCCGACGTGTAAAAAAAGTTTTTTGCCCTACTGCTGTACAAGAATCATGTTTTGTTATCAATAAGATTTGTGTGACGAACCCCGATAATTTGTTCGATCACTCGGACCACAATAAATCGGTCCTCGTTGCTAAGGCTAAACGTGTTTCATACCCTGAAGATGGTATGACCTAGCCGAGTGCAGCAAAGCCGGATACTTCCAAGCCCTGAAGATGGTTTGGGGAGGCTTATGCTCTACGATACCGAATCCCAACGATGATTTGGTGAGCTTACAATAAATATTTCCAGTAAATAGCAAATCTTTCGTGATTTGTTCGATTAAGAAAGTTCGCAGATGTGGGATAAGCTATAAATTGTTTCCGATAATGGCAAGTTTGATGTCGGAAGCACTGTAAAATTACGCCGACGTCAGTAATTCATATAAATTATTACTGATATTATGTCGGAAATTTTAAACTTAACAAATGTTTACTTATCTTTTCCGACATGATAAGTCATTAAAACATGCGTAAAACAGACATCTCATTCATCCAACATTCATATTTCATTACAAAACCAACATTCTCAAAAGAAAACATAAACAACAAGGCAATATGAAAATATCAGTTTTCTTTGGTCCCCGATGACGACGCTTTTCCGGCATCAAAGAATTGAGGATTTTCCATCTCAGCCTTGCCCCTCTCAACGCCATCCAGGTGATCAATCAGTCTTTGGCTCAAGCGCTGAACGACATCCTCTTCCTTCTCTTCCAGTGCTCGGACGACGTCGCTCTCTTTGATCATAACGACGTCGCCATCTTCATGCAAGACACGATCATCGTCGGACGGGGCCGGGTCGATCACCCATCCCTTAGCCTTGGCATCATCCTCTGCCACCTTGCGCGCAGCATAGCCAACGATCACGCTCAGAAGCTCTTCATCCGATAAGCCCTCAAATGTTTCGGTGACAAAAGCCTCAGCAATTGTCTCTACGCATATGTTGGCCATCTCAGGCTTCTTGGCCTTCTCTACCTCAAGGACCATGTCCACGAATGATCGCCTGATTTTCGCCTTTCGCTCTTCCGACAAGGGCACCATGTCCAGCTCCAACATCCGACTCTCCTTCTGCTTTAGAAGTCGGTCAGCAAAGTCCCTCTCGTCCTGGTCGGCCGGGATATGGGCGTTCTTCATCTCCGGATTGAAGCCATATTTCTCCATCTTATGCAGCAAATAAATGCGCAGCTCATCCATGGTATACACGCCGCTGTCAACCCTATCTATCACCCACCGTAAAGCTAAGGCGGCGTTCAGCTCCAGCTCCCATTCTGTTGCCGCACCGGCGTCAACTGCGTCGTCGGGCTCGGCTACTGATTTCTTGCCGACTTCAATACCTTCTTGGAATTTGAGCTCGGCGGCGGCGGTCATTTCTTGTCGGAGCTTGTTCATCGCCACTTCATGAGCCTCACGGTTTCGAATCAGCTCAGCATCCTTGTCGGATCGATCCTTACGGACGGCTTGAAGCTCAGCCCTTAATCTTATGAGCTGCTCGTCCCTCTCTTTGGCCACCTCCGTAACCTTGGCCAACTCAACCGACGTAAGATCATGGGCCAGCAGTAAGTTTTCCTTCTCGGTTTTGAGGGTGTTCACCTCGGTCAATGTCGCCTGCAGTTCGGCATCCTTCCTTGACAAGGCTGCTTCGTGGCGAGACTTCTCATCCTCCAGAGAAGCTATAGCGCCTTCTTTTAAACTCAGCTCATGTTGTTTTTCGTCAAGTTCGTGAGCTCTGTTCCGGTAACTATCTTCAGCTGCTATAAAACTGACCAGAGCCCGACCCAAACAACCACGGGCATAGCTGAGCTTCTGGTCATCTGGCAATGATGCGATCCCCGCATGAGTCTTCGGGTCCCACGAAATCAATGGAACCCTTGCCGCTTTAACTGCTTCGTCGGGGAATCGCTGGTTGTTCGTAATTTTTGGCTCCACGACCGTTTGAAACATCGGGAACCAGGGGTCGAACACACCTTCTGGCAGCGTTAACTCTGCCGCTTTCTTCTCATTTATCTTGAGGAAGGAATCCCTTAAAACGATTTCGGGTTCCTCTTCCTTATCTTTACCAGCGCCGGTGTCTTGCCTCTTCCTCATTCTCTCAGCTACATGAGATACACTGGACCTCTTGCGGCGATGAACTACCGGCTCGTCGGGCACCTCCTGTCCTTCTTGCGAGATCTCCGCCTCAACCACAGATTCACCAACCGGCGTCATTATTTGCCGTAGTGGTTCTACTTCCAATGGCGGGACGTCGGCAATTGCTGGCTCGCTCGCGATAGCCGGTGTCGGTTCTGCCCTAGTTGATGACGGTTCACCAACAGCACTCTGAGATCGGTTGGGATTTTTCTTCCATGCCTTGAGAAGATTCAGACGTCCGGCCATCTCGGTTGATCGAAGATTCTTGTTTTTTCCGACTTTGTTTTTCAAATCCCAATTCGGATTGCGTCTCCGATGCTCCTCAGCTTCTGTGGGATCTCCGAAACCGAAGTATCCCAATAATGGGTAATAGACTGTTACAGTAAGCTTAAAGTTAGGACGATATCGTTAAACACGAGTGATGATATGAGATGAACAAAACAAGTGGAGAAGATTACCTGGTAAAAACGAAGAATAAAGTACTCCGGGGGACAATCCAGCCAACTCTAAGCGAGAGTCTTTTACAAGTCGCTGATATCGGCGTTTATTGGCGGACACTTCAAACAACTTGTCTACTCGATCGTACAGTAGACCTTCAAACTTCGGCTCTTTCTTCCCAGTCGGTTTTGCTACAAGGTCACAAAAGTCCATCTGTTAGCGACAACAAAAAACAAAATATTAATAACCGAAGTAAAGGAAATGAAAAACAACTTACAATAACCAGATTTAGTAGCCATTGGGATGCTTATCCCATCGGCAAGAAGATCATTAGCGAAGTCGGGGCACTGCCAGTCTCCCCCGACCCATAACCATTCCTCTTGGAACCCATGAAGAGTGTCCGGGACCTCCATTATTAGCTCGCCAACTTTAACCCTTGGCTGCGGCTTACCGACAATTGAAAAGGTGAGAAGCGGGTCCGACACTTGTCTATCCGGACTCTTTCGGAATGTGAACATGCTTCTTATGTCCTTTGCCGACGGCAGATCCCAATTTTTCTCGGCAAAAAGTACTAGCAGCCCAATGATTCGTTTCCAAGAATTTGGAGCAATTTGACATATCGGAAACTCCCAGTCCCGTAAGTATTCGGTGATTATGCGTGGCAAAGGGAATCGTAAGCCCGATCTCAAGCTCTCAGCAAACACGCCGACACAGTTAGGTGGAGGACAAGTGATCCTTTCCCCTGGATATGGAGCGAACAGATGTACCGACGAGGGGACTCGAATTTCGCCTCGTAGCATAATGATGTCGGCGTCAGTTAGAATACTCGGCTCTCCGTGAGATGTTATCTCTGGGCTTGGCCATCTCCTGATAGGTCGTCTCCAAAATCTTGGGTCGTCGACGGCATTTTCCTCTACGGCTTTATCCCCTTCACTATCATTCAGGCGGATCTTCAACCGTTCGACAAATACCGGATCCCACCGGTTATATTCAGACAATAATTCTAATTCCCCAGAGTGAACCATGTTGATCATCATTACATCCAACTCGTCGTCACCCGAAGACGCCCAGGATACACTCATGGTGTTGACAAAAGAAAAAGAAAAGTCGGTATAAATAAATGAAATATAAGAGGGAATTCTTACCACAGGAAGTCGTCCGAGAATCTGAAGTGCTTTGAATACGGATATCAGGTGATTAATTTGCAGAAGAAGCAGAAAATATGGGTGCACAAAGAAGATGAAAGTAAAGTAGATCTCAAAAGAAAAATCCCTATTTATATTAAACCCTAGATCGAAGCGACCGTTGAGAACCGATGGAAATAGGGGCGCGTGAGTTGCACACTCCAGATCTGCGAGTCGACACAACCCTTGGAAATCGTGCCTCTTTATAATAGCTACGTGGCCTATGTTCAGTAACCGTTTTTCCTATACATAAAACAGTGCAATTAATTTCAATAAAGCCTGCCGTTTCAACTTTCGAATGTTATTTTCTCAAGTGCGAAGACGTCGGGTGCAGATGACGGAACCGATATATTGCATCAATACAAGAATTTTGTCAATCTGTTGCAATTTCAGCATCACTGCCCGTCTTTTATCCAGACGACCATTAATGCTGGGGGCCACCTTGTTGATATCATTTTCCGTAAGCCGGGTTAAGCGACATTAATCCGTTGATTAAGACCAATATAATGGTGATTAGAGTTCATGTGAGCAAGAGACACTTCCACTAGCCTCAAGATGACTACACAATGAAGGATCAGCAGAAACCGACATCCTTACTAAGTTGACCGATATCACACGTCGGTCAACACATGTCGGTCGTCACATGTCGGTCATCACATGTCGGTTGGCGCATGTCAGTCACAACATGTCGGTTATAACTGGGTGGGCCGATATCTATAACATGCCACCTCAGCATGGTAAGGCGGCGACAACTCAGCATAATTCATCATTACATTTATCCAAGTGGCAAGCTATCAAGAGAAGCAACTAAGGGCCGCCTTTGACTTTTCAAAGTGTAATGATTATTGTATAGATAAATATGGTATGTAAATATAAAAGAAAAAGGGAGAATTCCCCAAGAGAGAGACAGACAAGAATACCACCTTGCTACAAATTACATTTCCAGATACAATATACAAGCTTTTCATCGCTGAACATTTAGATTTACTTAAAATACATCCCAATTTGGTTGTTGTTAATTTCCATTTGACAACACACGTCTCGGTTCTTCTTCTTTAGTACCATCTGGTACAGAACCGCTAGCAGTTTCATACGTCCTTTTTCAAGAACTAGATTCTGCCCTTTCCTTCAGAGGAAAAATATTCTCGAAGAATATGGCATTTCTCGACTCAATAGTGGTACCAACCGATACCTTCGGATTTTCTAGTTTATGAACCAGAAATCTATATGCACTATTATTGTACGCATATCCAATAAAAATACAATCGACGGTCTTAGGTCCGATTTTCATTTGTTTTGGTTCAGGAACTGAAACATTAACCAAACACCCCCACACTTTCAGGTATTTATAAGACGGCTTACGATTTTTCCATATTTCGTAAGGAGTCTCATTTTTCCCTTTAGGTGGTTTTTATTCAGAATATGATTTGCTGTTAAAACAACTGTTGTTATGTGATTGTTAACAACGATTACGTAGATGTTTAGTTTAAACAGTTTAAGTAATTGTGAACGTAAGACATGCAACCAAAACTCAACAATGGCCCCGGTCCGAGGTGAACCGAGGTGAAAGGTGGTGCAGTTTTATATATGCGTATTGAATGTTGAGAGCCATCCCTGCACAAGAGCATAAATGTGCTATTTATAGTAGCTTTTCGTGCTCGTAGCTCGAGGTGTACGGTAACTTTTTCTTGTAAAACAGCTTTTGATGGGCGGTCATGTGAGTGGGTCCCACTTGAATGATGAAGGATCTCGTGATGTGTGAGGTTTGCGCGTAGGCGCCTTGTCACCAGCTTCGGGAATAGTGACCTCGGTTCGTGGGGACTTCGGTATAAGATAGCCTCGGCTCGGGATGACCTCGGTTTGATGATCGCCTCGGTTTTATGTGGCCAAGCCGGTTTAGTAGGCAAACCGGGATTATTGTGGACTATGTAGGTGCTTGTAATTAATCTTTCCAAAATGCAGTTTGAGGTTGGTAATTTCGGATTACCGAATCGGATGATAACAACAACTTTCCCCCACATATATTCTGGGGTAATCCAGAATTTATCAACATGACATTCATCATTTCTTTTAAATTTCGGTTCTTGCGTTCAGCAACACCGTTCGACTGTCGAGAATAGGGGCCGTCGTTTGATGAATTATGCCATATTCAAAACATATTTGTTCAAAAAGAGCTACATACTCCCACCCCTAACACTTCGGATTATTTTAATCTTTTTGCCGAGTTGATTTTCAACTTCGATCTTAAAATATTTAAAAGCTTCCACAACATCGTCTTTGTTTCTTAAAGGATATAAGTAGCAAAACCTTGTGCAATCATCAATAAAAGTTATAAAATATTTTTTTCCCGTTCGTGTTTGCACAATTTTCAAGTCACATACATCAGTATGGATTAAACCCAACGGTTCAGTATTTCTTTTCACCGAGTGAAAAGGCAATTTAACCATTTTGGCTTCAACACAAATTTCACATTTTTTGTGTGATTCAATTTTAGAATTAAGAATTAATTCTAAGTTCATCAATCGTTTAATTGCATTTAAATTTACATGTCCTAATCTAATATACCATAAATCAGAGCACTCAACGATATAAACAGAAGTAGGATTTTCATTATCAGTAGAAACGGTTACACGGCTCACATCCATTACATTCATTTTAAATAATCCCTTGTCGAGATAGCCACGACCAAGGAAGGTACCAAATTTGCTAAGAATAAACTTCTTTACATCAAACACTAACTTAAATCCATGCTCTACAAGAAGAAATCCGAAGACCAAATTCTTGCGGATGTCTGGGACATGCAGAACATCCTTAAGCTTCAACTCCTTTCCAGAAGTCAGCTTCAGTACCATGGTGCCAACTCCAGCCACATCAGATGAGGAGGAGTTTCCCATGTGGAGCTTCCGACCAGTAGAATGAGTGTAGTCAGAAAACAACTTCTTGTCGGAACATACATGGCGAGTGGCACCAGTATCAATGTGCCACGCCCTTGGGTTATCCACCAAATTGGCTTCAAACACCACAGCCGACATATCCATGTCGGTTAGTTCACTCGGCACAGGGCCGTGTTCAGCAACGAGGGCACTATGTTGTGCCTTCTTCAGTCCAGCCTTTTTAGGCTTATTGCAGTCCTTAGCCATATGGTTCGGCTTTCCACAATTGTGCTAATTGCCGGTAAATTTCCAAACTTCGGCTGGTTGTTGCTTTCCTTTGTTAAAGGGCTTCCTTTTGCTCGAGTTCCCTTGCTCCAGCAAGTTTGCACGAGCTTCTGTCATCGGGGCCTTCCCCAAAGACTTCCAATTGTCCTCTTCAATCCGAAGATGAACAACCAGGTCTTCAAGACTCATCTCCTTCCTCTTATGCTTGAGGTACTTCTTGAAGTCTTTCCAACCCGGCGGCAGTTTCACGATCACAGCCGCAACTTGGAATGACTCGCTCAGAGACATTCCTTCAGCATGAATGTCATGCAAGATGAGTTGGAACTCTTGCACTTGAGACACGATGGTCTTAGTGTCGACCATCTTGAATTCCAGAAATTTGCCGACGACGAACTTCTTCGCCCCGGCATCCTCGGTTTTGTATTTCTTCTTCAAGGCAGCCCAAAGTTCCTTGGCTGAACCAACCGAGCTATACACATTGTACAACTCGTTACTCAGTCCGTTGAGGATATAGTTCTGGCAAAGGTAATCACATTGCCCCCAAGCATCGTATGCTGCTCGTAGCTCAACATTCGATTCATTTTCAGCTACGACAGGAGGGTCGTCTTTCAAGTACTTCACCAAAACCGACTGCAGGGAATCAATACGCAACTCGATAGAGAACACATGTCGCGATGGAAAAATACAAAATTTTAAGTCAAATCTACAAGTGGAGGTCAACAAGAAAAATGACCAAGGTGAAAAACATAATTGAAACTAGTGAACCTCGATTTCTTAACAAAATCAAGAGTCACAAGATACAAAGACAACTGCAATATAATTGCGAGCAACACCTGGAACAAGATGAATACACGAAAGAAAATCGACTTACTCGCCATTATTGTGAAATCGGTTATTGGAATATGGTGAGGATTTTGTGTAAAGGTTGATGAACAAGCTAACACTGTAGTGGATCGGTTGCCGAAATCAAGGAATAGAGATCAGAGATTGGGATCGAGCACTGGAAGATGGTTATTGTTGCAACTGTTAGAAAAAATAAAAATAAAAGAAGAAGCAAAAGTGTTTTTCTGGAAACATATGATGCACTTACAGTGAAGGGTAGTGGTTATGAGCCCTCAGACCGCGAGTAGAACAATGGTTCATAGCTTTTGGAAAAAATGAGAAAACGTAGTACGAGACGATATAATGTCTCTTCAGTTCTGCACTAATGACTATTGACATGTTAGAACGACTTTTCGTACTTCAGCCACTCATCCTACTCCATAGCTTGAGTTCGCGTGGAGTGGGTTTGGGGGAGGGGCTGCTGATATATCCATGACTATGCTATACCGGATTGACACTAAGTTTTGTCGGGTCGACCGCCCAAAAAAAAGAGCCAGTTCGTCATGAGGAATGAGTATGGGGAAGGATCACAAGAATATCGACCTAAGTTAGAAAGATAACGACCTGGTGAGAAGAGGACGACCTAATTCACTAATAAAGGCAACCCCTCAGAACGCAGGCAGGGACCATACTACAAGACATTCGAAAAGACGACTTGGCTTATTGCGACATATAAACACTTGAACCACGACATGTACCAAGAGCGTAGGCTGAGTTAAAAACAAAGGGAATCAATGGGGAGGATAAGAAAAAATCTAATGGTGATAAAGATGATATTAGGATAAGACTAAACCCCAAGCAGATCATAACCATTTCGAGCAGACTGACCGAGACAGGGCGAATCGAGTAGCCGGTAGCCCAATCTTTGGACCAAGACATCCCCTTATAAAATGAGTTGAGGTAGCACAATAAAACTCTACACACACTCCATAATTTTTATTTACAGAACTTATTATCTTTTTCCTTGTACTAACTTGGGCGTCGGATGCTGACACCGGAGACCCTTCCAGCCCATTTTGCAGGTCGGTAGTTCTTTTCAGATGCTCAGACTAACATTATCAGTGACCCCGACCTGGGGTCACAAATTAAAAAAAATAAAAAAAAAAAAAAAGGTCGTGACCCAGGTCACATTGTGACCTTGGGTCGCGACCTGTTAATGGGACATTTGTCCCATTTTGATGGATAAGTGTATTTTTTTTTATTTAAAAAAAAATAAAAAATATATTAAAATTTATATTTTTTCATTCTCTACAAATAGAGACCACACTTGATATATTTTAGAATAAAATTATAATTTATAAATAAAATAAATATTTAGGTTGAGTTGGGTTAGGGATAAAGATAAATTGAATTGTAAGGTTGAGTTGTGTAGGTGGAGGAGAGAGAAATAATTTTTAATTATTAGGTTGAGTTGGTTTAGGTTGCTGATAAAGATAGTCTCAAAGCACTACTACAGTCGGTTCACATAGATGTAGGTCATTGATACATCATATATAATATAAA
The DNA here is from genome assembly GCA_902706635.1 of Striga hermonthica. Taxonomy (NCBI): domain Eukaryota; kingdom Viridiplantae; phylum Streptophyta; class Magnoliopsida; order Lamiales; family Orobanchaceae; genus Striga; species Striga hermonthica. Next base: position 3,674,650 of record CACSLK010034050.1, on the reverse strand, counting down.
TTAATTAATTCCCCCTCTAGATTTTTATAATAATACTTTAAAACAATGTTAAAAAGTGCGGGCCCTACGTGATAACAGCAAGCACTTAATATATATAAAAAAAATATTATTGGCAGCCTATCAAGAATTGCGTGGAAAATAAGAAGAAAGTGATAGGCTATCGGAAGAGTCCCATTATTATCCACAGGATGCCCCAATACCCAATCCAACGGTTGAAAGACGTCCATCCGCGGAAACACGGAGCCGCTCACGCCCAATACTTTGGAATCTCCCCACACACCCTCCCACTCACCCCAAAAAAACTCAACCTAACTCCACCATTTATTAAATAACTTCAAAAAATATACAAATAAATAAATAAAAACAAGAAGAAAATGCAATGTTTGCAAACTTTTTAATATTTTTTATATTTTACCCTTTAATTTAAATACAAATATGTATAAATCTCTATAAAATATAAACAAATCAACATACAGTGTATATTTAAAAAAAATGCTACAATCCCGTTACAGAACAATTCTGTTAGATGCACATACCACACTACTATAGATGTGCACTCAATAAAATAGTTCTGTAACGGGACTGTAGTTGTCGATTTATAGTCATAGATAGATTTTATTTGGATTGAAGATAAGATGAACACAATATTTTAAAGCAAAAAATGAGGGCCACTCCACTCCCTCTTCTCCAATTCTCCACTTCCCCTTTATATTCACCACTCTCTCCCCTTTCCAACCCATTTCTCACTTATCTTTGTCTCTTTATCTTGGGTTTTCTTCTTTCTTCAACCTCTCTCTCTCACTCAAACCAAAAAAAAAAAAAAATCTTCATTTTCCTCGACGGCACATGAACAAAGAAATTGGTCGATTGACACAGTTGAACCGAAACTTAACAACCCGATAGAGATGAGCTGCAATGGATGCCGTGTTCTCCGTAAGGGCTGTAGCGAGACCTGTATTCTACGGCCCTGCCTGCAGTGGATCGAGAGCCCTCAGGCCCAAGGCCACGCCACCGTATTCGTCGCCAAGTTCTTCGGCCGTGCTGGCCTCATGTCCTTCATCTCCGCCGTGCCGGAAAACCAACAGCCTGGTAATTATCCCAATTTTTTTTTTCTAATTTCTGTTTGTTGTTTTCTAATCGTAAAAAAAAAAGCGTTAACTGACGAAAAATACCCTCACGCGCGCAGCTCTCTTCCAGTCGCTGCTGTTCGAGGCCGCCGGGAGGACGGTGAACCCTGTGAGCGGCGCCGTGGGCCTCCTCTGGACCGGGAACTGGCACGTCTGCCAGGCGGCGGTGGAGACAGTCCTCCGAGGCGGCGTGCTGAAGCCGATCCCGGATCTCGTCGGCGGAAGGTCGCCGGACCTCCACGACTCCTCAGACTGCACGGAGATGTTCCGGACCTATGATTCCGCCTCGCCCAGGCACAAGCGGCGCCGTTCGCCCGACGAGCCGCCGGCTAGGGTCCCGCAGCTTGCCGATCTCGGTCTGAGCTTGATGCCTGGATATTTGGGGAAGAAAAGCGACGGCCGCCCTAATCCGGACGACTCACGGCGGCTGGGTAGCCCATCGATGAATTCAGAGGAGTCTCTGACGACGACGTGCGGTGATCTGCCTGCCGAAGAGATAAAGCTATTGAACCTGTTTAGTTAAAACTTAAATTATGGCCTCGGGCTTGAACGAGGGTTTTGGTTATCAGTCTTTCGTTTTTGCTTCTTTTTGTTTGTTGGGGTTTTTTGGATATTATGTATTCCGGTGAGGGTATTTTTGTCAATCTACGGCACAAGATCCTCCTCCTTTTCTCTTTCCGATTGTGTGCACAGCAGAGGGAAAGTGGAGGAGGAAATGAAAGTTTTGCCAGTGCTTTTCTTTTTTTTTGTTCTTTTTGCGTCCTAAATAATCACTGTTTGGAGTGAATAATAATATAATTATTTTCATTTGCTGTTTATTTCTTTGTTAGCAAACGAACTTTACCAGCACTCTGTTCATTAAAATAATCGTCCCCAGGTAGATGTGGCCAATTGCCGGGCTAGGGCGGCGGGCCTCAATTTCATGGCCCGTGACCGGCCCGCCCATTTACATCGGTCGGTTCTATTTTCACTGACCTGGCGGGTTTTGAGCGGTTTCGAACCGGTACGACCTATAAAAAAAACATTGCAGCCCGTCTTCTAACTCGCGACCTGGTCCGAACCGGGGAGACAAAAAAGAAAGAAAAAGAAATTCACGAATCAGGACCGAACGGCAACCCTACGGTCCGGTTCAGGGCAGGTGCGGGCTGGTTCGCGACCGGTTTCGGACCGGGTCAACGGACTGGGCCAGCCCTTGATCATGTCTATCCACAAGGATCAATGTCTGCAATAATTTGCTTAAAAATGATCAAAAAAGTGGAATCATCGAAGGGATGATTGAATTATTGGGATTTTCTTGGGTTTTATCCAACTAGGACATTCAATAAATCTTCTGAAATTGAAATGATTTTATTTATTTATTTATTTATTTAAGAGAATGGCTATAGTTTGTATCATGCAATTTTATTTTATTTTTTTTTTCGTAGATAATCTTTTATTGGAAAAAATGATATACCAAATTTTAAGGTTATACTTTAAAAAACTTGCGATGGATAATTATGTGGTGAATTTGGTTCAAAAATTGTTGATTGAAGATGATGAGGAATGAAGATAATAACTACCTCAAAAGCCAGTGAAAAAGAAAAGGTCAAACTTTTTGGCTACACATCACCACAACTCAGATTGATCTAAGAATGGCGTGGCGCAGGGAAAGTACAATAGTTTCGCGAACTTATCCATACAATTAATTTATCTATTCGTTGAAGAATTGTCCTATTGCTTTTGAGTCTTTATTTCTTTGTGAATTTGAAAAAAAAAAAAAAAATATGTCTGTAAAGTTGAACGATCCAATAAACTCAAAATTAGAAGCATGAAACTCTAATTTTGAGTTTATTGGATGTCTGTAAAGTTGAACGATCTAAATTTAAGTCAATCTACATTAACTGCTAGTTGGAAGAACTAATTCGGAAAGTGCTAAGCATACACTTAAAGTATATTTCTCTTTAGCAATTGAGATTTAGCTTATTTGAAGGCATCTTATAAGTTTATGGTTGCGCCATATTATCACTTTGTTGCATGTTGCGGATGGTAACGTCAGTGGTGTGTAATGTTCGTACTTGAAACCCAAGCGCCCCCTATCGTCACCCCTATAATCCTTCCCACTTGATCTTCTATCGTCTGGCTTATGTTTTTCCTCTTGCTTCTTTCCCCGAGCTCGGTCGTGTGCTTGGAAATCTGCCTCAGTCTCCTCCATATTCATGTACTTAGTGCATCGTTCCAACAATTCATCATAGGACCGGGCAGGCTTCTTAGCCAGTGAATTTCTGCAGTGACCTGCTCTCAATCCCCTCGTCAGTCCACCGGCTTTTATTTCTTCAGTCGCCGAAGGAACCTCCACGCATGCACGAGTAAATCTAGCCACGTATTCCCTAAGTGATTCATGTTCCCGCTGTTGCATGTTCATCAAGGACATATATGTCTTCTCGTGTTTTCTCGCACTGGAGAACTGATTGATAAACAACGAGCTGAACGCATTAAAGCTATAAACGGATCCCGCTGGTAACTGGTGAAACCAATCTTGAGCCGGCCCCTTTAAGGTTGTCAAAAAGGCTCGGCAACAAACGCCATCGCTATACCGATGTAAAACCGCCACATTCTCAAAGCTCCTTAGGTGCCTCGCTGGATCTGAGGACCCATCATAATGTATATTAGGCTCCCGAAAGTTCTGGGGTAAGTCGGCACCTAACACGTCATCAGTAAAGGGGTGACCTTGCATCCTAGGTTGTCGCCTGCCCTCTACCCTAGCTTGGAGCTCCTTAATTTGGTTTGCCATTTGTTCCATCAATACATCCCTAGGCGGTCGGGGAACCACTGGTGACACCACCGACCTCTCCTCCTGGTCATCTCTGCGGTGGGCACTTCCTCTTAAAGGCCTAGACAGCACTGGAACGTGTTGCTCCACCTCAGCGATTGGACGCTCCGCCACTACGACAGGCCGCTCCTCAACTACCCCGGGCCTTTCTGTTATCGCAGTTGGCCTCTCCACCGCTTCCACCTCTCGTGCTGCCAATGCCCGACTTACCGCCTCCGCAATGATGCGATCCAATTCCCCTCTAGTAACCTGCATCACCGGCCCTACACCCTCTGTCACCACTGCAGGCACCGGTCCTCGTATCACCATCTCTTGACCTGCTCCATGGGTCACCAAACCTTGCTCTTGACCCGATGGGGGAACTGGTGGTACTCCCTGTATCGTAGCAGGGGGCGTAGAACTTTCTCCAGCAACCCATCCCTTTGGCGGTCCTCCCCCATAGGGCGTCTTTTCGACCCATGCTTCGTTCAAACTATCGCTCAGGTTCCTCCTTGATTGCTCATCCGCGGTCCCGTTCGTCATCCTTACGTCTTTAATCGGTAGAAAAAATGGTTAGTCCCACAGACGGCGCCAATTGATGTGCTTGTGCACCTTGAACCGGCTCTTCGAGTCCCTCCGTTGCTTAAGCCTCCGTAAACCTGCAAGGACGCCGGGATGTTTCCCGGCGGTAGACCTCCGATGCTTAAGTCAGTAAGGTTACAAGAAGAGCGCCGTGTATGATAGATAGGGTTTGTAATGTCATACCTTACCATCCTCGTGATTCACCTATTTATACCTAGTGTATTAGCTTCTTCACTACGCTACCTCCCTCCTCCTTCTGATTGGTCTTGTTCTATTCCTCCTTTAGCCCACACATGTCCTCCATTCTCTTGTTGGGCCGTGTTGCTCGTGACCATACCGAACATATTCCACTCCAATTCAGATGGGCCGAGCAAACTACCCTCATACATGGGCCGAGCAAACTACCCTCCTATATGGGCCGAGCCATTTCATGAAGAACCGGGCTGACTATTTACCAAGTGAACCGTGCCATTCTTATATGCCATATCAGTATTGAATACCACTAAATTTCTATTATGATAATATTAGTTTGTCTTTTCCGCAGTATTGAATACCACTAAAGTTCTATTGTGATAATATTAGTTTGTCTTTTTCAGTAAAAAAATTGTTCATAAAGTTTTTTTTTGTTTCTAAGTGATGAGGGTTCAACTAACCCTCAGCCCCCCCAGCCGAATCCTGGGGAGGGCAAAAACCACACTTGAGCAGTGTGGAAGGCCATGAGTCCACTGTGGGACTCATTCGAGTCGGTGGGTCCCCCGGGACACGAGCCAGTCAGGGCCACGGCTAGACTGGGCTCACCAGGCAGGGTCACGGCTAGCCTGGGCTGGGGGGGCTGAGGGTTAGTTGAACCCTCATCACTAAGGATAAAATTCATGTTAATGAATTTTTATTGAACACATAAGGATGAATTTATGCTAGCAAATTCATAGCTCCATGATAAGGTATACTAAGATATTAACACTTGAAGTATTTAATGAGTATTGCTCATATAAGTGTTACTATAGATATTGCCTTTGTTCATTGGGAGTTGGTGTTCAATGTTTTCCTAAATGTTATCACTTCAGTTTTCTGCAGAATAAAGTTGATGGTTCTGATTCGTTATTAATCACTAAAGTTTTCTATTTGCATTTATGGATTGACCTCACTAAAGATTTAAAGTTGGACCAGTTAGAAATAGACATGATAATGATCACATTGCATGTAATTTCCATGCCACTTACCATATTTGATCTATGTCATTGAGTGTACTAGTATGGTGATTTCCGTGGTTTAACCTTGATTTGTAATGTGGTGAAAGCCGCGGTAGTTCCATTGCTAGTATATGAGATGGACCAGATTGTTTAAGGTAGTCTGGAGATGAATAACATAAAGTTGCACAACTAAGAGATTAATATAATTGCTCTGGAAATAATATGTAGCCCAAGTGCGAGATTGTTAGAAAATGTTTAATTTCCTATGTGTAATCTAATTATGGGCAACATATTATATACAATTATATTAGCTATTCAATTTAATTAATGGACTCAATTAACTGATCTAAATAAAGTAGAGTCCATTGACTACATAAATTGATATGGGTAATTGAGTGAATACCTAATATTATTAGGGTTAGGTGATAATGGGTGGCCTACCCTACTAATATATAAAGACTCTATTGGTTATGGTCTCCAATACACTAAATCAAACATAGTTCTCTTTTCTCCCCATCAGAATTGAGAACGGCAGCCCCATACGAGGAATAAGGCGATTTAGGTGAGGAAGACCATATTTAGGTGAGGAAGACCATAAAACCAACATCGTTTATGATCGAGGATGTGTTCGTGATCCAAGTCATGTTTCATGGTGATCTGATCCATAAATCCACCTAAGGTACGCTTCCGCTATCTAGTTTGATTCTCGATTATTTGATATGAAAGCTCTTTAGATATAATGATGGTTTTCGCATAAGGCTAATTCCCCAGCACGTACAAGATTTGGCTTTATCCCATAACTCTACCTCAATATTATGCTTGATGATTTTGAAGATTTGAATGTCCATGTTCCAACAAAGCAGGAGTCCCCCACTCTTACCTATAGTCCACCAATACCAATAGCTCGGTTTTATCATTTGCAGCTTTCCTCTTCCAGGTTCTACCTTTTGTAGTTGGTTTATTCTCTGGTGAAATGTTGGGAGGTGTTTAACATATATAATAATATACAATTTCAATACCAAATAAATAAATAAAATAACCGAGCGATTTTAATGTGAATTTTACAAGACAATGAATCTTTTTCATAGATTTTGTACGGCCCTAGAGTTAGATTGCAAACAGAGATATGGTCTCAACTGAAACAAACACATACACATGTATATGAACTGGAGTGTTACAAATCTTGGACCCATCACACCACTATCTAATAGGTGTCATATGTTATATACATTTCAATTTTTTGTGCAACCTAATGAGGACAAGTTAAAGCAGGAAAAAAAAAAAAAAAAAGGACGAATCAAGAATGTGTGACGAGGATTTCACCAATTTCTTTTTTTTTTTGAGAAGAGAAAGAGTATAGGATTGAAAGCGGCCGGCGTGAATCAAAGCCGTAATACCGTCATATCTCATTAGGATGTGTACAAAGAAATATATAGAGTACAACCTCATAAACCTACCATCAATACACATATATATTTACACAAATATATTTACTTACCATAACACCCCCCCCTCAAGTTGGAGCATGGGGATTACGAATGCCCAATTTGCCTAATAAAAACTCAAATTGTTGTTTACCTAAAGCCTTAGTAAAGATATCGGCAAGTTGTACATGTGTAGAAACGTAGCTAGGAAGGATAGTACCGGTTAGTATTTCGTTCCGGATGAAATGGCAATCAACCTCGATGTGTTTCGTTCGCTCATGGTAGACGGGATTGGCCGCAATGTGCAAAGCGGCTTGACTATCACAGAACAACCGAATAGGCTGAAAATGTTCCACACCAAGACATAGAAGGAGAGCTTTAAACCACTTCACCTCACAAATAGTAGAGGCCATGGAACGATATTCAGCTTCAGCAGAGGAACGAGCAACAGTGTGTTGTTTCTTAGTCTTCCACGAAACAGGTGAGGACCCAAGTTGAATAAACCAGCCCGTAAGAGATCTCCGCGTCAAAGGACAAGTAGCCCAATCAGAGTCACACCATGCAGAAATCTACAAATCACAATCAGCCCTAAGAAAAATTCCCTGACCAGGAGAGCCCTTTAAATAACGAACGACTCGAAGAGCTGCGTCCCAATGTGCCTGCATAGGCTTCTGCATGAACTGAGAGAGAATGTGAACAGAATAAGACAACTCAGGACGGGTAACGGCAAGATAAATAAGACGACCAACAAGACGACGATATCGCAGGGGATCATGGAAAGGAACATCAGCAGTGGAAGAAAGGTGGTGATTCTGCTCAATAGGAAAATTGGTTGGCTTAGCTCCAAGCAACCCTGCCTCCGAAATAATGTCGAGAACATATTTTCGCTGTGAAAGAAATATTCCAGACGGATTTCGAGCCACCTCAATTTCAAGGAAGTACTTGAGGACCCCAAGATCCTTCATATGAAAGCAATGATGCAAATACTCCTTGAAGGAACGAAGAGCGTCAGAATCATTTCCAGATAATATAAGATCATCCACATAAATAAGAACATTAATCTGCACAGCATCGCGAGTAAAAGTGAATAGAGAATAATCAGAAGCGGGTTGCTGAAACCCATATCGACGAAGGGCCCCGGCTAGTTTCGCAAACCAACAGCGAGGAGCCTGTCGTAAGCCATAAAGAGAACGACGAAGGCGACACACCTGACCAGGCTGGGATGGAGAAAAGCCAGGCGGCAGCTTCATATACACCTCCTCCGTGAGATCACCATGTAAGAATGCATTGTGAACATCCATTTGATGAAGTTCCCAGCCTTTAGTGACAGCAACAGCCAAAAAAGTACGAACGGTAACCATCTTCGCAACTGGAGCAAAAGTCTCATTATAGTCGATGCCCTCAATCTGGTTATTGCCCAAGATAACAAGACGCGCTTTAAAGCGCTCAATCGATCCATCTGAATGATATTTTATTCGGAAGACCCACTTGCAACCAATGGCGCGCTTCCCAGGAGGAAGAGAGGACAACGTCCAGGTGCCATTTTCCTCGAGAGCCTGAATTTCCTGTTGCATCGCAGTTCGCCAGCGAGCATCACGCATAGCCTCAACAAAGGTACGAGGCTCTACACCTACAGCAACATGGGCAAGAAAAATGCGATGCGAAGCAGAAAAGTTATCATAGCTCACATAATTGTGTAAGGGATAGGACGCACCTGAGGAAACCGATGATGCAGATGAGCAGAGAGAGGGGCTTTTAGGTACAAGAGTGTGCGCCGTAAAACCCTGAAGACGAGTAGATGGAATCTTGGTACGATGACCCCGACCCAAAGGTGCTTCTAGAGGCGCACCAGGAGGTGAGCCCCCCTTATCAGAGGTCGGTGGAACATAACTTGTCGAAGAATGCGTAGGAGAAGTGTCATCATCATTAACATCATCATTATCATCATCAGGCAGAGGAGTGGAAGGCGCAAACAACGGAGAGTGCTCAGAAACAGAGGCCCGAGATAAAAAGGGAAACTCAGTCTCAGAGAAAACGACATCCCGAGACACAAAAAAATCTCCAGACTCTAAATCATACACCCGCCACCCCTTTTGACCAAAGGGATAACCAACAAATAGACAGCGTCGACTGCGAGAAGCAAATTTATCCCCCTTGCGAGCTTGATTATGGACATAACATAGACAACCAAAGACTCGTAAATGCGATAGCGAAGGTGACTTGCCATATAACAATTCACAGGGAGATTTGCCATTCAAAATTCTAGAAGGAGTTCGATTTATTAAATAGCCAGCAGCTAAAATACATTCTCCCCAGAAGTCGATAGGCAAATGAGCTTGAAATCGCAAGGCACGGGCAACATTAAGAATATGTCGATGCTTACGTTCCACACGACCATTTTGCTGGGGGGTGCTAACACATGAAGTCTCGTGCAAAATACCATGCTCATTAAAGTAATCAGACATGCACATGAATTCAGTACCATTGTCACTACGAACAACTTTCACCAATTTATCATACTGACGTTTAACCATAGTGAAAAAGTTGCGTAATGTCAAGGAAACTTCAGATTTATCCACTAATAGATAAATCCAAGTAGCACGCGAGTAGTCATCAACCACAGTCAAGAAATAACGAGCACCAGAAAAGGAAGGAACCCGATAAGGACCCCACAAATCACAATGAATTAACTGAAAAATACCAGATGACATAGTAACACTCGTAGGAAATGAAACACGAGACTGTTTGGCTCGAAAACAGACATCACAAGCCTTATTGAAATGACTACTATCTCGTGTAGTACCAACAGAAGAAAGCATGCCTAAAACCTTCGGAGACGGATGACCCAACCTCTGATGCCACAAATCAAAAGAAGAAAGTCCAGTAG
>CACSLK010034050.1:3615946-3633446 GCA_902706635.1 Striga hermonthica | reverse complement strand
TTAAATTGTAACATATAGTCAGTATCTTGTACGCGGTGGCAATAATAGCCACAATCTTTACGAATTGACAATATTAATCAATAACTTTCAAAATTTAGAGATTATTACATAAATTCAACCAAATTCGAAAGATAAATTGCAACATATAGTCAGTATCTTTTTACACAGTGGCAACAATAGCCATCGAATTTAGTCGGACATGGGTAATAACTCCAAAATTTTGAAAGTTGTTGGCTAATATTGTCAATTCGTAAAGACGGTGGCTACTACTGCAATTGCGTACAAGATATTGAATATATTTTTGCATTTAAACCGACAATTTAATCATTACACGAGTTGTTCGCTATTTATTTTTATATCTGTAAGTGTACCACGTAGCTTTATGCAGTGACGAAATGTCGTATTACCCGTATATTCAATTAAATTAATTGTAATAAACAGGGGCAAACGTGTGCGGTCACACGCACGTGAACGCACCATAATAGGGTGAGCTCAGATAAAGCTCATAATAAGGTTCTATCCCTAAATTAATTGATGGAAGGAAATAGTCTATTGGGCTTATAATCACTCTAAAGTAACACTCGTCATCTTGGAAATTGCCACCAACAAAGAGAGGAAAATGATTGCAATACCTTCAAAGGAAGGAAAGATCAAAATTAATCCATGGAGAAAATAGAAAAAAAAATCAACGTATACATTATATTTTCCCCGAGAACGACGCATCATTCTGCTGTGTTGCACATCCTTCGCTATGTGAAGGGCATCTTATTGCATGGTTTACACTTCTCAGCCAGTTCTTCATTGTCCCTTAGCAGCTACTCTGATGCAGATTGGACTGGAGATCCTACCGATCGTCGCTCCACTACCGGGTATTGCTTCTTCTTAGGTGATTCACTTGTCTCTTGGCGCAGTAAGAAGCAAACCTTGGTTTCCCGTTCGAGTGTCGAGTCTGAGTATCGTGCTCTTGCTGATTCTACCGCAGAGCTATTATGGTTGCGTCGATTACTTGCTGATCTTGGTGTCCCTCAGTCATCCTCTACTGTTCTTCATTGTGATAACCAGAGCGCTGTCAAAATGTCTCATAATGATACGTTTCATGAGCGTACCAAACATATCGAGATTGATTGTCATTTTATTCGCCAGCATGTTACCCATGGGACTGTACGACTTGTTTCCGTCTCCTCTTCGGATCAGATAGCGGATGTCTTCACGAAGTCTCTCTTTCTCGGTCGCTTTTGTTTACTTCTTAGCAAACTCAAGTTGATATCTACTGTACCACCTTGAGTTTGAGGGAGATGTTAGAATATATTTTGTATATATGGTTATAATATATTTTGTAGAATTAGGTTTAGGCTCATTATGTTCCTATATATATGTGTACATGTCTTATGAATAGTATAGAACATATATTTTTCCCACTTTCTTACATATACATTATATTTTCCCCTTTTATTTGAACAAAAAAATATGACAAAATGCAACTCCCCACATATTGACAAATTTCCCTGCCCGCCACCTCACATGCCACTATACTATGTACACTAGACACACACCTTCCCTCACTCTGTCTCTCTCTTTATTATATATATATATATATGTATATATATTATATATACATATATATATATATATATATTTAAAACGGTGGGGGCCGAACCCCCACATGTATATAAAAGATGCTCTAAATTGGCTGAAAAGTCACAAGTCTAAAAATCCAGTGTCTGATATACATCAAGTTAAACGAGAAACAAAAAAATAACAAATCTTCGTCTGGGAAAGTCCTGGCGAAAATGTTAGCATCACGGTAGAGCAGATGCGCCAAACGGTAGGACCGGACACACAAATCTGAATGTATTACGGTATCCCCTCTGGAAATATTTATATATCAGCTCCCTCTTTCTTCATATTGTTCATTTATTAGTACCTTTAAGAGTAAAGTTCTCATCTTTCTTGGATTTTCTTTAATGAAAAAGTGAGTAACTGGCAGCTGCTTTTATGCATATTGTATGCTGGAGGAAAAGGGGGAAAACAAAAGGTGTTGTACAAGAGATTAAGATTTAAGGAGCCAACAGTTGGCTCCGTTATGGAACCAACAACCAATTGGACAACTCCATGTGGGGCTGTCCTGCATTAAAGTATTGTGGGACAGCCCCACCTAGAGTTGTCTCATTAGTTGTTGATTCCGTAGCGGAGCTAACTGTTGGCTCTTTAGCATTATTGTTAAGATTTAATAAGAAGAGCATAATAAGGTTTATTAATGTAAGCCATGATGTTGTGGGGGAATATAATCACAGATCTTGGCTCTCACATGTCCCTTTTATCATCTGTGCATGGAAAGAGAAATAGGAATTATTTTTAATAAGGGTACCACTTTTTAGTCTATAGTCCCTTTCTTTCCCTTGTGTCCCTTTTTTCTCACCCAATGCCCACAGCCCACCTTCTGATTCTTTCCATTTTGTTCCCCCCTTTTTAAGAACCAAGAAAGAAAGAGGGCACAAACCAACTAAACAAACGATGCAGTTCACCGAAAACAATCCTTCTTCCTTCATCCCAATCCCCCTCCCCACCAACCAAAACCAGGCGGCCACCTTCCTCGGCCGGGCCCGTCCCTGGCCCGGCCTCCCCACCCCGAAACCCTCGATCCCCAACTGCATGGAGCAACTCCTCGTCCACTGCGCAACCGCCGTCGACCGAAACGACACCACCTTAGCCCAGCAAATCCTGTGGGTCCTCAACAACATCGCCCCCCCCGACGGCGGCCCCACCCAGCGCCTCGCCTCTGCCTTCCTTCGCGCCCTCACCGCCCGCGCCGGTGGCCCCAACCTCCTCGCCGCCTCCCCCTCCCCTCCCCACACTTTCTCCGCCGTCGAGCTCGCCGCCTTCGTCGACCTCACCCCTTGGCACCGCTTCGGCTTCACCGCCGCCAACGCCGCCATTTCGGCCTCCACTGCCTGCGCCTGCTCGTCTCTCCACGTGGTCGACCTTAGCACTACCTTCTGCATGCAGATCCCGACCCTCATTGACGCTCTCTCATCCCACCCGCCGCCCCTTCTCCGGCTCACCGTGGCCGACACCTCCCGCTTCGTGACTCCACCAGCACTCGACCTTTCGTACGACGAGCTCGGAGCAAGGCTCGTCGGGTTCGCGCGGTCGAGAAACATGGCCATGGAGTTCACTTCCATCTGTACAAGGCCGTCGGATGGATTCTCGAACCTAATCGAGCACCTTCGCTTGCAGCAACATTCCGAGAATAAAGACGAGGCGCTCGTGATCAACTGTCACATGATGCTCCACTACACGCCGGACGAAACCCTAGCCGAGAGCGGCGGCGGGATTTCTTGCCGTACGGCATTTCTGAACGAAATTCGGAGCTTGAACCCGAGCCTAGTGGTGGTGGTGGACGAGGACGTGGATTTCACGTCGAACGATTTGGTGAGGCGGTTGAGGTCGGCGTACGATTACCTGTGGATACATTACGACGCAGTGGACACGTTGCTACCGGAAGGGAGCAAGCAGAGGGAATGGTACGAGGCTGACGTGTGCAGGAAGATCGAGGATGTGGTGGCGCGGGAGGGGACGAGGAGGGTGGAGAGAGTGGAGAGCAAGGGGAGGTGGGCACGGAGAATGAGGGCGGCGGGCTTCGTGGAAGTGGGGTTCGGGGAGGAGGCGGTGGCGGAGGTGAAAGGGATGCTGGAGGAGCACGCGGCCGGGTGGGGGCTCAAGAGGGAAGAGGACGGTCATCTGGTGCTGACGTGGAAGGGGCACAATGCGGTTTTTGCTACTGCTTGGGTGCCTGCTTAGTTAGCGCGCGGTTTTGAGTTATGTATTAGCTTTTGTTAGCATGAGATCAGTAGGTAGCATCTCAATTACGGTCAACGGCGGCAAGATGAAAAGAATGAAAAATCTAGAATCAAATATGCCTTGGTCACTAACGCCCCATTTTCCTATATATACATGTACTCAGACATTACCGAACAAGCGTTGAAAAAAAATAAAAAAAATAAATAAATCATTATATCAATTTAACTATTGTCTGCCATTAAGAATTTTCCCTAACAAGAAAAGTTAGAGATTTAGTCTTGTAATTGACACCCATTTTAAGGTTCAGACCCATTCGATAGTAACTGTTGAAACACATCTTGTAATTGCAAAAGAACTTGAATTTAGTCCTGTCAAGGGCAAATGCAGGTTACTTTTACCGGCTAACCTATGTAGAATTGTTACATGATTTTTTCTTTCTTTTTTTTTTGGCAAAATTACACAAAATAAATAAATAAATAAATAAATAAATAAATAAATAAATAAAAACAGAATAGATGGGGTTGCGAACGATGGACATTTCAAAAACCTTACGAGCCACGTGATCTAACACTACGTGTATAAAAAATTTGACTAACTCTTGAGGGAGAACTTTGCCGCCCTTGTGGTCCTACCCGGCTCGATTCCGGATTAGTCGGTTCCCCTGTGGATTCGGAAACCGGAATGTCCCTGTACCAAAAAAAAAAAATTTGACTAACTTATATATCTATCAAAAACATTTTATCCAAAAACTATATATATATATATATATATATATATATTATTCAACTTATAATACTTTTAATTATAAAAAAATTACATAAATTATTAAATAATTCATCAAATACATAATATAAAATATTAATTTTTTATTAATTATATAAATATTTTCTAAATAATAAATATTTCAAATAGTTTATTAAATATAAATTAATAAATAAATATATTCAATAATATAATATATTTTGATATTTATTACATTATTAAATGTATTAAATAATATAGTATTATTTATTTATTTAAATATATATATATATTATTAAATTTGTACTACTTTTAACATTAATTAAATAATTTATATATATTATAAAGTTTTTGATATAATAATTAAATATTGACTAAACATTTAAAGATATTGTATAATTTATTAAAAATTTATATTAATAAATAAATATATTGAATAATGTAATAATATTTTATTATTTATTACATGAATGAATAAATCTTTTAAATAATAAAATGTTATTTTTTATTTATATGATTAATAATAAAATTCATAATAAATATTTTAAAATATAAATACTACAAAAAACTATAATTAAATAAATTATATAACCAAAAAAAATATAAATTTTTTATTTATTAATTTTATTTAGTTTTAGTTAATAATTAATATTATTTTCAATTATATAATACAATGAAATATATTTTTTATAATTAAAAATAAATTAAAATTATATTATATTATTTATTTACTTATTTACTGATTTCTACTATTCTATTAAATATATTTATTTATTATATTATTAATATATTTATTTATGTAGTAAATATATTTATATAGTAAATATTTATTTATATTTATTAAAATATTTAATAAATTTATTTATTATATTTGTGGTATTATTTAATATATTTGGTTATTACATTATATAATATAAATTGATTAAGTAAATACTTTTTAATATACATATAAAATTTAATTAAATATATTAAATACTTATTTAGTGAATATTTAATTAAATATAATTTATTTAGTTATTATTTATTTAAGATATACTTATTTAATATCAGGAGCCTTTAATATATTTATTTAGTTATTTAATATATTTATTATTTTATATATATATAAATTAAATATATTATTTAGTATATTAATTTATTTAAATATTAAATATAATTATTTAGTATATATATGTTATTTATTTAAATATGTTAAAATGAAATTACATTATTTTAAATTAAATTATTACATAATAAATATTTATTTAATATATACAATAACTAAAATCTAATAATATAAATTAGTATTAAAACAACATTAATGATGATAAAATTCTAATTAAACAAGGTAAATAAATGTATAATAATATTTATGTTGTTTACTGTTTTTTTATTTCGTATTTAATACATATTTAATAAATAAACTAGGTATTAGTCATATAAAATATATATATTGGATAAAACGTTCTTGATAGATGTATTAGTAAAGTCAAATTTCTAACAGAAGTTGTGTTCGGTCAAGTGGCTCGTAAGGCCTTTTAAATGTCCATCACCCCGGGTTCGAAACCCCTTCTCTTCCATCATATTTGTAATTATGCCACATAATCCACCACATAGGCATTAGCCAGCAAGAAAAAAAAAATAATAAAGTAAAATTTCCATAGGCCAGTCGGTAAAAGTAACATGCTTTTGTCGGTGGCAACACTAAATCTCATGTTCTTTTTTGCATTTACGGAAAGTGTTCCAAAAGTGACTATCGGATGAGACCAAACCTCAAATAAATCTCCAATTTTTCTTTCCCCAATACACATCTCTACTTAGAGCTTAACTAAACACAATAGTAGTACATTAATCTCCCATCATATTTACACTATATTACGAACACTTCATATACCAACAGTGGTATGAGAGCCCAACTCGATGAGTTGTTGGACGAAACTATCAAATATCCTATCCAAATATCTTTCAAACCCCTACAATGACCATTTCTCAAAATTGCCATCAAATACCAATTCCTATTTTCTCCGGCGAACATTATATTTAGTTGGTCCTTAAAATGATGACTATTTTATGTCCTGATGTAGCAAAAAGAAAAGGTACACTAGACCGGTCTGGCAGGTAGCTCGGTTATGTCGGGCTAGGAGAGCTCTACTATGTTAGAGGATAAGTTGCCCGGTCAAGTAGCTCGTATACATGATTAAGGAACCAACCGACCTAAGGAGATACGACCTGGGAACCTTAAACTCAAGGAGCACGACAACAGCTTACCTCGACGTGTCGAGGTCATATGGTCCGAAGACAGGTCAGACCTCATGAGAAAGTCAGGTCAGACCTTAGGTCTGAGTATATTAGGACGAAGTCAGGTCAGACCTCATATAGGTCACAGCAGACATGTCAAAAGTGAGACACAATGACCTATGGGTTGAAACAATGAAGGGGAAAATCATAATAAGAAGGAAATAATTGCTCGCTTAAAGGACTCTTGCCTAGAATGAGACGTGGTAAGGTAGGATGTAGGATCTGGTTGGATCTGTTGCCTAACAAGGACTCTCTTGAGCAGCAAAATATGTACTCTATATAAGGATGACATGTTCTTCTTCATTGAATATCGCATTCTACTCACACATTTGTTTGTTATGTTTTTGTGCTTATTTTTATGTGATTGCTTGTGTTATTGAGTCGGTTTTAGGTTCGTTTTAGTGTCGTCCGGTCCATTTTGTCGCATTTTGTGTATTTTTATGTTTTCTCTTTCATTTTGTATTTTGGCGTACTTTTTTGTGTTTTTGGGTTTAATTTTCAGGTTCGTTCCGAGGGCGAAAGGAAAGAGTCGAGCTAATTTCCGAGATGAGCTTTCCAAAGTCAATTCCGAGTACTTGGAGCCATTTCGGACGAACCATCATCAATCGAGTATATCGCGTCCTTAGTCAATGCCCAACGCTGCCCCTCTGCCCCGCTTACTAGCAAGCACGCACCATGCCCCGTGACCGCGCACGCATTCGCACGCTCCGCACTACCGCTGCCCAACGCCCGCACACGCTACACTGCACTGCCGTCACTCGCGTGCTCGCAAAAACTGTTGCGAGGTCGAGAGTGCCGCTCCTCATCGCCCCGTGCACGCCGCGACCTCGCGGACGCTGCCACGAGCTCGAGAGTGCCTAGCCTATGCCGCTAGCGCCCACGCGGAAACTGCCGCGACATCGAGAGCCCACCAGCTGCAACGCACCACACGCCGCATCCCAGCCATTCGCATGCCCGCGACCAGCGAATATGCACGCGAGTTCAAGAGTGTCTCCACACCCGTGCAACCGTGCCAACTGACCAGCGCGAGCTCGCGAATTTCGCAGCTAGCTCGAGAGTGTTCCATTTTAATGTGCGTGTTTTAGTGTGTGTTTGTGGTGTAGCTATATAAAGACATCTTGCTTTGTATTTTTGAACAACCCTCATTTCCCAACTTTTAAGTTGGGAAAATCCTCTCTATTTTCTTTTTTCCTTTTTTTATATTTTGGTTTGGAGCATATGAATCAAGTTTTTCCAGCGACATTGTTTCGAGTAAAGTTTCGAGCTTTTGACTCCGTTTCTTCTTCCAAGTGCGTGTAAGAGTGGGTACTTAGTCTTAAGCCTCATTACTTTGTATATCTTTGTTTGCTTTCGTGAAAATTGATATTGTGCTTGTGTTGGTTGGAGGAAAAGATTGAATCTTTGGATCAAGAATGCTTGACTAAGTGTGAATAGGAGTTGAATGATTGCTCGTCTTGTGCTAGAGCTTGGTTTAGCTACCTAGGGTTTTAGCTCGCATGACAATGTTCGGTTATTTGTGCGTGTTTGATTATAGTGACTCCGGAGAACCAAAATCTCTCTTTCCCCCTTGATTTCTCTCATCTTCTTGCGTGTTTAGTTAATTGTTTTCAATTGCTCTCATTTCGTAGATTAATCTAGTTTAAATTCAAACCCCCCAAATTTGCGAGTAGAATGTTTAGGACCTTTTCGGTTGTGTGACTTAGATGACTAGGTAGTGAACGAAGCTCCGAAGAGCCTTCCTTTGAGAACGACCCGAGTCGGGTAGCTCGTTTACCACATGCCCAAAAATACTACAAACAAAATGGCGCCGTTTCCGGGGAAGGCGAGTAGGACGCCAAGTTTAATATCTAGTTGTCGTTTGTTTCCGTGTTTCTCTTGCTTTTTGTGGATTTTGCTTGTTTTTGCGTGTTTCTCTTGATTATTTGCTTATTTTTCATTTCTCTTGCTTTTGCTTTGTGTGTTCGTGTACATATCATGTCGTGTTAGTTTCATTTTGTGTTTTCTTTCCTTTGCCTCATGTGCCTTGGTTGTTTTGTTCTTCTTGTGCAAGGTATTTCGCTTGAGGAGCTCCGATGGATCCGTATGGCTATGCTTATGCCGGTAGCTCATCTCGTGGATTCCCTGACAACTATCATGAGGAGATGTACTCGTATGGAGGGCCGCCCTATCCGTATCCAAGCCCTTCTTACCCGTCATCGCAAGTTGATTTTGGATATTATTCTCCGGGTCACGACGAGACGCCTCACTATTATCCGCCACCTCCTGTTTATGAAGAGACACCTCCATCCGAGCTGACTCGAGAAACTTCTCGAGTCATTCTTGACGAGATTATGGAGCACTTAGAAGAGTGCAATCGATCCCTTCGCGCTTCAATGGCTCTCATATCCGAGAAAGAAGAAACTGAGTCCTATGCCCCACCCTCTCCATCATACGAGCACTTATCGGTGGGCCAACCATGTACATCGAGTGTCGAAGCTTCATTTTCAACAATGGTTGTGCCTTCCGAACGTCACCGAGAGGTTTTGGCGAGCACTCAAGAGGCACTTGCTAGCCTTATGTCGTTCATTGAGAAGTTTCATAGTTGGAGGTGCATTCCCATTCCATCCGTTCTTCAACTCACACTCACGAAGTTCGACTCTACCGTTGTCTCTTTCCTTGATTTGGACGCATCTCACATTCCGCTCGGTAGATATTATTCTTTATCGTCGAGGGTTATTCGAGAGAGCAACCGGTTAGAAGGCGAGTTTCGAGCTATGGTGGATAGGTTTGCCTCCTTGAAAGAGGTGGGCCTCACTATCGTTTATGATGGAACACAATCTCTCGACACGACTGAGACATCGACGATTTGATTGTTAAAGAAATTCCCTCTTTTGATGATCGGCCGTGCATTCTACATTAGGTACGTCAAATTTCTCTTCCGGTGATAGTGTTTTGAGCTTTGATTCTATTGTTGAGAGTGAGGGTATGGATTCGAGTGTTGATATGGTGTATGGAATGGGAGAGAATTCATTTGAGGATTCGATTGTGCCTAACGATGTTGATAGTGCTTGGGAGAAAGATATTAAGGAGGAGAATGTGGTAGTTGATGATTTTGTGGATGTTTTTGAGGAGGATTCCGAGCTATTATGTGATGTCGTTGACCCGAGGTGTGCGTTGATTGACGAGTCGACTTGTGATGTTGAGTATGATGTGGTTCCCATGTCCTTTGGGTCGTCGTTTCATGTTATCGAGGAGTGTGGCAAAAAGGAGGAGTTCACACCCGTGCTCCCGATGATTGAGGTTGTTAACTACACGTCCGAGATAACACTTGTGATTCCCGAGATTATTTCGACATGCTCCACGGATATATTCATATTTTCGGAGGTCGACTATGGGGTCGTGATGCGTAAAGTGTTGTGTTCGCTATACTGTACGGAACAAAGTTTACAACGGAATTTAAAATTTTATAAGTATTTATTTTATAAATACTTATTCCGTACATAAGTATAACGATATAACGAATAAGCATCATTTAAAATCTAGTAACTTTTACTAATTTTGATTTGATATAAAATTTATAAAAATTACCTTTGTTTTTGAACTCCTTCAAAACCGACGATGATTGAGGAAATCAATTTCCGGTTATGTAGCTATCACCGTCTTCGTGTGTCTCACCATAAGGGATCCAAGTGTCTCCCCTCTAATTGAGTCCACCTTTTGGATTCCGACTCCGAGAACAATTTCTTCGCTAGTAGAAATTTTCCGGAATTGAATTGGTAAAAAGAATTAAATTGAGAGGAGATTTTTTTTTTATTTTTTATTTTTTTTTCCTTTGAAGAAGCTGAGAGCAACCATTGCTCTCTTTCTTCAAAATTGAGAGAGCTCAAAATGGGATCAAGCTTGTTGTGAACTATCTTCACTTTCTTCTCTCATTATTAAAACCGTATACAATATATATATACATCTCAAATGCTCATCTAGTTGTAAATATATATATTATAAATACATGTTAGATGGCTTTGGTGATCTAGTCAACAATTATTATTTAATTTTATTTAAAAATGGTGATGATTGATAGTTGTTAGAACAATTAACAACTTTCATCTACCATATTAAATAATAACAATAATAATTATTATTTATTTAATATTAAATTTTAATATTTAATCTAATTAAAGATTAATTAAATATAATGACACATAATTTATGAAACTAACTTTCAAAATTAATAGGTCAAAATATTATCTCCCATGTAAAATAAAATCTCCTCTTTTAAGTAGGCTTTCAATATAATTACATTTATATTTGAATTTTGAATTTTGAATTTTAAAGTACAACTTTAAAATTCAACTATTAATTTAGTAATTCAAATAATTACTTAATTAATATCCAAAGCCTAATTAATCAATCCAATTGATTAATTTATTATTCCTTTAATTGACATCTAATCAAAATTAGATCTAATTAAATAATCAAATTATTTAATTAAAACATGTCAATTAATCCAACTATTGGAAGTACCAATTGCAATATTGTCATCATCTAAAATTTGGTGTGACCCTTTTAGGTTCACAATTAATACTAGTAGTGGGTTTACAACTCTTTGTAATTTGAGTTAATCTATTAACTCTTATTCATGAATTAACTCTTTAATTCAAAAACCCACATATCATGGGAACATCTAGCAAGTAGCATGAATCTAGTATTAAGTGAATAGCGAGTAAACCTATTTCGATTACAAGTTCATACATGTAAAATCCTTTCATCATCCAATTTTTCGATTAAATCTTTGGGTATGATTTTGTCGAAACCCAAATTGATTTAATAATTATGATTCCATTTCAAGTTTAGTAATTCATTTATGAATCTCTATTCATCCCGCCTTGGCCAAGGACTTTGAATTACTAACAATGAAACACATAGGAAATTCACTTATCTTCAAAAGTGTCGAATCCTTTGTTGGCCACTGACAAACTTCCATACATATTAATATAATAACCAAAATATCCGTTTATACGATTGTGCTAGCAATCAAAAGGATAAATCAAAGTAAAATATAACATGCACAAAGTTACCATCGTGCCTCAAGTCTAAGGATTAATCATGTACTATTGTAACATGAAAATTCTTATTCGACATGATAAACTTTCATTAAGAATTTTCATACGGTCATGTTCAGTGAACTTGTTCTCTAACAAGCACCCACATATATGTATTTGCGTCCCACACTAATGTTGATGGAATGCAACATTCTTATCCAATAAGCATACATACTATGTGCAAGTCTTTTCTGGATTTATTCGATATCCCATCTCGAAACATCCAACGACTTGGAACTGTATTTAAGATCACAGCTTTCAAGATATGTTCCATGATCACCATCTCTATGCGCAACCATATCTTATAGCTATAAGTGATCTAGGGATTTTATCTTAAGTGTAAATATATGATAAATGCTTACTCTTAAAATAAAGTAATGTCTTATTATTTAATATAATTCCAATAGATTGTATTTACAAGTAGAATACATCCAATCTGATTGGAACGCCGGGTATACTACTCCAACAATCTCCCACTTGCCCTAGTTCCAATCACTCATGTATCTTAGACCCATCTTCTCAAGATGTCCTTCAAACACTTTCTGTGATAAAGGCTTAGTTAAGGGATTTGCTATATTTTCTGCTGAGTCGACTCGCTCCATTACGACGTCTCCTCTACCAATGATTTCTCTAATCAAATGGTATCGTCTCATAATGTGTTTGGATCTTTGATGAGATCTTGGTTCCTTTGCTTGCGCAATAGCCCCATTGTTATCACAATAAATCGTTATTGGACCAACAACAGATGGTACTACACCCAACCCTTGGATGAAGTTCCTTATCCAAACAGCTTCCTTTGCAGCATCAGATGCAGCAATATATTCAGCCTCTATTGTAGAGTCAGCAATTGTTTCTTGTTTGGAACTTTTTCAACTAACTGCTGCTCCATTCAGAGTAAAAAAGTAACCAGACATTGTTACAACGTCATCTTTATCGGACTGAAAACTAGAATCAGTAAAGCCTTCTAGTTTCAATTCTCCATTGCCATATACCATAAAGATATCCTTAGTCCTTCGTAAGTACTTAAGAATCATCTTAACGGCTTTCCAGTGTTCTTCACCTGGATTAGATTGATATCTGCTCGTTACACTAAGTGCATGAGCCACATCAGGTCTTGTACATAACATTGCATACATAATGCTACCAATAGCTGATGCATAAGGTATATGACTCATCCGTTCTCTTTCTTAAGGTGTCTTTGGAGACATCGTTTTAGAAAGTAAAACCCCATGACTCATTGGAATATATCCACGTTTGGATTCTTCCATACTAAACCTTTTTAGTACCTTATTTATGTACATAGACTGGGATAGTCCGATCATCCTTTTAAATCTATCTCTATAGATTTTTATCCCTAGGATAAAGGATGCTTCTCCCAAATCTTTCATGGAGAACTGTTTAGACAACCATGTCCGTGTTGATTGTTACATTCCTATATCATTCCCAATGAGTAAGATATCATCAACATATAGAACAACAAATGCAACTGCACTCCCACTAACCTTCTTATAAATACATGGTTCATCCGGATTCTGATGAAAATCAAACGTTTTGATCGTTTCATCAAACCGAATGTTCCAACTCCTTGAAGCTTGTTTAAGTCCATAAATGGACCTTTGAAGCTTACAAACCATTTGTTCGCTCCCACTGGATATGAAACCCTGCGGCTGTTTCATATAAATGTCTTCCTTAATGTTTCCATTAAGAAAAGCAGTTTTCACATCCATTTGCCATATCTCATAGTCATAATACGCAGCTATGGCTATCAATATTCGAATAGATTTAAGCATTGCTACTGGTGAAAAAGTTTCCTCATAATCAATTCCTTGTTTTTGAGTATAAGCTTTAGCAACCAGTCTTGCTTTAAAAGTATTTACTTCTCCATCTCCACCACGTTTTCGTTTGTAAACCCATTTACAACCTATGGGTACAATACCCTGTGGTGGTTCAACCAAAGTCCATACTTTGTTTGAATACATGAAATCTATCTCAGTATGCATAGCTTCTTGCCATTTATCTGAGTCAATGTCCGACATTGCCTCATCATAGCTTATTGGATCATTATCCAAAAGGAGTCCCTCTTCATTGTTCTCTAACAATAGGTATAGCCTCTCTGGCGCCCTAGAAATCCTTTCAGATCTCCGAAGAGGTTGTGTTACAGATGGTCCAGTCTCTACTGGTATATTATTTGTGGTATTTTGTGGAATTTCTTGTGGTTCTTCATTAAGTTCTATGACTCCACTATTCTTTGAGAGAAACTCTTCCTCTAAGAAAACATCATTCCTCGAAACAAACACCTTTTGTTCAGTGGGGTCATAGAAATAGTATCCAATAGACTCTTTTGGATACCCCACAAATTTACATAAGATGGATCTCATATCCAACTTACCTCCCACTAACTGCTTCACATAAGCATTACAACCCCATACTTTCATATACTTGTACGAGGGTGTTTTGCCACACCACATCTCATAAGGTGTGCTGGGTACAGCTTTACTCGGCACTCTATTCAAAATATGTGCTGCTGTTTCTAAGGCATAGCCCCAGAATGAAAGAGGTAAACTAGTGAAACTCATCATTGATCGAACCATGTCCAACAATGTTCGATTCCTCCTTTCTGAAACCCCATTTAGTTGTGGAGTTCCAGGAGGTGTCCACTGTGAAATAATCCCATTATCTCTTAAATAATCAAGAAACTCATTGGTCAAATATTCACCTCCTCGATCTGATCGAAGAACTTTTATATTACTACCAATTTGTTTCTCTACTTCATTTCTGAATTCTTTGAACTTTTCAAATACTTCAGATTTGTACCTTAATAGGTATACATAACCATACCGTGAATAATCATCGGTAAAAGTTATGAAATAGTAGTAGTTCCCCTTGGCACTAACATTTAGTGGTCCACAAACATCTATATGAATCAAATCCAACAGACCTTTAGCTCGCTCCACTTGTCCAACAAATGGTAATTTTGTCATTTTACCTTTAAGACATGACTCACAAGTAGACAACCTTTCCTCTCCCCTAAGGTCGAGTTTTGGTCCCAATTTGTTAATCCTCTTTTCAGATATATGACCTAATCGAGCATGCCAAAGTGTGAATGAAATTTGATTATCTAATTTTCTTTTATTTTGTTGAATAGTAAGGATAGGACTTTGTGGTGTAATGGTATATAACCCATTTGTCAAATTTTCGGAATATATAAAAGTTGTATCTTTTAAAATGGAACATCTTCCATTCTCAATAACAAACTTAAAACCTTCTCTATCCATTACTAGAATGGAAATAATGTTTCTTATAACATCCGGAACATACAAACAATTTGTAAGACAAATTTTTACATCATTATTTAAAGCTAGATAAACAGTCCCAATTGCTTTGGCAGCAACTCTTGCTCCATTGCCCATCCTTAGGATTGTTTCTTCATTATCTAGCATGTTACTTCTTGCCATCATTTGCAAATCATTGCAAATATGTGAGCCACAGCCGGTATCCAATACCCAAGAAGAATCATTAATTGATAAGTTAACTTCAACAAAATAAACACCTGAACTTTTCAGGCTTGCAAGATACTCCTTGCAGTTCCTCTTCCAATGCCCAGTTTTACCACAATGATAACATTCGTGATCAGTTAACTTGTTTTGCTCAATTATACTTGCAATTGGATTTTTAGCCGTTTTAGTAGATTGAGCTACAAAAATAACAAACGAAGCAGAAAATAATCAGACTATGGAATTTATATTCATTTAATATTAGGTCTTTAACATTAAATGTCTCCCACTATTTTAATTAAAACCCCTATTTTAATTATGAAAATCTAATTTTCATAGTGGGCTTGAAGTCCAATAAAAATATTCCATATCCCAATTTTATGAGTACGCATGAAACATTTATATCGGTAGTCAACTTTTGACAATTGTATCATTATACAACCTTCAAGTTGTTTTGCCTCACTTTTCCTTATATACCTCAATTTTATGACCGTATATATTACTAAGTGTCAAATCAAACCCATCAAATATTCATGATAGTGGCCCACCAGAATGTCCCACGACTCATGGTCAACATAAAGAGGAATCCACTTCACGAGTATCACTATACTTAGTAGGGATCACAACTTTCGACGTAAAACCACCCCACGACTCATGGTCGGTGATAAAGCATCGTAGCATCTCATGTCGTCTACTTTTGATGGAAGGCCTGGATTAATAAGTTAAAACTTATTTTTATCCATTATTGATTTGATATAGAATTAATCAAATTAATTCTTTAGGGTTCCTTAGATCTCATCAATTACCATCTTTACGTGTGTTTATTTACCGCATTATTCATCGCATGAATCACAAGCATAAATAAACCTAACATACATCTAATGCATGCATACGGTGGGATGATCATGACCTTGCCTATACGACCCATTCGAGCCAAAATGGGTTTATGCCTATGTACGTGATAAAACAAATAAATAGAACTACTTCTATTACAATTTATTTTATCTACCCGTACAAGCACAGGCTTTCGAGATTTACAACTTGTAAAATTACCCACACACGCGTGGGCCTTTCGCATCAAACGGTCTTCAACCTGATCTAATCTTTTAACAATGCAATAATTTAAAATTTTACAAATCATAACTCAAGAGACTCGCAGGTCTCGATAAATTACATTCGATTTAATCACATTAAATAAAAATGCAACCATCAATCATATTGAATAAAAATGCAATCATTCATCATTATGAATAAAAGGCTCATGATCATCCCTAAATCAACTATACATCACATGAATCATCCATATATTCTAAAAACATTCATCATATGAATTAAAAACATATAATTTTCCCTAAATAAATATGCTTAAAAAAATTCATCACATGAATTAAAAGCATATAAATTTACCAAATTTTGTGTGTTGATTTAATTTTGGGATTAAATAACTTTAACTATTCAAAATAATTTATTTAATTAATTTAGATTTAACTTTTAAATCTAAATTTAATTAAAACATTTTTTTTTCAAAAAAAAAAAAAATTGTTGTTCTTTTATCAAAATTTTGTTGTGCCAATAGGGAAAGTATCACGCAACACTTGCGTGAATAATAACACTCACTCATCTCATATGAGTTATATATTTAATAATACAATTATATATAATAAGTGATTCTGAAAGATATGGGTGTTAAGATGGTTGTCTAACAACCTCACCAAACATAATTAATATAATGGGAGTAGGTCATGTAAGTAATATATATACATCACATGTATATATAATAGCCATCCCATTAATTAAAAAAAAAATTATAAATAAAAATCTGAAGGCATAACAAAGTTAAATTTCACCAAACAATTTTGATGCAATTTACTGAATCATCTCTATGATTCATGCCCAAGGTTATCCTTTAATCCCAAATTAAATCATATAAAACATTTTTATCTCACACAAAATATATAATTTAACAGTTAAACATGTTTATCATATAAACAAAAAAAAAAATCAAAATATGATATTAAAGATGCAAACCGTGACCTATGGCTCTGATACCACTGTTGTGTTCGCTATACTGTACGGTACAAAGTTTACAGCGGAATTTAAAATTTTATA
>CACSLK010034050.1:3588941-3602766 GCA_902706635.1 Striga hermonthica | reverse complement strand
CAACCGCCAATCGCCGCCCAGCGCCGCCCGCACGCCGCCATCTTTTCCGGCCAACTTTCTCCGATCGTGAAGAATTTTATATCAACACGAAACTCTCGTCGACGCCAACAACATATCCGAACATCAACGAAAAATTCCAGCGAGAAGACTTCCGATTTTCCGGAGAAAGCTCGTAGATCTATAAATCTCTTCAACCTTCAAATCCAAATTGCCGGCGACTCACATGGACCCACCAAAATCCGAAGACACTCCCGGACTCGTCTCGCCGGACCGCACATTTTTCCGATCACCGTCGCCGGATCCGGCGAACTTTTCTGGCGACCATTTTTTCTGGCGAACGAGCACCCACCGAGTTTTCGGTTAGTATTTTTGAGCCTTTCTTGTCATATACCATTGATTCCTTTCGTTTTCTACCTTTTTCGGCGACCGAATCTCTGATTTTTCTATATTTCTCTATTTACGAACTCCGGCGACCGTTTTTCTTGAAATTTTCCAAGGTCCAACATCTCGATTTTGATTTGTATTTTCGTACTTTCATTATATACGTTGTGCTTGGATTACTACTCTTGCCGGAGTAGTCATATTGACATATTTGGGTTAGACTTGTGTGTTTAGGCACGTCTTGCCGGGCGTGCCACATATTTATGTTTTTGCCGGGATTTTGAGTTTGTAGGTACCTACTTACGGCAAGCGCCGGTAATCGTTTATGCGTTGCATACAAACAGAGCTCGTTGTGTTGGGTCATGGCAAACATCGACAAGGACTTTGAGGCCCGATTTTTGCGCTTTCACGTGTATGTCGTTCCATGATGTCCCGATTTGAGATGGGCACCCCGTTAATTTTTTCCTCCGGCCAGAGAATCGTGTTGAAGTCCCCCATAAGTAGCCAAGGTGCCTACGTCGAGTTTATGCATGCATGGTTACCATCTCTCCGAGACACACACACATGGCCTCTCTCGACTCATGTGCTCAATGTTACACCATTCGGATGGCTTCATTTTGAGCTCAGTGGATTTCGGTTGATCTCCTCTATTTCCTCCGGACGACCATTATTGGACACACGGTGGTGACGACCACCGTGTCGAGTACGCATTTTCTTTTCTTATTTTCTCTTTCTTTCTTTGCTTTTTGTGTGTCTTTATGTTATTTTGTCTCGTTTCTTTGATCTTTGTGTCTCGTTCTCGTTTTTATCGCATGAACTTACGTGATTATGTGCCTTCTCCTATGCTTTTTGGTCAAGCAATGAGGACATTGCTTTGTTTTAAGTGTGGGTGAGGGATTTTCGTAATTATGCATGTTTAGGTGATGTTCTCTTCGTTTTTGTGCCTTATTTTTCGTTTTTGTCGTGTCGTGGGCCGGTTTTATTTGAGTTTTTGTGTGTTTGTGTCATCTCTCCCGCATGAAACTTGATGTTTGTTCGAGAGTCGAGATAGCTAAGTGGTGAGTCGAGATTATTGATTGGTTTCACTATTAGCATTCATGCTTGATGTACTTGATGAATTTGACGATTTCCTTTAATTGATTGATGATTCGGTGAAAATGGAACTCGC
This sequence comes from Striga hermonthica, assembly GCA_902706635.1. NCBI lineage: Eukaryota > Viridiplantae > Streptophyta > Magnoliopsida > Lamiales > Orobanchaceae > Striga > Striga hermonthica. Next base: position 3,601,217 of record CACSLK010034050.1, on the reverse strand, counting down.
ATGTGGATTAACGAAATTGTTTTGTCTTTTATTTGTTCTCGATTGGTTGTCTTGAGGCATGCTTACCTTATGTTCGATTATCGTTGTAAATGTGTTATCTATACACTTGTGGTACATTTCGATCGAGTTGAGACGATTATGTTATTGTAATTGTGATGTATCCTTGTGTGCCTCTCCCTAAAAAAAAGAGAGAGAATAAAAAGTGAGTTCGCGAGGAAGTATGGATTAGGCTCCTCTTATTCCGAGCCACTTAGTGGATTGGATAATGAGCCTGGGAAACCGGTCTAGAAAACTCGAGGAAACCCCTCGAGGTTAAACCTTGGGAATCTCGTCCGGAAACCTCGTTTGGAAAGAGAAGCTCACGAAATGAGTTCGTGAGAGTCGACGGGATTAGGCTCCTCTTGGCTCGGTTAATCTCCTAGATAGATCGGGTCAATGATCACGGGAAACCAGCCTAGGCGACTCGGGGATAACCCCCGAGGGTAAACCTAGGTAATAATCATCCTAACGGCTCTCATTTGGAAAAAGTGGCTCATTTATAAATAAAATAATTAAAAAAAAAAGAAGAAAATCGGGGAGTTGGCCTATTGATCTCGTGCTTATTATTTCATGTTTTGTAGATCGTTTATGGTTTTTGCACGTATATGTGAATGAGGGGGTTTGACTCGAGCGATCATTTGTGGAATGACTTGGGACGGGTTTTTGTTTCGTTTGATTCACTATGTGGGGACCGTGTCTCGAATTGGATTTTGATTTTGGGATAACCGAATGATAATCAGAGTTTCATTTTGCATGTTCGTTAATCTTGGACCGTTCGATTTATCTCTTCGAGCTATTTGTTATTTTGTTTGCTTGAGGACAAGCAAAAAGCTAAGTGTGGGGGAGTTGTTTGTTATGTTTTTGTGCTTATTTTTATGTGATTGCTTGTGTTATTGAGTTGGTTTTAGGTTCGTTTTAGTGTCGTCCGGTCCATTTTGTCGCATTTTGTGTATTTTTATGTGTTTCTCTTTCATTTTGTATTTTGGCGTACTTTTCCGTGTTTTTGGGTTTAATTTTCAGGTTCGTTCCGAGTGCGAAAGGAAAGAGTCGAGCTAATTTCTGAGACGAGCTTTCCAAAGTCAATTCTGAGTACTTGGAGCCATTTCGGACGAATCATCATCAATCGAGTATATCGCGTCTTTAGTCAATGCCCAACGCTGCCCCGCTGCCCCGCTTACTAGCAAGCACGCACCATGCCCCGCGACCGCACACGTATTCGCACGCTCCGCACTACCGCTGCCCAACGCCCGCACACGCTGCGCTGCACTGCCATCACTCGCGTGCTCACGGAAACTGCGGCGAGGTCGAGAGTGCCGCTCCTCATCGCCCCGTGCATGCCGGGACCTCGCGGACGCTGCCGCGAGCTCGAGAGTGCCTAGCCTATGCCGCTCGTGCCCACGAGAAAACTGTCGCGACATCAAGAGCCCACCAGCTGCAACGCACCACAAGCCGCATCCCAGCCATTCGCACGTCCGCGACCACGCGGATATGCACGCGAGTTCGAGAGTGTCTCCATACCCGTGCAACTGTGCCAACTGACCAGCGCGAGCTCGCGAATTTCGCAGCTAGCTCGAGAGTGTTCCATTTTAATGTGCGTGTTTTAGTGTGTGTTTGTGGTGTAGCTATATAAAGACATCTTGCTTTGTATTTTTGAACAACCCTCATTTCCCAACTTTTAAGTTGGGAAAATCCTCTCTATTTTCTTTTTTTTCTTTTTTATATTTTGGTTTGGAGCATATTTTCCGGCGAATTTCCGGCGACATTGTTTCGAGTAAAGTTTCGAGCTTTTGACTCCGTTTCTTCTTTCAAGTACGTGTAACAATGGGTACTTAGTCTTAAGCCTCATTACTTCGTATATCTTTGTTTGCTTTCGTGAAAATTGATATTGTGCTTGTGTTGGTTGGAGGAAAGGATTGAATCTTTGGATCGAGAATGCTTGACTAAGTGTGACAAGGATTTGAATGCTTGCTCGTCTTGTGCTAAAGTTTGGTTTAGCTACCTAGGGTTTTAGCTCGCATGACAATGTTCGGTTATTTGTGCGTGTTTGATCATAGTGACTCCAGAGAACCAAAATCTCTCTTTCCCCCTTGATTTCTCTCATCTTCTTGCGTGCTTAGTTAATTGCTTTCAATTGCTCTCATTTCGTAGATTAATCTAGTTTAAATTCAAACCCCCCAAATTGCGAGTAGAATGTTTAGGACCTTTTCGGTTGTGTGACTTAGGAGATACTTGTTTATAAGATTTTCCCAAAAAAATCTAATCATTTTTAACTCAACCATTTTTTTAACTCAACTCACTTTCATCAATATAATTAAATAATATCAATCAATCAACCCACTATCATCAATATTATCAATATAATTAATTAATATCAATCAATCATTCTAACTAGACATGGTCAGTCGACCCGGCCCAGACCCGGCTCGGTCAAACCCGTTGACCACGGGTCCGGACCCGGCTCAGATTTCATCCGGATTAATCCTGGGTCAGGATTTTTTTGACCATGACCCGGCGGGCCGGGCCGGGTCCGGGTCGGGTCAGGGTCGACACGAAAAAAAAAATGTATGGTTTTTGAAATTTTCTTTTTTTTCTTTTTTTTTTATTGAGACAGGTCCAGATCCGGGCCGGGCCCGACCCGGCACGGACCTAAGCCGTGCCGGTTCAGGGTCCACCAAACCTAACCCTTCGGCCCGAATTTTGGCTATGTCTAATTCTAACACACAACATCAACCTTAACTTACTATTCATCTACTCATTGAACTTATTGGAAATGCCTAACCATCACATCACATCTTCTCTCTCCTACTTTTACATCAATTTAATTTTAATCATTTTATTTTAAAAATTATTTTAATATACCCACTAATTAACCATACCAACTTTTTCAAATTTAACCAACCCAAACCAAAAATTCAATCAAAACAAATTTATATCCAAGCATGCTCTTAGATGACTAGGTAGTGAACGAAGCTCCGAAGAGCCTTCCTTTGAGAACGACCCAAGTCGGGTAGCTCGGTTACCACATGCCCAAAAATACTACAAACAACCTTTCACTTACATAATCCATATATACAGTTATACAGCGAGTTTTGACGGAAGTGTCGAAGGTTTTTTTGTTAGGACCCCCTCCTGACATATTGCAAGTCATCGGAGCTCAATAATGAAGGTCCTTCGAGGCGTAGGCATTCGACCCTTTCCGTGACCACAAGTGACATAACAAATTGGAGTTGTCTAAGGGAATGAGTCAATATTTTACATGCTGTAAGGGGCTGATGATATTCTCACAAATCGATCATTCAAAAGACAATTCCAAAAAAACACACAAGAAGCCATGAAGAAAGAAACACGAGAAAAAATATCTAAAGGAAAAGAGATTCAAAAAATAGCAGAAGACTTCCCGGAGGGACGTATCCATAGTAATCGACAGGACGAGGTTGCAGGAGTCCAAAAAGAGCAGCCTAAAGCTGCTTTAAGTTTTCGGCCTGAATATATTGCGAGTGTTTCATCCCGCATAATGATTCTCTTTCCATAACTATGAAAATCGAAATACATGTGGTACGAAGAATTGTGGTAGATACCAACATTTCAGTTGACGTTATGTTCCTCCATTGCTTGGAGCAGATGGGCCTAAAGTGAAAGGTTGAGCCGATTGATATACCTCTCTACCATTTTAGTGGAGGTGAAGTCAAACCATTTGGCGAGGTGTATTTGTCAGCCATACTAGGGTAGTTGTCTTTAAAATAAAAAAGATCGATCAGTTTTTTAGTATTCGACGCAACCTCAGCTTACAATGTCATTCTAGTGCAAGCTAGTCTGAATTATTTTCAAGCAGCGGTATCAATCTACTACATAAAGGTGAAATTTTCGATTGGAATTAGGTCGCTAAGGTCTCGGAGGATCAGTGGTAGGCTAATAGGGGTTGTCAAGTTGTGCCGAAGAGCTCAAGGGCCCAGGGGGTGAGGAAATGCCCGAAGGTAGACTACCTTGAATGTCTGAAATGAAGTTGTAAGAAAGAATAGCTTGAGATCTTGTCGCATGATGAGCACTAAGGATGGGATCAGGATCTTAGTGGGCTACCCAAGACCAGCAAGATTTCAATCACGTTAAGGAATTTTTAGTAGAGTTTCTCTATTCACCAAGCCAGAACATAAAGACAAAATGGTACTGTCATTATCGATATGTAAGTTAGTTATTAGCTCGGTCTTGTTAAAAGGATGAGAAGGTCGGCAGAAGTTGATCTATTACACAAGTCGAGTATTGCAAGACACATAACAAAGGTATCCTGAGGCTGAGAGGACCAAGTTGGCACTTATATCAACGACCTGAAAGTTGCGGCCTTACTTTTTGGCACACAAGGTCATAGTCTGAACCAATTACGCACTGAAAGATACCTTAGGCCGACCTTCGGCCTTAGGGAGGATGGTGAAAAGGGTGGTTGAGCTTGAAAAGTACAACGTTAGGTTTGAAGTCAGCAGAGCTATAAAACCTCAGGCCCTAGCAGATTTCATACAGGAGAGCACGGTGGGAAAAGAGGTCAACCAGTGGTTGGTCTGTGTTGACGGCTCCTTGGCTATCGGAGGGGCAGGAGCAAGGGTGTTAACTGTAACACCAAAGCAATAACATCTCGAGTTCACCGTAAAACTATCATTCAAGGCCTAAAACAACAAAGAAGAACATGAAGCACTACTATAAGGAATCCAACTCGTCGCCAAGGAAGGAGCCCAACGAGTAATTTTTATTCCGATTCTCAGTTGGTGGTCAAATAGGTTAAGGGAGAGTATGAATCCAAAGAAGATAAGATGTTGAAGTATGTGGCCGAGGTGCAGTCATTACTCAAGGGGTTCCAACATGGGAGATCCTACAGATACATAGAGGAGAAAATATAGTAGGGCTGACTTACTATCTAAGATCTTAGCGTCATTAGTCAACTGCAGTTCCAGGTAGGTCACCTTGACAGGGATGAGTTAATGTACCTTGGATCAGGTAATGGAGCTCGCAAAGCAAGAGTATTTGAGGTCGCCGCAGGTTAGGTGGCTACAAAACTCAGCCAAACACCGACCCCAACTCAATCTAATAATAAAAAATTTAAAACTACAAACACGAGGATTAAGCTAATAATAATAATTTGAAACTACAAATGCGGAAAAGGATAGCGGAATCCAGGTCTTTGGATATCCAATAGAGAGATTTTAACTATACTGGGAATCAATCACCGACCCCAACTCAATTTAATAATTAAAATATTTCTCTTATCCATCTACACAACTCAACTTACAATCATATTTTTCTTTATCTCAAACTCAATTCAACCTAAATACTTATTTTTTTTTTAGAAATTTATAATTTTTTTCCAAAACCCACATGTGGCTTATATTTATATAGAATGAAAAATAACGAATTTTTAATATTTTTTAAATTTTTTTAAAAATACACTTATCCAATAAAAATGAAACATGTGTGTCATTTTTAACCCCAAAACCGGTCACAAACCAAGGTCAAAATTTTACCTGAGTGGTTGATTTTAATTCTTTTATATTTTTCTTTGTCTCTAGTGCACGACTGACCGGGTCATGAATAAGAATAGTCTAACAACTTGTTACAATTGATTGAGATGGAATATTATGCGTAGTCATATATAAATTAGATATAATTTTACAAAATTCGAACATGACTCAAATAAAAGAAAAATAAAAAGCATTGAACACGCCTCAATCAAATGTTATTATTTTCTTTTGGGGTTTCTTAGATTAAATTAATTAAATCTGCCACAGTCGAACCGGATATTTCCGTTCGTCCCGGTTTTGACACCAACCCGGCCCAATTTAGTGATGGCCTGGATAAAAGTAGCATTAAAGGCCCCACTGTTCGAGGCCCAAGTAGCAACCGCGTTTCTTGACCTCGTGTCCGTAAACAATACTTGATCCGAGGTGAAGAGGCCCTTGCCCTGGACAAGATTCTGGAAGTAGGCATTATCGAACGTCCTCGGACTTGTCGGGTCCATACTGACGGCGATCCTAGGGTCCACATTTATCGGGCACATTCCCTGCAATTGGGCCGCGTATTGTGGATTTAGGGTCGGGTCAACCGGGTTTTGACGGCTGAAATTGTATATTCGGTTCGAGAATTTGTTGCAGTGTGAGAATCCTACGGTGTGGCAGGCTTTATAGTACCAAAAAATAATCAGTATGAGTACATGACACAAATTTCTTTGATACATTAAGATGATAATTATGTGGAGATTTATAATTACATAGTATAAATCTAATAATTATTGTATAAATATAGGAAAATATTACGGTTCCGTTACTGAATCATTCTGTCGGAGTTTGTTCCGTAACGAGACCGTAGCACCAGCGTTGTTAGTGAAATAAAATGAATTTCAACATTTAGTTGTTAGCACATACGCACCTGAGAGAGCAATCATGTCCTCCTGAGTCAATCCCCTGGAACCAAACATGGCATTGAGCTGATTCAAATTGAAGCCTGGCTGAGGCAGATTTCCATTCACACTTGCGGCCGTTGAACTCAGCCCATCCAGTCGGCCCAACTCCACGGTGTACGTAGGCCCACCAGACTGCAAATACTCCAGTAATTATATCAATTTCCATAATTTTCTTTATTAATTTCGTTATATTATTTGTTTTCCTAATAATAATAACAATAATAATAATAATAATAATTAAAAAAAAAAAAAAAGAAGAAGTACGAACCAGGACAATGGCATCCCTAGTATCCAATGCAAGAATATCAGCACAAGAGACCTTATTTTTGCATCTGGGGACCGCATCAACGGCTAACTTAGCTTTGATCACCGTGTCGAATCCATCTCCGGCCAGCGATAAGTTATCCGGATGATCCTTTTCGGCTGTGTTTCCGGGAGTCGACGCCACTATTACCGATGCATCGCAACCCTACAATAATGATTCATTATGCAATTTCATTTTTATCTTCATCACCATAATGATGAACTAGAAAAAGAAAATTACATTGAACAAAACAAATACTATTTGTTTACATATATGTTTCTAGTTTCACTAATTGCACATTATTCATAGGACAATTTTCAAAATAAAATTTGGATAGTTTGCTAATAAGTAGATAATATTGATTTAAAACATATGAAAGTAGAACAAGAAATCTGACGCGCGCGACGTAAAAAGTAACGTTTTTAAGCATTTACCGAGACGAAACAATCATGGAAAAAGAGGCGGATTACGGCCGGGACAGTAACAAAAGTCTGTTGGAACTTAGCGGTTACGACTCGTCGGACAATGTTCTCGACGTCAGGGCAGACATTCGCGTAATAGTTCGGTTTGAGTTGAGCCGAGGCTGAGCCGGACAACACGACCGTAACGCTGAAAGAAAGTGAGAATAATGTTGCTACAAAATCTGTTCGCCCCATATTGTAAAAGATCAATGGTTTAATGCAATGAGGGGGTCATTATGTAAATTAGATATTGTAAAATGGAAATATATGAATAAATTAAAAAAAAAATTGGTGAGGTTAATGGGAATAATTGTCTTGCCAGTTGGCTTAGAATCTTTCTACAACGCAGATAAGGATTAATAATTGACGACAAGGGAATAAAAACACAATCTTGAGAGGGACATTTGATTGATGCTGCCTTTTGTTCGAGCTCATTTATCGACTATATATTTTAACATCTCGACTCGATAAGGGCTTGAGCTCGAGCTCAAGTATTGAGAGCTCAAGCTCGAGAGGTCGATACAACCCGTTTACAACTCTACTCAACTCGATCATACAAACAACAGACACACACATTAATAGCTACTTGAATGGAATCTTTTACATTGTATATACACATGTAATGAATATTGTTATCTAAATTTGTACGTATACACCATATTTTTAGTGAATTTGGTGAGCATGATCTTTCTTTTTTAAAAGAAAATTTTTGACTTTATAGGCCGTCATGATCAATTCTAATTTGAAACGGATAACTCTTTCACGTAATCTATATGTGCAATGTTTCGTGTGGCTGCTTCTATCTTACTGCGTTGCTTTATTCGTTGTCATTTATGAAGTATAATTATTAGACCCGTTATTTATTATATCAGTAGTGCGGTTTTCGTACGATGCACCGACAAGTAATATTAAGAGAAGTATTTTAAATTGAATAATGGAATCATTGTTCGAAATATAAAACATATTTATTGGAATAAAGTAAAATATCTTTAATATATTATTAAACACCTATTTGTATACAACATTCTATTTTATTTGATTTTTTGCTATATCGTCATCGCCACAAATTAAAATCTTCAAATCATTATTATTCGTAACGTGTGAAATAGCTACATACAATTTACCGTAACTAAACACTTGTTTCTTTAGAAACATGTCAAAATGCGATAAAGATTGACATTGACTCTTGTATAACGCCAAAGCATAAGAAACCATTAGTGGGAACTGTTTTTGTTGGCAATTGAAAGGCATCATAACATCATAGGAGTTAGCGTCATCTGTGGAATGAATATCTTCTCACATAAATTAATGATCTCTAGTGAGGATTTTACATTCAGCATATGAGTTGAGAGCTTTGTAACAACCAATCGCGTTCGTTGAACATCCCCATAGACATTTTTATGTTCCTCAACAACATGGTCGGAGTTTCTATCTTCAAATGCAACTTGTGATTCGACACTTCGGAACATTTGATATAATTTAAGAACTCAAGTGTGTGTAGATCATATAAAAAGTTGTTTTTGCAATCCGATTTGCACATACCGTCAAAACTCAAATACGTATGTCCTTTCATTCATATTCAACAACGTCGTGTAATATTGATTAACTGACTCAAAATCTCAAATGTTGGTGTTAATATGACCATGCCCTTCATATAGTTTGGATCATCAATTGCTTCTTTAAGTTATAGATATGTGCTTTCAATCAAAATTACACAAACAATTTCATAAAAATAGTAAAATAAGTCACCGCAATTAATAAATATAGCCAACTGCGTAGGGTTAGATATCCTCAGAATTAGAAATAAAATTTACTTTGACATAACTAAAAATATATAATTATCCTCCTCGTGTGTGCGGGTGTGGTCACCCTCCCCTATTAATTGGCTTCCCCGCATTTGTTCTTCCCTCTGTCCTCTTCTCGCGTCTTGTGGCGGCGTTTCTTTCTGACTAGTAAAATGCACGTGCAATGCACGTGGTGTCGATTGATTTTCGCTGAGTAAGTTTGTAAAACAAATTAATATATCATTGCAGAAATTAATTAAGTAAAATATAGAACAAATGAACTCATATGTGATTTTTTTATTTAAAATTAACTTAATGATGCCTTAATATAAAAAGAGGGAAATAACGTTTTAAAAAAAACAAATCTCTAATAAAAAAACACAAAAATTTTCTTTAATTTTGGTTTTGACGTTCTCATAAGAAACATTCATACTCGTTCAAGTTCAATAATCAATATTATTGCAAAATTCCTCTTAATTAATTTTGCAAAACGCCAATTTTATTCAAACACTTAAGAAACATTCTGACTCAACATATAGTCAAACTTCATGATCGTATGATCTGTATAATAAGGTACTTCTACTAGCAAAGCATAAATATCTCTATGAAGTAACTAACGGTGTCATTGAAATTGTTGATATTTTTTATTATTGTATAAACTACTACATTCTTCTGTCTTTAGAGAGGTTGGTGTCTACTCAATTGATGCATCGCCCCACGAGGTGGGAATGAATTTTATCTCCAAATCAAAGTTAACTTTCCAAAATCTTGGTTATATTACTTCTCCCGAGGTGCTAATTATCTTTTGTAATCAGCATACATTACCTGAAAGTACCTCTAAAGTAATTGCACATGTGTTCGAGCATAATACACCAATGAGATTTTAAATATTTCTATAAAATGTGACAACTTAATTCGAACATTCAAAACTGTTTTGATACTCCTACATTTCATTTCCAGTGTTATTTATTTAGATATAGAAGAACGATATAATCTATTATTTGAAAATCATTGACCATCACGGTTGTGGCAGTGATTTTAGAATTGTTTATCATTATCTTTTCCATTCATTTGAATATGCAATATATGTGTGTCTAATAACTTCTTTAATGCTTTTATCGTCCAACATTATTCATCATACAAAATGATTATAAATTAATTATAATGATCATTTCTTTATTCCCCAACAATGATAAAACAAAACAAACAAAACAATGAGAAAATATTGAGAAGCATATCATTTGTTAAAATATTTGACGTGAGAATAATTAGAATTCTATTATATTACGATACTTTTAGTCATCTGTATTTATTATTATGGAGTCATGATTAAAATGTACATTATGTATTACAAATATTTGGATTTAAAACTAAAAATAAATAATATATGATCATTATTATTTATGACAACCAATTTCTTACAGAGTCCATATATTTAAATGATAGCAACAAAAAAGTAGTAATTTTAAAAGACTTTTTGTTTGTAACTATTGGTATTCGTACTTTAAGAAAATTCGCACATTTTCTTTTTTTCTCATTGCGTTACTATTATTGTTTGTTTCTTATTCTATAGACAAATAATATATTTTTTTGTTAAGTAACTAAAGCACATTTATATGTATTGCATTATTTTTTGTATGTGTTTTATATGATGATGTTCTCAAATTATCTTATTTATAAGGCTACAATTAATATAATCACATAAGATAAAATATAATTTAATATATTTGATAAAAATGTACTTTTTATACTAATTATTAGATTAAAAAGTTTAGAATTTCTTCCAATGTTTGATATAATATTAAGTAACTAAGTCATTTCATAATCACTGAATACATATATGGTACCACCATTATAAGGTTCATTTTCAAGCAGTAATTGACTCTTAATTTAACGTACAACTCATTTATTTCGCATAGCTAATGTTATCATATTTCTCTTCCCTGGCTTAGCCTTACTTTTTATCTATGAATTCACTCCGCTTCGCTTCGTTTGTACCTTAAGGTGCACCATAGTTTCAGCATTACGACAAACTCGTGTCAAATCTATATCAGATTTTGGGCGTTCTAGCCAAAACGTGAGAATAGTTATAAGTTTACATCCATCCTTTTTTTTTTACTTTTTTTTTAAATATGAATTATTTCAAATATGTAAGAAAAATATACCACAAGTTTATCTTATGTTATTTTATACTTAATATAATTTATTTAACTTGAATATAAAATTTATTATATAATATATTTTTAGATCAATTTATTATTTTAAATTAGTATTGATACATATATATATATATATTATTTTTATCGATATAAATAATTATATTATTTTTATTTTATTTACAGAATGTTGGTCAACTCAAACATCATTGAAAATAAATGGTAGAAAAATTTGAAGTATTTCAAAATTAAAAAATGTAATGATAGAAAGTAATAAAAATTTTAACTAAAAAATTTTAAGATTAACATACCCACTTCTAAAGAAATATACATATATATAGATATATATATATATATGTATATATTATGTATTTAAAAGTTCTAGGTAAAATATATGTGTATCTTAAGTATGTTTTATATTTCTCATTAGCCAGCTCAAATTGATATTGTACATTAAGTAATTTTATCAATATTTTTTACTTTTGTGATTGTATAAATTTATTAAAATGTATTACAAATGAGAAAGATGATAGATTATGTAAAGTATAATTTATAAATTGCAATGATATGTTATTTTGATGGTATATTTTTTTCTATTAACTAAATGTTTATTATGTTTTTGTGCTTTTGTTCTATGTGTTTTTGTGTGCTTTCGAGTCGATTCTAGGATTGTTTTAGGGTTGGCCGGTCCATTTTGTCGTTTATCGTGTGTTTTTATGCTTTTCATTTTATTTTATATTTTGGCGTACTTTTTCGTGTTTTTCGGTTATTAATTTCAGGTATTTCGGAGATGGAGAGAGAGAGAGAATCGAGTCACTTACTGAGATACGAGCATTTCCCGAAGAAGTTGAGTTTTCGAGTAATTTCAAACCATTCCGTGCGAAGTTGTTGATTGAACCGAGATGTTGGGGCCCTAGTCGATCCCCTACCGAGATGTCACCTAGCCTTGTCGCGTGCCCGCCGGCGTTTCCTCGAGCTTGAGAGTGCTCTTTTCTTCACCATTGCACCCGGCGCGTGCCCGCCGGCGTTTCCTCGAGGTCGAGAGTGTTCTTTTTCTCTACCATTGCACCCGGCGCGTGCCCGCCGGCGT
>CACSLK010034050.1:3548835-3588878 GCA_902706635.1 Striga hermonthica | reverse complement strand
TCTAGCTCGAGAGTGTCTTATTAAATGTGCGTGTTTTTAGTGTGTGTTTGTGGTGTAGCTATAAGTAGACATTTTGCTTTGTATTTTGGGAACAACTCTCATTTCCCAACTCTTAAGTTGGGAAAATCCTCTCTATTTTCTCTTTTTTCTTTTTATGCTTGGGTTAGGAGCTCTATTACTCATATTTTCCGGCAAGTTTCCGGCGACATCATTTTATTTCAAGTTTCGAACTTTTCCATCCGGTGTTCTTCACGCATGCATTAGGAGAGTGGGTAATTAGCTTTAATCCTCATTACTTCGTATTTGCCCTCTTTTGCTTATGATGTGTTTCAAGGTGATTGTGGTTTTGCTTGTTGATCGGAGGAATGTTCGATTCTTGTAGCTCGTCGACGTGTGTTAGGGATTAGTTTGTGCTTATCTTGTTTAAAGATTGCGACTTTGTTTAAAAGTGTAGTCATTTAGTAGAAAGCTCAATTTAATGACCTAGGATCACTTGGCAATGTTGATGTCCCTCGGTTCTTTTTGTGTTGGTTCAAGTGATAGAGACCCCGGTTAACCTAAAGCTCTCATCTTTGTTTTTTTAGTTTTCATTTGCTTTCGATTTCCATTTGCGAGTAGTGTTTAAATCAAACCCCCTCAATTTGCGAGTAGAATGTTTAGGACCTTTTTGCTTGTGTGATTTTGACGACTAGATAGTGAACGAAGCTCCGAAGAGCCTTCCTTTGAGAACGACCCGAGTCGGGTAGCTCGGTTACCACATGCCCAAAAATATACTCAACACTAAATATTGCCCGCAATATAAAATTATTTTGGATTTATCACTGCAATTAGCTTTTCAATGGAACTTCTCCTATTTAATTTTTGCACAATACCAATAAGAATTTTTTCAACGATTGAAATATGGTCCATAAAAAATTCCAGTAGAAATTCAGATAATTGAAATCTTTAAATTCACTAAAATTCATGTAAGTTAATTTGAACTATGTTGGAATAGCCAATGAAATTTTTCAATGAAAGCATTATAGTCGTTGGAATTTTCAGTAGAATACCTTACCTTTGAGTTTTTCATTGCAATATAGCAATTTTTTGTAGTCCTCTCAAACATTAATTTTTTATGTAGTATTTATTGATTAATTGTGTCTACAATTTTCTTATTAAAAATATATTAAACACATTAACTTTTTAGTTCCTATATTTTTTTTTTTTTTCAGAAATCTTTATCTCAAGATTACCTATTAGTTTATCAATTGAGTTACATTTCTTACATATTAAATATTAAATAATTCAAATATTTCTTGTTTTATATGTTCAATATGATATTTATATATTATATTAAAAAAATATAGTAAATAAAAAGTTAATTAAAATTAGAATAATAAAGATTTTTATTTTCTAACCTACATGGATAAATGTACAAATAACTATTGTCTATCACCTCTAATTTACACATAAAATTAATAAGGACAAAATACTAACAAGCGTTTAACAACTCAGCTTGATTTCATCGATGATTTTAGAAGGTTTATATTTAGTTTTATTAATTATAATATTTTTGCTTATTACTTTGTTTCATATTTATTAGTACGTGTCATTTCATATTAGTTATTATATTAATATATTTGTAACCTTTATCTTGTTCTTTCACATGTTCTTAATTGTAGATTTGTCAAAAAAGGCATAATATGAGGTATAGAATTTTTTCGATCATATGTCTCATTATATATCAATAATTTGTATATCCTATATTTTATTATATTTAATTACAATTTTTAATTAAATAGTTATAATTCATAAATTCATTAATAATATTGTCGAGTCAAATTTTGTTCATAAAATTTTTAAAAATATATTATTTTCAATGATTTGCTTATGTTGAATTGAGAAAAGTTATTTTTTTTAATTGTAACTGTATTGATGTGCTAAACATGTATTACAGATAAGAAAGATGACAAATAATGAAAAATATAATTAACAAATTACAATGACACTATGTTATTTTAATGGTATACTATCACACATTTTTTATATATTATTTTGGAAATAATGTTTCTATACTTTGTGGTCGTTATGAGAAAAAACATATCGATTTCTAGTTTTATAAGTGTTTATTATGCTTTTTTTGTTGGATCAATTTTAATTTCTTTAAAGAACTTTTATATATTAGAGTTATGAATGTGATTACAATTTTGCCATTAAAATTAATTAAAAAATATCATTTTTAAAAACAACAATTCTATATCATATCAAACAGTTTTAGAGATATGTGGAAGAAAACAAATATATTTTAAGCAGTGTGGAATGATTTGTTTATGTATTTGTATTTGATTAATTAATATTAGTTATTAATTAATAATATAAGATATGATGGACATTGGTATATTACTAATTTACCATTAAAAACATGTCAAAGTAAGGATTTTTTAAGTAGTTCATTTTTTAATTAAAAATATAAAATATGATGTGTATTACTAATTTGTCATTAAATCTATGTCAAAGTAAGGTTTTTTAGGTAGTTAATATTTTTACAAAAATACTCGTCTTTTTAGAGTAATATAGATATAAATAAATATAGATATAGATATAGATAGATACAGACTATTTTTCCCCATTGCGTGAGTATTAATGTCACCCTCAGAAAATAATTCAACAGCTCTTCTCACATTGGGCTGCGTGTCGTGCCTTTGCTGCGTGACTCACTAATGGGTTGCCTGAGTTCTCCTCTAACCAAGGCCCAATTCACAATTCTTCAGCCCAAAAGCACCTTGCAAGTTGCAACTCTCCAAAATCAATGATCCTATGTACCAAAAAAAAAAAAAATGATCCTCCACATAAATCGAGCAGCTTTATGGCCCAATAATTTAACGACTTTGATTATTATTCCGGCGCATTAATTCCCCTAATTTCGGACACCTGGATAAATGGTACTTGAACTCTCATCAATTATTTCTCATCCACAAAAATACGCTAATGCTGAAAATAAATATAAAAATATCAAAATATATGAATTCATCCACATAAATAAATAAGTCGAAAAATATATAAGTGCGACAAAATTGATTATATAAAAATATGCTAGTAAATACATAAAATAGGGCTGAGCATGGGACTCAAAGAATTCTGAACCAATCCGAAAACTTAACCGAAATCACTCCGAACCGAAAAATAACCGTTGACCGTTTGACTATATCCGAACCGAACCAAACCGAAAAAATAATTAGTACAGTTCTGGAGATTTCACAAATATTCGTACCGAGAACCGAACCGAACCGTACTGTACCGAACCGAAATTAAGAACTGGATTATCACATTAAATGTGTTATTGATATATTTTATATCAACTTTGATACTATATAATATAGTAATAAATATTAACCTTCACTTAAATTTCATTCTTAGTAATACTTGATCTACAATTGATTTTTTTTATTATAAAATAATTATTTAAAATAATATGAAAATTTAAAAAATACTTTTTTAAGAAAGAAATATTATATTTTATTTGAATTTTAAATTTTCAATATTAGTTGCACAAATTTAGTTATAACTAAAATTTAGAGTTACTTATAAAGTTGATTTCAAAATAAAATCTTTAATGTGGGGAAGTACTGATGAAAGTTGGTTTTATTAAAGCATATAAAAATTAAATAACTAAAATTTAGAGTTACTTCTAGAATTGATTTTAAAATAAAATCTTTAATATGATGAATAAAAATCTCCGAAGATCCGAATCAAACCATACTGAATCGAACCGTCCCAATAGTCCCGAATACCGAACCGAACCGAAAAATAAAAATCTTCGAACCGAATTTTTGGTACGGTTCCGGAGATCGAATTTTGGGATCTCCGAAGTTTGGTACGGTTCTGGAGATTTATCAATCTCCGAACCGTACCGGCCCACGCTCACCCCTAATATAAAATACACATCTTTAATACAAACTATGGATGGTGCAGCAAACAAGCACCAGGACCACCGTCGTGCACCATCATCGCCATCGCGACATCCGTTGTGCTTCGCCGCGAGTAGCTTCCCTCTTGTTAGAATATCACTTGTGAGTTGTCCTACATCGTTCACACATGGAAAATAGGCTCACTTAATAAGTTTAGTGGGCCTCTCCTCCTTTCACCAATTGGTTTTGGGATGGAACCTCATTTGGGCTTCATATGGGCTTTCCTTTTCCCCCAGTTTCTTACATGGTATCAGAGCCCACTTTGTGTCTGGGTTAGAGACATGATATCAGAGCCCGACCGACTTTGTGTCTGGGTTAGAGACATGATATCAGAGCCCACTTTGTGTCTGGGTTAGAGACATGATATCAGACTCACAAGTGAGGGGGCGTGTTAGAATATCACTTGTGAGTTGTCCCACATTGTTAATACATGGAAAATAGAACCACTTAATAAGTTTAATGGGCTACTCCTCCTTTCACCAA
This sequence comes from Striga hermonthica, assembly GCA_902706635.1. Taxonomy (NCBI): domain Eukaryota; kingdom Viridiplantae; phylum Streptophyta; class Magnoliopsida; order Lamiales; family Orobanchaceae; genus Striga; species Striga hermonthica. The sequence goes on along the minus strand of CACSLK010034050.1, from coordinate 3,584,448 downwards.
TTGGTTTTGGGATGGAACCTCATTTGGGCTTCATATGGGCTTTCCTTTTCCCCCAGTTTCTTACACCTCTGCTACTTGCTCGCGAGGAGTCCAAGCTACGAGCAGCTTCCGTCCAAATCGAACAGCGGCGGCCGTTCTTGTTCACTCGCAGGTCGTCCGTCCCCTCTCTGCTCCAAATCCATCTGATTCTGTCCGGTTTGTGGGGCTCCAAGCCTTTGATATCCAGAATTGCTTCTGTTCGTGCCTTTGGAAATTTGCTTCAATTAATTGCCTATTCCATCTCCTACCTGAGTCCTCTATTAGCTCATAGACTTTTTGGCATTCGCCCAAAGTCATCAACCTGCCATCTATTTCCTCTCTCTCGAAAAGAGAATGATTTCTTCCTTTAAAATTGTCATCGGCGATCGGCACCATCCAGACTCTCCCCTCATTATCACTGTAACACCCCTTTGTTATGGCGGTATTTTCGTCGGTTTCGCTTGTTATTAATGTTATGCATATTTTGGAATATTAAAGCATGCAAAAAAGATCAGAGTTTGTCCTCCAAATTACTTTTCTTCTTGCATGTACGTAGAGATGTTAAACGGGCTAGCCCTGGCGGTTTCGGGTTAGCCCTAACGGGTTTCGGGCTAAACGGTCCGGGCCTAAAAAGCCCGGATTTAAATGGGCTACCAATAAAAGGACCTAACCCTAACCCTAGCGGGCTTCGGGCTAAACGGGCTAAACGGGCTATAATAATAATATATAAATAAACATATAAATAAAAATTACAACAGCTAATTCACGATTGTTTTCAACGGTTATTTAGTATTTACCGCTCTATATATATACAACTACATTTCATGTATGAACACTCATTACAAACTGTTAAGTGACATGTTTTTACCAAAAGAAAAAAAAAATGTTCGAACTATTACAAAAAAAACATTTCATGTTTGTTACTACTTATTTTTGTACGCTTTGGAAATTTTCACGATATTGTATCTAACTGTTGAATTTATATTCTATCACTATGTTTTATATGTTAGGTCTTTGTCTCATGTATTTTTCATTAGCCGTTCTAATTGACTTAAATAATTTGGTGTGAAGTAGAATAACGAAATAGTTAATAATTATTTTTCAAAATCATAATAACCCGCTACAGCTCATAGTTACATATAAAGTAGAATAGTAAAGTTGTAATATACAAATTAAACGGGCTAGCCCTAACGGGCTTCGGGCTAGCCCTATCGGGTTTCGGTTTAAACTGTTCGGGCCTAAAAAGCCCTGATTTAAACGGGCTACTAAAAAAAGGCCCTAACCCTGTTTTTTTTGGGCTAAACGGGCCGGCCCGTCGGGCCAAGGACGGTTTAACATCTCTACATGTACGTGACCGCATTTTAATTGAACAGTTAAATTTAATAGTATATTAGCATTGGGGGAAATGAGAAGGCCTGATTCTCGAATTGAAGAATGGCAGCCATGCTTCTGGTCACATTGGGTTCTATTTTTTACGACTACAGGACAGAATTAATTAATAAACCCTTGGGTATTATATATATCTTAGGCTGAGTATTATTTTGTTTAAGTTAATAAAAATATTAAAATGCATTATTGTTAAGATTTCTTTTTTTACCAATTTAACCACAAATATGTTGAGTTTGTGATACCGAGCGTTGTGAAACGCAGTGGTAATTAAATAGAATAAAACGAATACTCACCCACCGCATAAATACTAATTCCATCGGCTCACTGTTTATTGTGTTTTTGTGCTTATTTTCGTTTATTTTATGAGTCTTTTTAGGTTCGTCTAGGTGTCGACCGTTTTAATTTATAATATTTCGTGTATTTTTGCGTTCGTTGTTTGTTTTTTTTTTTTTGCGTTTTGGCGTATTTCTCGTCTCTTTTGGTGTTGAGTAAGTCCATTTTGCCGAGTTTGGGGAGCCGAGTCGGCCGAGCCGAGTCGATCGAGCTGTCCCGGGCCATCACCGGGTCCGGACCCACGCACCTGCCCAGATTCTGTATTTAGCTACGGCTAGCAGGTATATAGTATACACAGATGTTGATCAGGACACACAGATGTTGACACATGTGTTCATGTCGCATCCTCAAGCAACCCGTCTATCCCAGACATATTACTGTTACATCGGTATAGATTCGACGTACAAAATTAATATGTATATTACTTTATAAATAACAATTTAGTGTGAATCGTACTAACAAGTAACTAAAAAAAAAAAAAAAAAAAACTCTAGTTTAACCAAATAAATTCATTTTTGAACTTATATTTTTGTGTACCAACATGCCTTGAGAGAGATTTTGAGGGTGGTGATGGTGGTAGAAAAACTGTGGACAAAGAAGAGTAGGGCAGCTTTTTAGCAGAATCATTGGGGCCCCAAAGCCCCGGCTTGGACCGGCAACGCGTGCTTCCATGTCCCTATCGCTCATATAGAAAATTAAACATTATAGATTTTTCATTTATAATCTTGAAATGACAATGTATATGGTGTTTTTCTTTTATTCTATATGAGTTTTTACTAAAATGTTAGTAGGTGTGTTTTTTATTGAACTTCTTCTCCTTTTATTTACACAGTCATATAGCTATATTGTTAGAGCCTAGAAGGTACACTTGTGATGCAAAATAATATTTAGGGATTTTTTTTTACCTTCCAAAGTATGCGATTTTTTTGTCTTTGCCATATAAACTTTTTTTGTTGATACTTTGCCTCCCAAAATAATCGAAATTGATATTTTGCCTCCTTGATTAAAAATCCTAAAATGACACAAAAGTGTTTTAACTCAATTAATGATAAAATTTAAATTAATCTTTAAAATTGATTTAGGGCTTTTAAAGTTCATGGCGAGACGAACAAAATGAGGTATGATTTGTCGAATTCTAAAAATTGATACCTCTATAATCGATCCACGAAGATAGTAAGAGCACGTGTGTATAGAAAAAAATTCAATTCAAAATTTTTAATAATCAAGATATCTGCTTTTCGGTTGGGAGCTAGGTGTCATTTGAAAGCTTGGAGGACGAGTTTACTATCGAAGTAAATCTCATGAAAATCCAACAGTCAGATTTTTATCAGTATTTAGAAAACTATTGATCGATAGTTAGCTTTTTTTTTGCTACTAACCAAAATCTGACCGTTGGATTTAATGAGATTTACTTCGATAGAAAACTCGTCCTCCAAGCTTTCAAATGACACATCCCAATCAAAAATCGGATATCTTGATTATCAAAAATCTTGAATTGAATTTTTTTCTATACACACGTGCTCCTACTATCTTCGTGGATCGATTATAGAGGTATCAATTTTCAGAATTCGACATATCATACCATATTTTGTTCGTCTCGCCATGAACTTTAAAAGCCCTAAATCAATTTTAAAGATTAATTTAAATTTTATCATTAATTAAGTTAAGACACTTTTGTGCCATTTTAGGGTTTTTAATCAAGGAGGCAAAATGTCAATTTCGATTACTTTGGGAGGCAAAGTGTCAACAAAAAAAGTTTATATGGCAAAGTCAAAAAATCTCATACTTTGGGAGGTAAATTTTTTTTTTTCCCTAATATGTATTATTTTTTATATTAAAATGTTTGATAATTTTAATTAGTATCTATTAGTATTATTAGCATTTAATATTTATTTGTTATCTATGTTTAGTCTTGATGAACAAGTTACTGTTAGGGTTTAGTAGTCTTATATAAATGACTCCATCTTTTGGTCTCTTTAGTTGATGATTGAATAAAGAACACGCATTTTGAATATTGAAATATCTTTTATCATCTCCAACTCGTACGTATCCGTACATCAGTTGGTATCAGAACTCAGCACGATTCACGATGCTTTTGCGAAAGCAAGATGCTGCAGACGATAGTCGTGATGCAAGCATTTACAACATGAGCCGCCAAATAGAGGAGTTTGGTCGACGGCTCGAGACGATGGGTCGTCGGATGGATCTATCCGCGGAGATTGGGGACATACGTCGAGCAAACAAGCAGCGCGTTAGCCGGTCGGAGCGCTTGTAGGCAGGTCGTGATGGAAGAGGGCCTCGCGAGGCGCCCCGTCAGTGTACGCCACTACCGATGCACGGCGAGGACGACGACAAAGAGACGTGGTTGGAGGTCAATCCCTTCAGCTTCCGACAGGCGCAACAAGACGAAGACGGCTTCGGGTGGTGCAACGATCGCCGAGACGACGAGAGCATGGGCGACGTCCGTTTTCGCGGGCCATGTCGCGAGTTTGATGGCTCGGGCCTGCAGTCCGGGCGCATCGTGACTGGCGCGGGTGTCTCGACGGGGTTAGCACCGGAGGCTGGGTAGTCGCACCTAGCGGAGGTGTTCAACATGCGGCAGGGGTTGGGTCTAGTGGTCAGACTGCGGCAACAGGTGTTACGCTAGCTGTCGAGGGGTTGCGTTGCTTTGGTTGAGACAAGTTTGGCCATCAACAGACCGCTTTTTCGCGTCTCGCAGGGTCGCGTGCATTGTTCGCCGATGACCTGGCGACGTCGACGAGATCGACTCATACAACAGACCGCTAATTTTTTGTAAGGAGCCTCTAGGGCCAGAGGACGACTTGCTCGAGGATTTCGGGCACTACATCATTTCTTAACTTCTAATTAATTTAATTTTCTATCTTCAAGCTAATAGGATAGGATTAGCTTTTCCTTCAAAATATGGGTAGCACATCCCCCTTTTATTTAGCACGCCTTAATTATGAACTCATAGAAAGACAAATAGATGTGACCATCCCATTTAAATAATGACGGTCCACGAATGCAACATATTTCATTTTCATTTTTCCATAATAATGTCTTCAAGTTATTTGATTTCCACACCCCCTCTTTTTATTTTTAAATAAAATAAATAAATGCACCAAAAGTTGCGGCATTTTTGTGGCAAAAATTCAATTTTTGATTCTCTAACTTGGTTATTATTTAATTTTAGTAGACCAACTTTTCTCTCACAAAAAATAGCCAACTATATTACAATTTTAATTAATTTTAATAGAATAATCTTGACGAGCCAAATTACCAAAAGTGAACAATGATTAATTTAAAGGACCAAAATTAAACCCAAGAGCGCTTGGATGAGATGATTTAGATCTCTTCCAGCTTAACTAGTGGTCTCGTGTTCGAGCCCTGGGAATGCAGCAGTGTTAAAACTCTTGAGGGAGAGCTTTGCCGCCCTTGTGGTCCTACCCGGCTCGATTCCGGATTAGTCGGTTCCCCTGTGGATCCGGAAACCGGAAGGTCCCTATACCAAAAAAAAAAAGGACCAAAATTAAATTTTACCGGCATTCTTACATAATGTTTTCAGGTCAGGCCCACGTCTGATCCACGTTCACATACCACGATTTTAAATTTAAGTGCATTGTATTTCGTCACAGGACCCTATATATATTCGTTGTCAACAGCGAAATTATTAATTATATATATATTCCGATAAAGGCATTTAAATTATGTTAATCAGACTAATCGCTGGACACATAAAAAAATATGTTTTTTTTTTTTTTTTTTTTTTTTTTTTTTTTTTTTTTTTTTTTTTTTTTTTTTTTTCTGATATGCTTATGGTTATTCAATAATTGCTCCTGTGGAACATTATTATAGTATTCATTGTTTTATTTTAAAAAGTTAATTTTTAATTTTTTTTTTAAGGGATCATGTAAGACAAAAATCATGTTAACTATTATCGCTTGAGAAAATATGCTTCATGATGAACCCGTATGTATAAATAATTTCAGCAGACAAATATGCTAGCTTATAGTTTATTTGGTTAGCTTATAAAATCACTGTATTTAAATAAGTCTTGTTTGGTAACACGAGTTTTTTTAAAAAGTTCGAACTTAATTGTTAAGGGCTTGATTGTTTATGAAATAATTTGTTCAAAATGAATTATTTTGATTAACTGTAGTTAACTTTGAAAAAGGTGGTATAGTTAATTGTTAGTGAAATTTTAAGAATGTATTAAAATAATATTTAAAATAAAATGACTAAAATTAATTTGATGTAAAATTAAGAAATAAATGATTGGAAATGATAGGTAGTTAAAATTATGTGAGTGGATGAATAGTGAATTAAAGTTAATGTGATGTATAAGAATGATTGGTTTGTAATATTTAATTATATGAATAATATTAAAGATAGTGGGGTTGAGTTAAAATTGAGTTATATTTTGAGTTGAAATAAAAGTGAGTAAATTATTTGGTATACAATCAAGCCCTAAGCTTTTTTAGATAGCTTTTCAAATAAGCTAGTTGAATTTTTTATTACAGCTAGCTTATCAGCTAATTTTACCAAACACTTTTATCATATAAGCTAGCTTTTCAGCTATAAGCCATAAAGTATAAGTTATAAGCTCGAAAATGACTGATATAGCTTATCATCTATTAGCTAGCTTATCTGTTAGTTTTATTCTCTTAATTTACCATCATAGTCTAAGTTCTTTTGTTTCTGTTTTTATTATTTTTTTTATCTTGATGCGCTTTGTAATAGGAAATGTTGATTTCCATTATGAAAAGATAACAAGAGAAACGAGAGAGCCTTTCATCTTTATGTTCTATAGAGAATTATTTGAGCAAGATAATTATTTTTCTAAAATAATAAATATTTTAACATTCTTAGATGTATTTATTGTGTTAGCTATGAACATTGTTGATTTTGGCTATCACTCTAGGATTGATGGCCAAAGAAAGGAAATGCTACTGTCCCGTTATGGAACCATTCCGGCCGGATTTGTAACCGTCAGATATAGTTGATCTAACGGTTACAAACTCTGACGAAATGGTTCCGTAACGAGACCGTAACATTTCCCGTTAAAAAAATTTGAGGTAGATTTGTCGATAGAAAATGAAGAGTCATCAAAATTAATTCATACTCAACGAATGTCAACTCCCGTGCATTAATTTTTTGGGAAATACTACAGTCTCGTTACGGAATCATTTCGTCGAGATTTGTAACTGTCAGATCATCATGTAACCGTCGTGGATAGTTGATGTAACAGTTACAAACTCCGACGGAATGATTTCGTGACGGGACCGTAGAATCTTCCTAATTTTTAATTTGATTTATATAAAGTTTGAAATCCCTGAACAATTGATTGGATATAAGTGGGCTGGATTTTGTAGATCATAGGACCACTTTTTCTAGTAATTATTATATAATATTGAAGAAAAAGAAAGAGATCTATACTTAGAATATATATACATATGTTATAAATCTAAATCTAGCCATATATTTCTAATGTATATTTATTAATCACTAGAAACAGGAATCCATGATTTCTGTGTCTCCGAAATGATCGTGTAAAATCTGGACTAAAAGCGATCCAAAAGATTAGGCGTCTTGCTTGTGTGACAATTTTAATTAATCATCATATCATGAAAAATCTAGTTACCTCAATTATTAGGATGACTTTTCTATGGAGCCATTCATAACTGGATGTACTGTCACATGTCCAATGTGTATTTATTACATGAAACGTGTCAATACATCATTTGTGAATAACTACGAAGAGTTTTATAAGCCGAGCCATCCGATAGCTCCATAGAAAAACCGGGTTACAGATAAATTTAAAAGTCGTCTCACAACTATAAAGATGTTCCAATAGAGGTTCCATTGAAATACGGTTAATCAGTATAGTTTTGTAGATTTTTAAAATGAAATAAAATAAGAATAACTTTTGTGAAATTCCTACAAGTGTCGTCGGAAATTACACGTAATGCTCACATGTCACGTTAGGTGACACGCCATATTCAAAGTAAAACGAACGCCAAAAACATTAATCGAACAAGATAGAAGTAAGAGTATATTGACTATGTTAAAATAAAACTTAAATTAATTTGTAACAATGAGATGAACATCCAAACAACATCTCGACTTTACACAATCACATTTCAAGAATAAAGAGTCAGAATAACATTTGTCTCATTTTTCTCTTCAAACATTTGTGCTGTACTTTTGGACAAATATCAATTTCCCCATACCCTATTTAATTTTTACATTAATTATGATACATATGAAAGCGTAATTTAAATAAATTTAATATCATACTTATTTTATGTTAGTATTAAGATAATAGATAAATTTTGTGTTTTACTCTATAATATCTAAACAAATATAAATTTCAAGTACGTTGATTCTTTATAAGTAATTTTACTTATTAAAGCTAAAAAATAGTTAATTTTATCAAACATTCTTTTAAAAACCGTCAACACAACTAGCTGGTCAAAACAACTAATAAAATTTGCTAACGGCTAGCCACCGATTACCAAACAAAGCCAAATCAATTAATATTCTATGTATTATATAGGGCTTATTTTATTTAAATACAAGAAAATGAAAGATTCTATTTGACTTATTTTATTTTATTTTAATATAAGAAAGTAATCAAATATACCATGTACCAAACGGCTAAGTACACTGTACAACTCTGATCGTGGTTGATAGATTTTCTTACAGTTCAAAAGAGAGCTGCATCATAAAGAAGATCTAGATAGGATTTTTTTTTTTAACTACTTTTATTTTGTACTATGTAACTTTTTTTTTTAATGAAATTTTTATTTGAAAGGCACATCATAAATAAGCAATTTTTTTAAGGAAAACTTCTAAAAAAATTCCCAAACCACTTTTTCATTTCCTCCTCAGTCCCCACACAAATTTTTTTCCTCTATACTCCCTACCCTCTTAATTATCTTCCTTTTAACTCCCTCTTCTTAAAATAAATCAAAAATAAATTAACTTATTACATCACCCCACTACTAAACTAACTTTACTTATTATTTTATTATATCTCTCTCTTTCCACTACAATCTACCTTAATTTTTTATTATTTTTCTCTCTCTCTCTCTTTCTATATATTTGTTTATTATTTTCTTTTTATTATCTTCTACTATTTATCTCTCATAATACTAATTTTTCTTAATTTTTTATTAATTAATATAAATTTATTTTTATATATACTAAATAAAAAAAATATATTTTACTAATCTTTATTTCATATAAATCTATATTATACTAAATCTATAAATCTATAATTTTGTCTTTCAAATTTATAAAGTAATTCTCTAAAATTAAATTTTAAATTTTAAATTTTATTAAAAAATATTTATTCAAAGATCTATCTAATTTTCAGGAGGAATATATATCAACTAGTACGATACTTGTGTGCTATACGAGTACGTAAATATATTAATTTTTGTACAATAGAAAAACTAAAATAAAAATTTATATTGTAAATTTATGTGTGTTGGTTTAGTATCGTTTCTTTGGTTTGAGTTATTTGGCCCCTGTGCGAGGGATTACTCTGTTGGAGTCGTTCCACATTACCTCGTTTGGGGTCGTTCCACATCACCTCGTTGGAGGTCGTTCCATAGTTAGGGCTTTGTGTTGTGTTGTGTTGTGTTGTGTCGTGTTGTTGGAGTTTCTTTTCTAGCGTTGTTAGTCGGGTTTTAGGCGGTCTTATGACATGTCCTCCCAGTTTTATTCAGTTGTTGGTTGTATTATTCAGCTAGAGGTTGTGTACTTTGCACGTTTGTGCGTTTTTGTTATATAATATTTCCTATCGTTTCGGCAAAAAAAAAAAAGAATAACTAACAAAGTAATAATTAATTCAAAATGGGGTCCGTATTTTTCACTTAATTTTCTTATACTATTTAAAATATATAATAAAACGCATTAAAATGATTATGGTGTGCTACTGAATTTAGATTTTTATTATATTTGTTATAAAATAAATTTATGTTGTATTTATATTTTTTAAATTATTTTTTTAACAAATATAGTTTTATTTATAATGATAGATGTAATTATTTTTTATTTTATATATGCAATATGGATATCAAATCGAAGATCATTAAAATATGATTATTTTGAGATATAATATACAAAAAATAAAATTAAATTAAAAAAATTATAAAGATCTAAAAATAAAAAGAATACATATTTATTATAATAATTATTATATGAATTAAATAAGAAAGAGTAAGAGTAGTATATGATAACTTGAGAAAAAAATCTAAAAGCGATTTATAACAAAGCGATTTGTAAAATTATCATGTACACGTGTTGAACATGACCACTTGTTGAACATGTACACGGGTCAATACAAAGCGATTTATAAAATTATCATTAATATCTTATGACAAGTTATTATAGAAATATGCTAAAAATTGAGAATTATAAATTCGACTTTTATAAATTGAGAATTTGGAGTAGTCATGTATGATGATTTATAAAGTGAAGTGTGTCATTTAATGAAATGAAGTATATTAGTAGTGTTTTCTCATTAATATGTCGAGTTCATGACCAATTTGCGATTAAAGTAAATTAAAAACATTTTAAATCTCATGGAAACTAAAGTGAGAGTGATTATGGGTCATATAAACATCATTTGAGACTGAAATTCAGTTTTTTTATGTGTTCATTACATGTGGTATTAAATACCCAATATCAGGTACTACAACAATGTAAAACTAGTATTATATTACTCTATGCCTTGTACTACTTTTTTTAGATGTTGACCAAAATTGAAATAATCTATTTTCGTTCAAAAAAGTAGGTACTAATAGGTCAAAAAGAGGTACCACGCAGAAGAAAATGTGATACTATTATAGCTAAAACATGTACTATTTTAAAAATCGTGATTTCTCTAATCCTTCATGTCTACCATGACACGCGGATCGTTCACGCATGATTTGGACGAAAAATAGTGGAAGTTAAAACATATAGGTAGAATTTGGAGTAGTCATTTATGATGATTCTATGAAATGAAGTGTATCATTCAATGAAATGAAGTATATTAGTAGTGTTTTCTCATTAGTATGTTGAGTGATTATGGGTCATATAAACATCATTTGCGATCAAAATTCAGTGATTTTATATGTTTGTTACAAGTGGTACTAAAGAGCTAATATCAGGTACTAAAACATCATAAAGTGGTAGTGTTGTTCTCTAGGTCTGGTACTACTTTTTGTAAATGTGAAAAAAATAAAGATCATTTTGATTGACCAAATGTAGGTACTACTTGATCAATAACAGGTATTGTATAGAAGAAGAAGCGGTACTATTTCTGTCAAAACCGGTACCATTCAATGAGTTGAAGTGTATTAAGTAGTGTTTTTCCATTAGCGTGTTGAGTTCGTGAAAAATTTGTGATTAAACTCAATAAAAAAACATTTAAAATCTAATATAAATTAATGTGAGAGTTATTATTGGTCGTATAAACATTATTTGCGACCAAAATTCGATCTTTTTATGTGTTCATTACAAGTGGTACTAGAGACAACATATCTGGTACTAACACGCCGAATAGTGGTACTACTTTTTGTAAATGTTGACCACAATTGAAATATGCAATTTTTATTCACAAAAGTAGGTACTAATCGATCAAAAGTAGGTATCACGTAGAAGAAAATGCGGTACTATTTTGGCTAAAACAAGTACTATTTTCAGAATTCTGATTTTTCTAATAGTTCATGTCTACCATGACACGTGGATCGTTCACACGTGATTTGGATGAACAAAAGTAGAAGTGAAAACATATAAATAGAAACAATAATAGTCATGTATGATGATTCTATGAGATGAAGTGTGTCATTCAATGAAATGAAGTCTATTAGTGTTTTATCATTAGTGTATTGAGTTCATGACCAATATGGATTAAACTCAATCAAAGACATTTAAAATCTTATATAAACTAATGTGAGAGTTATTATGGGTCGTATAAACATCATTTGCGACCAAAATTCAGTCTTCTTATGTGTTCATTACAAGTGGTACTAGAGACACGATATCTGATACTAACACACTAAAAAGTGGTACTGCCTTGCACTATGACTGGTACTAATTTTTGTAAATATTGACCACAATTGAAATAATTTATTTTTCTTCACAAATGTAGGTACTAATCGATCAAAAGCAGGTACCACGTAGAAGAAAATGCGGTACTATTTTGGCTAAAACAGTTACTATTTTCAGAATCGTGATTTCTTTAATCCTTCATGTCTACCATGACACGTGGATCGTTCACACGTGATTTGGATGCAAAAAAGTAGAAGTGAAAACTTATAAGTAGAAACAATAGTAGTCATGTATGATGATTCTATGAGATGAAGTATGTCATTCAATGAAATGAAGTCTAGTAGTACTATTTTCTCATTAGTGTATTGAGTTCATGACCAATATGCGATTAAACTCAATCAAAAGACATTTAAAATCTTATATAAACTAATGTGAGAGTGATTGTGGGTCGTATAAGTATCATTTGTGACCGAAATTTGGTCTTCTTATGTGTTCATTACAAGTGGTACTAGAGACACGATATCTGGTACTAACACAACAAAAAGTGGTAGTGTCTTGCACTATGACTGGTACTACTTTTTGTAAATGTTGACCACAGTTGAAATAATCAATTTTTCTTTACAAATGTAGGTACTAATTGATCAAAATCAGGTATCATGTAGAAGAAAATGCGGTACTATTTTGGCTAAAACAGTTACTATTTTCAGAATCGTGATTTCTCTAATCCTTCATGTCTACCATGACAAGTGGATCGTTCACACGTGATTTGGATGAAAAAAGTAGAAGTGGAAACATATAAGTAGAAACAATAGTAGTCATGTATGATGATTCTATGAGATGAAGTATGTCGTTCAATGAAATGAAGTCTAGTAGTACTGTTTTCTCATTAGTGTATTGAGTTCATGACCAATATGCGATTAAACTCAATCAAAAGACATTTAAAATCTTATATAAACTAATGTGAGAGTGATTGTGGGTCGTATAAACATCATTTGTGACCAAAATTTGGTCTTCTTATGTGTTCATTACAAGTGGTACTAGAGACACGATATCAGGTTCTAACACAACAAAAAGTGGTATTGTCTTGCACTATGATTGGTACTACTTTTTGTAAATGTTGACCACAAGTGTAATAATCAATTTTTCTTCACAAAAGTAGGTACTAATCGATCAAAAGCAGGTACAACGTAGAAGAAAATGCGGTACAATTTTTTCAAAATCGTGATTTCTCTAATCCTTCATGTCTACCATGACACGTGGATTGTTCACACGTGTTTTGGATGAAAAAAAGTAGATGTGACAATATATAAGTGAAAACAATAGTAGTCATGTAAGATGATTCTATGAGATGAAGTGTGTCATTCAATGAAATAAAGTCTAGTAGTAGTGTTTTAACATTAGTGTATCGAGTTCATGACCAATTTGCGATTAAACTCAATCAAAAACATTTAAAATCTTATATAAACTAATGTGAGAGTGATTATGGGCCGTATAAACATCATTTGCGATCGAAATTGGGTCTTTTTATGTGTTCATTACAAGTGGAACTAGAGACACGATATTTGGTACTAACACGTCATAAAGTGGTACTGCTATACTCTAGGTCTGGTACTTCTTTTTGTAAATATTGACCAAAATTGAAATAATTAATTTTGGTTGACTAAAAGTAGGTACTAAATGATCAAAAACAGGTACTGCGTAGAAGAAGAAGCAGTAATATTGTTCCCAAAACTGGTACCATTTTAATGAGATAAAGTGTTAATAGTGTTTTTCCTTCGTGTTTCGAGTGCGCGACCAATTTGTAATTAAACTTAATTACAAACATTATAAATCTCATATAAACTAGTGTGAGAGTGAATATTTATCATGTAAACATCATTTTAGACCGAAATTCGGTGTTTTTATTTGTTCATTACAAGTGATACTGATTAGCTAATATACGCAGACTGCCCTGTCTCAGACCCGTTGTTATGCAAAACTCTGTTGGGTCGAAATTCAAAACAAAGTTATATCCAACTATAAACACATTCAAATCTACCATGTAGGTGCTAACAAGAGCCTCAACGCTACTACGTAAAACTGCTAAATCAGGCATATTCATAAAAAAATAAAAAAGGACTCTTTTCAAAAGCCTCTTTGTGCTTGTCCGAGAGCACAACAACCATTTTATCCATCACATCTTTGAAGTATGAGGGGGCACACCTACATCTTAGTTCGGTACCCTATCAAAAACAAATAAATAAAGTCAATTTTTAAACATAAGAAACAGATATAAACAATGATGCAATTCAACAATAACAACACCTCAACCCATTTTAAAAATAATACCACCTCATTCAAAATGATATAAAACACCAAACAACACCACAGTCCTAATTGCTATTCAAATTCATATAAAACACCAAACAACACCAAAGCCCTAATTGCTACTCAAATTGATATAAAACACCAAACAACACTTCAGCCATAATTCGTATTCAAATTGTTATAACACACCCACTCCATTTCCTCAACTATTTCAACAATGAAGAACCAAACTGAAGCACCAATACCAAACAAACAATTTCCCACTCAAATTCAACATCAAATAGAGTTCGATTTCAATTTATTTGGAAGAAAATTCAATTACAAATTATTGTTCATGCAATGTGAATTGTGAGCTAGTTCAAGTGGAAAAGAAAAATGAACTAGATATTCCCATTATGCTTCAAAAAGCATATATATATGTTGTAACTCTTAAGAATTTCAAAATTAATTTACAGCAATCAATATTTTTCATAAGCAAAATGAATATCCAGTTCGTTTTGCTTTTCCACTATAACTTGTTTACATTTTTTTTTTCAAACATCAAATGAATCAATAAAGCTCGGAATTACAGAGTTCGGCAAGCCAACGGGTTTAAACAACAACAACAACAACAACAACAACAACAACAACAACAACAACAACAAACAGAGAAGTCATCTAGCAGTGATGCTTCGCTAGATGACCAACTAGCGGGCAGTACCTAGAAATCAAATAAGGAACAAAAAAAGAAAACTAGCACAAACACAGAAATACAGAAGGAAAGACCAACTGACAATAAGTCTACTAAAGTACTAACACAACCACAGACATAACAGAAAAATAGAAAAGCACCTACACAATGAAACAAAAAAGCAAAAGAGAAACAAATGGGCAATATTAAACTGAGACAAACTTCCAGCAGACAACCTGAGTCCATAAACCATGATATGTAATTGAACTTTCTTCTGAATCGTTATTTTTGAATTGAAATTGAATCTTACAAAAATAAAATCCAAAAACAATCTCTATGTTGGGACTTCTAAGAATTTCAAAATTGATTTACAATAACAATAGCAGAAATAATTGATAAAAAAAATAATACCAAAATCAATAAAACCCTAGACATGCAAATAGCCTAATTTATCAATAAAATTCGCAATTTGTGAAATAAAACTCAAAATTCGAAATGCATTAGTATCAACCAAATACCTAATTTTAAAAAATCTTGAATTCAATAAAAAATCAAAATTTGAAAAAAAAATCCCAAATTCGGAATTGAAGAAAAAATTCAAAATTGTTAGAAAAATATACCCAAAATCTTACCTTGCTTACTGTAGAAGCTGATTTGTCGGATGTGGAACGGCGAGTAGGACGATTTTCCGAGCCCGCCATGGAATTTTCCCAAAGAATTGGCCGGCGATTTTCATGGAGAGAGAGGGAGAGAGACGATCGATGAACAGAATTTTCAGAGAGAGAGACGAACGGAGAGAGATGTAACCTTTTCAGAGAGATGCTTGGCGACGAAAATTTGAGAGAGAGAACGACGATCATCGATGATTTTGAGAGAGACAAAAAGGGCGAGAGAGACGAAGAGAGAGAGAAGAGCTTCATTTCAATTTTTTATGAAAATAAATCAAAATAAAAGAATAATAATAAGAGTAGTATATATATGGGGAGTAATTTGAAAAGAGAAATTAGCTTTAGGGAGTGATAAGGAAGTTTAAAAGTGATGGGGACTGACAAGGAAGTTGAAATGTGCATTGGGGATTTATATGGAATTACCCGTTTTTTTAACCTTTGTACTGAATCATTATTTTCCTAGTTTTTATTGTTTGTGTCATTGTTTTTCAACCCGGACAGATCCGGCGGTTCGATCCGGACCAGGCCGACCCAGAGCTGGAACCAGTCCGGGTAGGCTATTTGGACTGGGTAACAATGAACCCGGTCAAAACACGGCCTTGACCCGGTCGACCCGGGTCATTGACCCGGCCGGGTCAACTCAGTTGACCCGGTATGTATATATTTTTTTTATTATTTTTTTAATATTGTTTATATAAAAATATAAAAACTATGTACATATATTGATATAGTAAATAATTATTGTGATATACAATTCTTTTAATACTTTGATGTACAAATTTTATATACAAATTATTTATTTTTGTTATTTTTATGTATACTTATATGTCAAAAATACTATATATATAATTTAAAAGTTAATAAAATTAATTATCCAGTTCAACAATTGACCTGGTGACCCAACGATTGAACCGGTGACCCGGTGACCCAGCGCGGGTCGATTTCTGGGCCGGATTTAAAAACTATGATTTGTGTTGTATTTAGTATTATGATTTTTATTTTTAATACTTTAGACACATTGAACATATCAAATTACTGCACAATTTTAAGAATTTGTAACATTATTTTTTTCTTGTGTAATGTCACAAGAAAAATGTCATATTCCAACGTAAATTCCTACAGTAACATATTTTATTTGAATTTTTATTGGATATTCCAATGGTATAATTTCGATTGGAATGATTCAACATAAATTCCAACTATATTATTCCATTGGAATGAGTTTTCCATTAGAATTTTAGTTGCAGTTTGATCATTCCAACGTCTATTTTCCAACAATTTTTTATTGAGGAATTTCAGCTGGAATACATAATTGCCGTTGAAATTCTTATTTTCACCTATATTTCAATTGTTGGAATTATCAAAGTCCAACAAAAATAACAATAAAAAACTCATTTCAACATAATATTTTTGTCGAATTTCTGTTGGAATATATAATTACCCTTGTGATATGGGATATTATACCCACAAGGCTGAACCGGTCTGTTGACCGGTCGAGGAGGTCATATTATGAGGAAGCCAAAGAAATCGAGCAATTAACCAGTCGACCAAGCAAGGCTGTCGACCAAACTATCCTTCGACCAGATACGCGATCGAGCAACCTATTTGACCTCAGCAGGTCGATTACATCGAGGACTTAACACCATGCTGTTCGGCCTAGTCATAGGCGCGTGAAGGAAGCCTCTGCCAGAATTCCAGGAGAATATTTACCCCATGTGCAGGGGAACGCGTGTCGAGAAAGCAGTGGTGGATAGCGATAACCACCTCTGACAGCCTACCCCATGTGCAGGAGGACACGCGTCCAAAGAGGATTGGTGCAGGCGATAGTGGCGACGGCTGCCTCTGACACACGCGTTTGGTGTGTACGGACGGGCAGTTAGGGCAGACAGCTCATCAAATCCGGGCAGCCCTAGGTCAGGTATCTCACCCCTATATAAAGGGAGTGAGCCTTTCTTCTTCAACACGATCATTCTACTACTTACTCTTGAGAATTGATTGAATACACACTGACTTAAGCTTCGGAGGCTCTTCACCGAAAAACCCCTCCGGTGTAGGAGTTCTTTGTAGGTGCACGACGTTCAACCGGCGAGAAGGAAGACGATTACTCAAGTTCCAGCCGGTCGAGGAGTTTTGTGTTACCATTTGGCGCCGTCTGTGGGACTTTCGTTTGAAAAGGTGTGCTTGAAGCTCAGCTATGGCGGACGGAATTCCCAAAAATTTACAGTCAACATTCGATGATGCTTGGACAACGACCAGACCATTGGGGCAGGGTCCTCCCCCAGGTTTTTCTGGTCTATCACAGACGCCGATCACTCCCATGCCTGTGCTCCAAGGTGTGGGAATGACAACGGCGATTCCTGAAGGAGACGCTGGCCCCAACCGTGCTCACGAGGCCCGCGCAGCGGACACAGCGGCGATGCCACCACCACCGTCGCGCAGCTCAGTGGCAGCACAACCAGGAGGAGGGGGAGCATAACTGGGAGCGACGGTGGCGCAACCGGGAGGAATAGGGACGCAACCAGAAAGAGCGGTGGCCCAAGGAGGAGCACCGCCGCGAGCGGTGGTTCAGGCCCCTGAACAGCAGGTGATAATGACCAGGCAGGAGGTGCAACAAATGGTGGCGGAGGCAGCCGCCCAGGCGGTTCAACAAGTCACAAACAGTCTCTCTCGGGCTACGACGATGCCGAACACTATTGCAGGGTCACGCCAAAACGCGGAGGAGGATGAATCCAGCTATGGCGGAGGCGGGCCCACGCATGACCGGGAGATGGAGAGGATGGCGGAACAGCTGCGCCAATTGCAGGCTAAGGTGGATGGTCGAGCAGAGAGGCGCGCTCGAGGACACCCGTTCTCGGCGGACATACTGGCAGCACCCTTGTCAAATAATTACAAGGATACTAACCTGGTGTTTGATGGGACTTCTGATCCGACGAGACACGTGAGGACATTTGAAAATATGGCTGTGTTGCATGGATATACTGACCCTGTTAGTTGCAGGGCCTTTTTATCGACCCTCAGGGGAGGGGCGCTCGACTGGTTCCAACAGCTCCCCCCAGGCTCGATAGTGGACTTTGAGGATTTTGCGGAGAAGTTGACAAACCAATAATCGAGCGCGGTAGCTCAGGAGAAAACATATTTGACATTGATGGCGATGAGACAAGGCGAGAAGGAGTCACTGCGTAAATATGTTGCTCGATACAATCAGGCTTGTTTGGAGATTCCGTCGGCGGTCGACGAGGTCAATGCGGGAGGACTGATAAGAAGTTTGCGGGCAGGACCGTGTCGGACTTCCCTGGCTAAGACCCCTGCTCACACGTATGATGAAGTATTGAGGAGATGCAGGAAATATATCAATCTCGAGGAGACTGAGGCGGAGTTTGCCAAACTAGAGGAGCTAGGTCGAGGGGAGCCGAAGAAGGAGAAAGCGGTGTCGCCTAAAAGGAAAACCTCGCCCAGGAGGGAGGGACGAGCTAAACAAGATCGAGGGCGAGAGGACAGGTGGAAGGACCGACCTATCTCTGGAGGGAAGAGATTCCATGATTACACCCCCTTGAACGCGAAGGTAGCCGAGGTTCTGATGGCTATGGAGAAAGGGATAGATGGGAAAGATGTGACGTGTCCAAGGTCGAGGTTCGAGGGGCCCACCCAACCGAAGTCGATGAGATATTGCCGCTTCCACAAAGACTATGGCCATACTACTGAGGATTGTCGGCATCTCAAGGACGAGATTGAGCGCTTTATTCGAGCAGGACATCTCAAGGAGTTTGTTTATCAGGATAAGGGGAGGAGGAAGGGAAGAGAAGGTGTCGGGAGGACTTGGTAGAGAGGAGTGAGGAGGATGATGACGAGGATGCGCGAGGTGGTCGAGATGGTCGAAAAAGAGATGAGGGAAAGAGGAGGCGAGGAAGTAGGGAGCGGGAAGGAGAAGGAGATGTAGGCCAAGTAAAAAGAGGCACAATATATATGATTTCAGGAGGACCGACGGACGGGGACTCGAACAATGCAAGGAAAGGTCACGTTCGAGCAATGAAGAGGAAGAGGGAGGAGGTGAGTATCGCAGCCCGCATACCGGTGATAAGTTTTAAGGCGGAGGATGCCGAGGGAGTGGTCCTGCCGCACAATGATGCCTTGGTGATAACCGCGGAGGTCGCAGGCTTCGATGTGAAGAGGGTGTTCATTGATACTGGGAGCTCGGTAGATGTGATGTTCTACGACTGTTTTGTGCAGATCAACAGGGAGCTGAGTATGGAGCTGAAACCGGTGACCACGGCGCTTTACGGCTTTAACGGGGGAGAGGTTATGCCGATGGGAGAGGTCAGTCTGCCAGTGGTGTTAGGATCATGAGAGTTGAGAAAGGTGCGCATGGTGAGATTCGTGGTCGTAGGCGCTGAGTCGTCCTATAACATCATCATGAGGCAAACGAGCTTAAACGCATTCCAGACGGTCGTATCCACGTACCACATGACGATCAAATATCCGGTGGGCGAAAACGTAGGGGAGATTGCCGGGGATCAGCTCACTTCGAGAAGCTGCTACCAAACAACAGTTAGCAATAACAAACAATTGGCGAAGAGGCAGGCCGAGTCAAAAGGGGAGGAAATCAATCGACCAGGAGGATCAAGATCGAAGGAGGAGAAGCAAAAGGTGGAGAAGGGTAGGGAGAAGATGGACATCCAGCCTGGAGGAGAAGTTGAGGAAATTCAGATGATCGAGGGTTGTGAAGGTAGAAAGTTCAGAATGGGGAAGGATCTGGAGGAACCCATTCGGTCGAGGTTGATCGATTTAGTAAGGGAGTTCGCTGATATTTTTGCCTATACCGCAGAAGAGTTAACGGGAATCAGTGCGGAGGTGATCGAACATCGACTAAATATCGACCTCAGCGTGAGGCCGGTGAAGCAGAAAAGGAGACACCATGGGGCGGAAATGGATAAGATTATCGAGCAGGAGGTCGAGAAACTGTTGGGAGCGGGGCATATTAAGGAGATTCAATTCCCTGAGTGGCTGTCGAACATGGTGATGGTGTCGAAGTCGGAAGGAAAATAGAGGATGTGCATTGATTTCCGTGACCTGAATAAGGCGTGCCCGAAGGACCTATATCCACTGCCCAGAATCGACCAGCTGGTCGACTCCATGGCAGGGTGCGAGTTGCTGAGTTTGATGGACGCGTCCCAGGGTTATCATCAGATCCCGCTGGCTCGTGAGGATTGGAAAAGGGTCAGCTTTGTAACAAACCGTGGAACATACTGCTATGTGGTGATGCCTTTCGGTCTAAAGAATTCGGGGGCGACATATCAGAGGTTGGTGGATAAAATTTTTAAGGAGCAGTTAGGGAGAAACGTGGAGGTGTATGTGGATGATATGCTGGTAAAGAGCAAGGAGGAAATTGACCATGTGAACGACTTAAAAGAAACATTCATGACCCTCCGGAAGTATGGGATGAAGTTGAATCCCGCTAAGTGCTCGTTCGGGGTCAAATCTGGAAAATGTTTGGGCTATATGGTCACAAGGAGGGGGATCGAGGTCAACCCGGAGAAAGTGAGGGCGGTGATCGAGATGCAGCCCCCCACGAAGGTGAAAGAGGTGCAGATCTTAACTGGTCGAATAGCAGGCCTGAGCCGTTTTATTTCTAAGGTAGCCAAGAAAAGTGGGCCCCTATTTAAGACACTCAGGAAGAGCTCGAAATTCCAGTGGACATAAGAAGCACAAAAAGCATTCGAGGAGTTGAAGAGGATGTTCGTTGATTTACCACTATTGGCAAAACCGGCGCAAGGGGAGGACTTAGTGTTATATGTGTCCATCGGTGAGATGGCAGTGAGCTCTGTGTTATTGAGGGAGGAGGGGACGACCCAGTTTCCTATCTATTACGTGAGTAAGGTGATGCAAGGGGCAGAGAGGAGGTACTCAGAGATTGAGAAAGGGGCCTTGGCGGTGGTGGTCACTGTAAGGAAGCTGAGACCATATTTCTTGGGGCATAGGGTGAAGGTCCGAACGAACATGGCATTGGGAGAAACGTTGGGTCGACCCTCCGTGTCGGGACGGTTAGTCAAATGGGCAGTCGAGCTGAGTGAATACACAATTATCTACGAGCCGAGGAGAGCGATTAAGGCGCAAGCGTTGGCTGACTTTATTCAAGAAGGGACGAAGGAAAGCGAGGAGTTCGAGGGAGTATGGCAAGTGTTTGCAGATGGATCAGTGTCGAGGGCTGGAGGTGGCCTAGGCATCGTGCTTATGTCGCCGAAAGGCGATAGCTTGGAGTTCGCAATTAAGGTGGCCTACCAAATATCAAACAATGAAGCGGAATACGAAGCGGTCATTAAATGACTCAAACTGGCCTTAAGTGGCGGAGCTCGAGCAGTGCAGGTGCATTCAGACTCACAATTGGTGGTGGGCCAATTCCAGGAGGGGTTCGAGGTCCGGGAGGAAAGGATGATGAAGTATGTGGAGGAGATAAAGAAGCTGTAGGGAGAGTTCGATTCCTTCGAATTAATCCAGATACCTCGAGGAGAAAATGGTCGAGCTGATCTGTTGGCTAAAATGGCGCAAAGTCTGGTGGATTGCAAGAGCAGAAGTGTGACCTTGCTGCACATGGAGAAGAGTGTGGTCGAGAAGGAGGTGGTCGAGATAGAAGAAGTGGAGGATTGGAGGGCGCCGATAATGAAAGAATTAAAGGGAGGAACTGTTAAAGTGATAAGAAGATTCTTCGAGCATGGAGGGACTCTATATAAAAGTTCACACGCGGGTCCCCACCTGCGATGTGTAGGCGGAGAAGAGGGGCGATATGTGTTGAAGGAAATTCATGAGGGCTGTTGTAGTGACCACAGCAAGGCGGGTTCCTTGGTAGCAAAGGCTCTAAGAGCAGGATATTTCTGGCCGACGATGAGAGAAGATGCCAAGGAGATGGTGCGGAAGTGTTTGCAATGCCAGAAACACGGCCCACTTATTCACCAACCAGCCGAAGCCATGACAGCAATGAGTTCTCCCACCCGTTCGCCCAATGGGGGATCGACCTGGTTGGGCCCATGCCCCAAGGAACCGGACAGAGGAAATTCTTGATTGTCGCGGTCGATTATTTCACGAAGTGGGTGGAGGCTGAACCCCTGACAAAGATCACGGAGGAGAAAGTGATACATTTCCTATATTATAACATATGTTGTAGGTTCGGAGTTCCTAAAGTGTTGGTGTCGGACAATGGGACACAGTTCAATGGCAAGAGGATTCGGACATGGTGCGAGGACATGAAAATTGATCAACATTTTGCTTCAGTCGCACACCCGCAAGCCAATGGGCAGGTCGAGGTGACCAATAGAATTATATTGAATGGTCTGAAAACAAGGTTGAAGAAAGCATCGGGAGCGTGGGTGGACGAACTCACTTCGGTGCTGTGGGCGTACAGAACAACCCCCCGATCGACCACTGGGGAAACACCGTTTAGTATGGTGTATGGCATGGAGGCGTTGTTACCGATAGAGGTCGAGGTTCAGTCCCAAAGATCGAGCACCTATGATCGAGAACAGAATGAACGGTTGATGATGGCAGCGCTCGACACAATCGAAGAGCTTCGGGGAAAGGCAACAATCAGAGTCGAGGCATACAAACAAAGGATGCGAGCAGCGCATGATAAAAAAGTGAAAACACGGAGATTCCAAGTGGGTGACTTGGTGTGGAAGAGAGTCGATGTGCTGAAACACGTTGGGAAATTAGAGCCAAACTGGGAAGGACCATACCTGGTCGAAAAGGTCCATGCTGGAGGAGCATACTCTTTGAAGGACGCTGAAGGAAGATCCCTAGCCAGGTCATGGAATGTGGCTAACTTAAAGAAATATTATGCTTAAATTTTTTTTCTTTTTTACTTATTACCACCGGTGTAATCAAATGCTTTGCTTGATAATGAATGAAATGGCATATTGAAGCTTCTACAAGTTATTATTTACCAAATTAAGCTTATATGGTCGGAATCCTGGGATTAACATTGGTGACAGGATATACGTAAAAAATCCATCATGATTAAGGCCATGAGGCTGGATGGTCGTATGTAACGACTACCTCTTTGAAGGTGGGCATGCGTTCGAGAAAAAAATCCATCATGATTAAGGCCATAAGGCTGGATGGTCGTATGTAACGACCACCTCTTTGAAGGTGGGCATGCGTTCGAGAAAAAAATCCATCATGATTAAGGCCATGAGGCTGGATGGTCGTATGTAACGACCACCTCTTTGAAGGTGGGCATGCATTCGGAAGAAAATCCATCATGATTAAGGCCATGAGGCTGGATGGTCGTATGTAACGACCACCTCTTTGAAGGTTGGCATGCGTTCGGAAAAAAATCCATGATGATTAAGGCCATGAGGCTGGATGGTCGTATGTAACGACCACCTCTTTGAAGGTGGGCATGCGTTCGGAAAAAAATCCATCATGATTAAGGCCACGAGGCTGGATGGTCGTATGTAGCGACCACCTCTTTGAAGGTGGGCATGCGTTCGAACAAAAATCCATCACGATTAAGGCCACGAGGCTGGATGGTCGTATGTAGCGACCACCTCTTTGAAGGTGGGCATGCTCCATCACGATTAAGGCCACGAGGCTGGATGGTCGTATGTAGCGACCACCTCTTTGAAGGTGGGCATGCGTTCAAGCAAAAATCCATCACGATTAAGGCCACGAGGCTGGAGGGTCGTATGTAGCGACCACCTCTTTGAAGGTGGGCATGCGTTCAAGCAAAAATCCATCACGATTAAGGACACGAGGCTGGATGGTCGTATGTAGCGACCACCTCTTTGAAGGTGGGCATGCGTTCGAGCGAAAAATTCATCATGATTAAGGCCACGAGGCTGGATGGTCGTATGTAACGACCACCTCTTTGAAGGTGGGCTTGCGTTCGAGCAGAAAATTAATCATGATTAGGGCCGCGAGGCTGGATGGTCGTATGTTACGACCACCCTTGAGAAGGTGAGCATGTGCTCAAAGTGGAAAGCCCGTCATGATGGAGATCATGAGAGTATGTGTGCAAAGCGCACAATTACACGGAAAGTACAAATCACAAGAAGGAAAATATGTTAACAGTATAGAAGCTCCTCTAAGCTACCTTGCTAAGAAACCATGCAAACTCACCGAAGCAGATCATCACAAGCATAGACAAAGATAGAAATAAATCAACCAAAGCATTTTCATTTCCAGAAGATCGTGAGATCGTAAAAAGTACACACATTACAGAAATTCAGTTGGATACAAACGAAAACTAGAAAATACAATATTATTCTACGGAGGAGGAGGGGCAGCAGTCGAGTCGGCGTTGCTCGAGCAGGCGTTTGGGTCGACCTGGGGACCAGTGCCAGAGGTCGAATCGCAGGCTTCATTAAGTGGGCGTCGCCGAATAGACTCAGCCATTGCGACCAACATGGCAGCCGGGGGAGTAGCATCATCGGGCAGAGCAAAGGTCTTCTTTAA
Organism: Striga hermonthica; assembly: GCA_902706635.1. Taxonomy (NCBI): domain Eukaryota; kingdom Viridiplantae; phylum Streptophyta; class Magnoliopsida; order Lamiales; family Orobanchaceae; genus Striga; species Striga hermonthica. The sequence continues at coordinate 3,559,575 of CACSLK010034050.1, read as the reverse complement.
TATCTCCGATCGGCCTAGGGTTCTTTCGAGCTGACCCGACCACCACTCGTGCTCGAGCGGTAGAGTAGGATCTCCGTGAAAGTTAGAGGGAACCTTTGGTAAGGCATCCCATATAACCCCAGGGTCGAGCTGCTCAAAATCATCTTCGGCGATCTGCTCGCCGACTTTCTGGAGGGCGAACTGAAAGCAATCCACCCCGAAGTCTTGAACCTCGTTAAAAAATTGAGGCGACTGCATGAAGTCAGCCACCACTTGCGCACGATGCTCTCGGAGGAAGAGCTGCCCAGTTGTGGTTGCCCAAAGCATCTGCCTAGCCCGAAGGGCAGTGGCGTTTGCGTATCTCTGTTTCTCTTCAGCATGGGCAGCCCTCTCTTTGGCTAGAGTGGCCTCCAGTTCAGCCCGAGAAGCCTCCACCTTGGCCAGTGCCGTCTCTGCCCGTACTCGAGCAGCCTCGGCCTGCTCTCGAGCAGCCTCGGCTTGTGCTCGAGCAGCCTCCACTTCTGATCGAGCAATTCGCTCTTGCTCGAGCGCGCCCTCCTTAGCCTTTAACGCAGCATCCTTCTCCGCTGCGGCCACCTCCTTAGCTGCGAGAGCAACATCCCTCTCCACGAGAGCCTTACTTTCATTGCTGAGCTCTTCATCAAGGGATCGAACCTTGACGTCGAACTCAGTTTTTTGCTCTGCTTGGGCCTCGCGGAGCTGGGAATTATGCTTCACGAGAGTGGAGTTCTTATCCTGCAAGAACTTAATGGTGCTCTCGAGGCTTTTCAAGGATTTCCCAGAGCTGTCGCGAGCCTCTTGCACCGTGGGCAAGAATTGGACCAAGCCCTGTCACCAGTGAAGAGGGCACAGTTCAAAGTTGGTGCAACGCGTGAAACATAGGAAAGAAGACAGCAGGAAGCAAGGGAAACAATACCTGGGCAATCCACTGGATGAACTGATCTCCAAACTCAGGCAGCATGGGGCCGAGCTTTTTCCGGTCGTCCTCGAGGAGAACACCCTCGAGGCGCTCGGCCACCTCGTTCGTGGATGCCGACATCAAGGACGTCGGTTTCGGAGCAAGAGGGTCGGGAGGAAGATAACTGTCACGCCCCCGCTTCCAGACGACCGCACCTTGATCGGTGCGGGACCGCTTGCCCAGCACGGTATCAACTTTATTACCAGACTCGACCAGCGCCTTGGTCGAGCCAGCGGATTGGGTTTTGAGGGATTGTTGGTCGACAAGAGGCTTTTCTGAGGCTGGGGTCTTGGATGAGGAGTGGGGCTCGGTAGATTTGTCCATGTTTCTGGAAGAAGCAGAGTCTTTGGGAGAGGGAGCTCGATGATCGATTTTCTGGCGGCTGTCGATCTTTTGTCGGTCGTCAGTTCTCGCTGAGCGATCATCGGCCTGATGATGACGATCGGTGGACTTCTGGCGGTCACCAGGTTTCTGTTGACGGTCGGCAATTTTCTGACGATCATCGACCTTGGAGGAGGTCGAAGACTTGGTGGCTGAGGAGGAAACGGATTTTGGTTGAGGGTTCTGGGAAGTCTGCCCCGGTTTCTTTGGCGGCTGAGGAGGCTGCTTCTCGGGTTGTTGCTGTTGTTGCGGCTGTGGAGGCTGCTTCTCAGGTCGATGTTGCGCCTCCTTGGGCGGTGGTGGAGGAGGCGGCGGAGTCTGCCGGGGTGGCGATCGCGGTGGCGGCTCTGGTCGAGACCCACCCGAGCTAGCCGATCCATTAGCCTTGTCGCTGCTCGACCCTGCGACGGTCCCCGATTTTTTCTTCAGAGGAGTCTTCCTCGGTGGGATGTTGAAGCTGGGCACCTCTGCGGAAAAATCGCAATATAGATCAGATGCAAGGTCAGCAATAACTACTCGAAATAAAAACGAGGAAATGCACGAACATTCAGTTAATCTGATCGATTACTACCTGGATCATCCTCAAGTCGAATGAGATCAAGGATCTCGTCAGTGGGAGGAGGGCAAGTCTTGTGGGTGAGAAGACCACAATGATGGAGAAGGTTCTCGTCTTTGAGAAGTGTTTCTGAGGCAACGGTCTTAGAGTTCCAAGAATGGACCCGTTGCTCGAAAAGGGGGTTCGCAGGAGGGGCAGAAACCTCCTGAGGGACCTCCTTGACCCACGAAATGGAAGGCCAAGAGAAAGGCTCAGCAGGACGGACAAAGATAAATCGGTCGATCCATTTAGGAAGATTGGAGGGGACGTCGTTGATGAAATGAGCACCATTACGACTCTTTAAATACAGGCCTCGACCTTGTTTAGAAGGGGCATAGCAGTAATGGAAGAAGGCAAGGTCAAATCGACCAAGGCGGACATGGCAAATAATGACAAAAGTGGTCATAAAACGGATAGCGTTAGGGGGAAGTTGATGAAGAGGAAGCCCGAACCACTCGCAGATCTGGAGAAGATCAGGATTCAGAGGGAAACGAAGACCAAGTTTAAACTGGATTTCGAAGAAAGTGTAGCAATCCTGTGGAGGATGGTCGAATTTGTCAGAGGGAGAGGACCTGAAGAACGCCCAACCAAGTGGTTGGCCGATTTTGTCGGGTTTGAACCAAGGATGAGAAAGAGAGGAAGAAGAAGTACGCTTGGAAAGTTTTTTGGTCGAGGATCGCTCGGGCGGCGAACTCGAAGAGGGAGGAACAGCGGGCTGCGGAGAATCGACCTCGCATTCCTCTGGCTCGTCTAACGCACCAAGGGGAGGTCGACGTTGGCGGAGAGGAACGTTGTCCATACTATCACCGGAGTTTGGAGAAGCGACGCGGGCGGTAAAAACGCGAGTGGGAACTGTATCGCCGGGGCGAAGGATAGAGAGAGGGACGGCTACGAGCGCAGAAGGTAGTATTTCAACTGAATCAGAGGAGGTCTCAGTGTCTGAAAAGAAAACCAAAACAAAAACAATGAGAACAAATATCAAGAAGAAGCTGTCGCAAGGAAGAAAGAGGGGAGGAGAAAGATTAGGGTTTTTGCGGGAGAGCAACCCCAAAACCAGGAGGAGAATTATAAAAGTAAAGGGGCGGAAATTTCAAAAAAATTTAAAGGAGAGACAAAATCCTCATCATTCAATAGACAAACAAGAGTATCCCAAGGGCAAATTCAACACAAGGCAAGCCAATTTGGAGCAATTCAGCAAGCAGATCGAGAACACCCAATATTGAAAATCCAAGAATATACAAAATAGGACTACAAAGAATATAAATTCAAGTGTAAAGAGACTTACTCATAACCGCGGATGGATAATTGATGAAAGTTTGAAGGGGCGCAGGAGAAACCGTCGAAAGAATAAGAGTTTTCGCAGAAGAGAGTTCTGGGCACAAAGTAATTCGAAAACTGAGAAGGTGGAAAAAGTTGAAAAATACACTAAGTAGGGAATTTATACTTTGGTGATTGAAGGGTGGAAAGATAAGGGCCGTCATGTTAAAGGTAGATCCAACGATGTGGAGTATTAATTTGCACGGAGCTCAAAACGGACGCGTTAGGCGAGGAGGCACAATAATTAAAGCGCCTGACACATCTGACAGTCGTGACGCGTGGCAGAAAATGGATACGACAGAGAGGACTTAAAGCAGATAACTTTATTTCTAGTAATTAATGGGGAATTATTCGAAAAAGTGAGCGGGAAGCTTACCAGCTGGTCGATATCTAACGAAGAACCATCCAGAGCGACGATAAATGCCAATTCACTCTTGGATCGAATCATTCAGACTCGACCAGAGTAGGGGGGACTAGATGATATGGGATATTATACCCACAAGGCTGAACCGGTCTGTTGACCGGTCGAGGAGGTCATATTATGAGGAAGCCAAAGAAATCGAGCAATTAACCAGTCGACCAAGCAAGGCTGTCGACCAAACTATCCTTCGACCAGATACGCGATCGAGCAACCTATTCGACCTCAGCAGGTCGATTACATCGAGGACTTAACACCACGCTGTTCGGCCTAGTCATAGGCGCGTGAAGGAAGCCTCTGCCCTAATTCCAGGAGAATATTTACCCCATGTGCAGGGGAACACGTGTCGAGAAAGCAGTGGTGGATAGCGATAACCACCTCTGACAGTCTACCCCATGTGCAGGAGGACACGCGTCCAAAGAGGATTGGTGCAGGCGATAGTGGCGACGGCTGCCTCTGACACACGCGTTTGGTGTGTACGGACGGGCAGTTAGGGCAGACAGCTCATCAAATCCGGGTAGCCCTAGGTCAGGTATCTCACCCCTATATAAAGGGAGTGAGCCTTTCTTCTTCAACACGATCATTTTACTACTTACTCTTGAGAATTGATTGAATACACACTGACTTAAGCTTCGGAGGCTCTTCACCGGAAAACCCCTCCGGTATAAGAGTTCTTTGTAGGTGCACGACGTTCAACCGGCGAGAAGGAAGGCGATTACTCAAGTTCCAGCCGGTCGAGGAGTTTTGTGTTACCACCTTGGAATTCTTATTTCAAATATATTTCAATCGGTGGAATTATCAAAGTCCAACGGAAATAACAATAGAAAACTCATTTTAACAGAATATTTTTGTTGGAATTTTCGTTGGAATTCATTGGAAAATTTCAACAAAAATAATTGCATTGAAATATCCATTGAATATGCCGTTGGAATTCCACTGAAGTATATTTCAACGATATATTTTTGTTGAAATTCTTATTTTCACATATATTTCAATCGTTGGAATTATCAAAGTCTCATGGAAATAACAATAGAAAACTCATTTCAACGAACATTTTTTGTTGGAATTTTCGTTAGAATTCATTAAAAAATTTCAACTAAAATAATTGCATTACAATATCCATAAGAATTGCTACTGGAATTCCACTTAATTATATTTCAATGGAATACTTTTGTTGAATTTTCGTTCTTATACATATTATTTGTCTTATGAGGGCCCCCCTCATGATTCCATACAAATATACCTACTAAAATTTATCATAAAATGATAAAAATTGACGTTGTTGGTAGTTAGTGAAAACTAAAAAAAAAAAAATAATAACAATCTTTAATTTACATTAATGAGAATACTGTTTTACATAATTACTAGTACAACTCCCGTATATTACACGGGTGTTTGTTAATTTTTTTTTTTTAAATTTAAAATTAATGAGAAAATATTCTAAATTTTATTTACTTTCTTACAAAAAATATATATTATTATGTATTTTAAAATGACACTTGTTACTTGTAGACTTACGTATGTTATATTATAGTAATTTTTATAACTTATATCATATAACTACTTGAAATATAATATATTAATTGATAAATAATTTTATTTTTTTAACTAATATAAAAAAAAATTATTATTGTTGTGAAATAAATGTAATTTATTTTTATTCATACATACAATACAATATGGATGTTAAATCGAAATCCATCAAGAGAAGATTAATTTGATATATTATATATGTAAAACCGATAAAAAAATAATTATTAACACATTTACAAACTAAAGGTTATAATAAGAATTAATATTAAAATGCAATTAATACATGTAACATGACCATAAATAATCAATATATTTACGGATAATTCGAACATAATTATTTTTGGATAGGAAATAATTTAAAATCTACCCAACTTAATAACGAAGCATGTAATTTTGCCACATAGGATCCCGAAGCATGCGAATCTGTCACCTAGTCTCAGCACGTTTTGAATTCGTATAGAAAGAGGAAGATGATATATTAATTAAATTAAATATGCATATGTATGATGATTGATATAGTAAGGTAGTGATTTAACAGTAATGCTAAAAAGCCAACTGTTGGCTCGGTTATGGAGCCAACAGCCAATGGGACAACTCCATGTGGGGTTGTCCCACATTGGAGTCATGTGGGACAGTCCCACATGGAGTTGTTCCATTAGTTGTTGGCTCCGTATCCAATAGTTGGCTCCTTAGCACTATTAAGTGATTTTTTTTTTTTTTTTTGGTACAAAGGAAGAGGAAGCGCCTAAGGAGCTAAAATGCAAATGGAACGTGGGTAAGCCACGCCAATTAGGTCATGTTGTAGCCAGTGCCGGACTCCATCCGGTGGGTCATGAAAGAAACGATATCCCAAAGGGCCTTCCGCCGCGAAGGAAGCCAGGAAGTCGGCTGCATAATTCGCTATTAAGGAACTATTACGTAAACCGTGGGAGGTTAAGGTGAAACACATCTTCCGTCAAACACTATTAAGTGATTTAAATATATACATGCCTTATGTCATCTCTTTCCTAGAACTCTCAATAGAATTAGCAAAGGACAGTAGGATTTGTTTGGCATATGCCACCTCAATCATTCACACTCCCAACATCCCCAATATCCAACACAACAAACAACTACCTTGATTTCTGTGAGGAACAACAACAAGATTCCTCTAAATCCCTCTCTTATATATATCAATCCCTCATCTTTTGAGTTCCAAAACCCATCCATCTGCTATATACATACATATATACACAAAGCCAAACAGGACCTATGAATTTCTTCTTCAAGTTCAAAGCCTGATTTTATATTCCAGTAGCTTCCTTTCCTTCTCTTGTCCTGAATTAATTAAGGTATGATATTTATTTTTTCTTTTTAATTTTTTTATTCTCATCTTAAATCATGTAAAAAAAAAAAAACAATTAAATTAATATGTTCTATTGGTTTTGTCGAATTTATTTTTTTTTTTTCCAATAAAATCAGTGGGAAATAATCTAAATTTAGTACTACATTATTTTTTTTTAACAAAAAATTTATAAATAAATTATAACTGTTCCTCTGAAAACGATGCCAAGCCATGCTGATAGATATTTTTTTTTTTCTTTTGGTATAATTATTATGATGGCCCCCAAACATTATGATCACTAGAAGAAATATTTTTCGGAAAAATAAATAAATAAATAAAAAGAACATGTGCCTTTTCACATCCATGGTCTTTATTATTAATGTGGTACTATACATTTTTATGTTATATAAAACTTATTACAATTCCTTCTAATATCTGCCATTTTATTTTATTTTATTTTATTTTTTTTCTTGCAGGTACCAAAAAAAGGAATTCCATATATATATCTACTAAAATTATAGCACAAAAAAAAAAAAAAAATTGTTTTTACAAATGGAGAAGCTTTTGAACCATTACGACAAAGAGTACTTGAAAATGGCCATGTTAAAGCACGAGGAAACATTTCGTGACCAGGTTGGATTATATTCATAAATTAAATTAAATTGAATTTTCGGTCAATGTTCGATATTTTTTTATTTTTTATTTATTTATTTTTTTTTTAATGTAGGTGTATGAGCTTCATCGACTCTACCGAATCCAAAAGGTGCTAATGAACGACATAGCGAAAAATAATCGGTACGCGACGACTTGCAGACGGCCCGAGGCCCGTTTATGTCTCGACCTGGAAAGGCCCGCCGGTTCGTACTATGTACCGGGCTCGGGTGATGAGCTCAGAGTCTCCGAAGCTGAGGATGACCACAATGACCTGGAGTTGACTTTAGGACCGAAAAGCTATTATCAGAATAAAATCAAAGCAGCCGGGCCGGGTCTCAGGTCGGACTCTGGGCCGAGCTTCTCGTCTTCGTCCTCCGGATCGAACCACATGAAGGGCCCGGAAATGCCGGTGCCGGCTAATAAAGATAGGTTAAACAGTTCTCCTTGGCTTTTCCAAGCCCTCAGCTTGAATATAACTTGAAATTTGATAACTGTTGATTTTGTGGACTGCTTCTTATCAACTGATTCTGCTGAATGTATGGGATCTTTTAATTTTAGTATTTTTTTTTCTTATGTTGTTTTAATTTACTATGATATGTAGGATATAATTAATTAAATAATCTTCTGTTTTTCTTGCTCTCATTTTGTTACTTGTTTATATTCATTTTCATGTTTCAACATTCATGAATTTAAAAAAAAAAAAAATAGAAAAAAAAAATAGCAGATATTGGTACAGGTTAGGCTGTTATATTTTTTTTCACATATTTTCAAATTAAAATATCGCAATATTTATTATTATTTAAAAAAAATATGATAGGTTGACTCGTCTAAGAAATACTATCTCCTATTTTTGTATAAATACTATTTTGAGTTTATCAACAATTAACTAAATAAATGACGTTTTAGATCTTTTGGACATATTTTTCCATTATTACTCTCATCTAGCTAATAATTACACTATCTTTTCATATTCACTTTTCATTTTTTTCTCAAAACATTTATCATTATCATCGTTAATAATGCGGGTTATTATTTTGCAAAATAAAAAAAAAAAATTCTTAATTATTGGGCACATTCTCAAAACGACACTTTTTAAAAATAGGAGGGAGTAAGATTTATGGTACAAAATTTGTAAATAAATAAAGTGGAGTAAAAAAAAAAGAACGAAATTAATTAGTTTCATATAATTGTTTGTGTTTCTAATCATTCTTTTTTTATTTTATAATATATATATATATATATATATATATATTTTGAGATTATTATGCAGTTAAATCAGATCTTTTTAGCTTGTAGATAGATAAACTACACAGAGGGGTCTTTTATGTGCACAAAAGATGACAAGCCAAAAAGCTGAGGACAGAAAAGAATCTTGAATTGTGTATTATTGAGAGGAGGGGGCCCCACTGTACTTGTGTTATATAGGTAGATTTTTCATTTAATTGTTGCTTAATAAAGACATAAGTTTCTGTAAAATCCCAAACAAAAGACTTGGAGGATCTGATCTGATCTAACTAAATAAGACCTGTTTTGCCTCCATCAATATTTGGGCCAAATTCTTTTGGAACACAAAAAAAAAAAACTTTAGTTTATATCATATTTGTATGATCTTCATTGACACCTAGCTAACACATGAATTTAAAACTTTTTTACCCATTAGTGTGCTGAGTTGAGGTGTTTGATGTTGTCTGCCACCAAATGAACATTAGATTCCACTTCCCAAATAAAAAAAAAAGGTAGTATATGGAAGGGTGATGTGCAAAATACATCTATGTACTTAGAACTATGTGTTTTGAAAAGTTGTTCCAACTTTAGATCGATTATTGGGTCACTCCCTACCACTACTTATTTTTTTTTTTCTTTTTTTAGAGGACTAGTAAAGTGCACGTGCGATGCACGTGGTAATGAATATTTTTGGCCGATAAGATAAATTAATTAAATAATTAAACATATGATTGCAAGAATAAAATAAAATATAGAACAAATAAACTCATAATATATTTTTTTCAAAAATAACATAATGATGTCGTAATATAAAAAGATTTAAATGACATGTTACAAACTCAACAAAAATTTATATAAAAAAATGAGTCAATAAAAAAACAAAAAATGAAATAACTAAATAAAGATCTAATGTATATTATAAATGCATGAGTATTTTTATCTATTTATAGTTTACTAAAAAGTTTGATTTATTCAACACTTAACTAGAAATGCTTTAGCCGAACATATAGTCAAACCAGAGAAGGACGCAAACTTTTGCAAGACTGAGGGGGCACAAATATAACCTTTACAAAGTGCAAAAAAAAAAATGATATTTATTCTCTGCATGTTCTTATATATTATATCACTAATAATTAAACAAATTCAAATCTCATTAAATATTTTTTTTTTCAAATACCAAATTTTTATCTTTTGCACTGGATATTCTTACAACGCCAGCATTCGCAGACTTTTTTATAATAAAGATAAATATTTATTATTTAAAAATCAATGAAAAACAACAATTTAGTAGCTAATTTAAACTTATAATTATAATTTTAAGAACACCTAAATTCAATATGTATCAAAATCAATGTTGATTTTTGCGGAAAATCGATTTAACTCATTTATATATGTTGCCTACAACATAGTATAAATACCAAATGTAAACAACTTAATTTTTTTTTTTTAAAAAATCTCTTGTAATTATTTTTCAATATAATTATATATGTTATAGTATTTTTTTTTTTAATTGCACAGGGCCTGTGCCCCTACGGTGCCTGCCTAGGTCCGCCCCTGAGTCAAATTTCATAATTGATCATTATAAGGTATTTTGTACGAACATTTCATGAATATCTATGTGAAATAGTAATTGAAATTCTTGAATTTTTTTAATCATTTTATAAACTACTACATTACTCTCTCTCTCTCTCTCTCTCTCTCTCTCTCTCTCTCTCTCTCTCTCTCTCTCTCTCTCTCTCTCTCTCTCTCTCGCCCTCTTTTTCTCTCCTCATATCGACAAATTGGTACATATCCTATGAGGTGGGAACTAATTTCATTTATAAATAAAAATTGATCTTTCAAAATCATGTACTTTTCCGAAAAGACGCTAAACTGTTTTTAATATCATCACACATTACATGAAAGTACATACTCTAAAGTAATTGCTCATATTATCGAGCACAATACACAATTAAGATTGTAAATGTTCAAATTAAAAAGTAACAACTTATTCAAACATTTACAAATATTTTGATCAGAATCGAATATTCCCTTTTCAGTATTATTTATTTGAAAGACAAACAAACTACATAACCTATTATTTGCAAATCACCATTTTAGTTGTCGCAACGATTTTAGAGTTAATTGTCTTAATACCTTTCACAATCGATCGAATTTGTAATATCGAGAAGCATAACATTTGTCAAAATATTTAATATGAGAAGAATATGAATTCTATTATATTATGGTACTCTTAGTCATATGTGAACTTTATTATTATGACGTCATTATTAAAGTTTCTGGTGCATATTGTGATAATATGGAATCATTATTTATGAGAACCAATTTCTTATAGA
>CACSLK010034050.1:3514197-3534852 GCA_902706635.1 Striga hermonthica | reverse complement strand
TTTTTTTTTTTTTACAGCTATCCTCTTTCTTCCATCCTTGTCCAAGATGACTTTGATTTTTATGTACATGACCAATTTTCTTACAAAAAGCACAAAAAATCCAAACCATTAAATGCAATCATTAAAAAAAAAGAAAAAAAAAGAAAATTAATGGGGCATTTCCGTGAGTACATGACCGCATGCTTTTGTTTGATCTGCCAGATTTTATGCGGATAGTTGCGCTGCCTAACCTTGGTTAGGTATTTAATTTATTATATATTAGTTAATCTATCAAATACATGTATTAAAATTACGAAGTTGCCATTATAAATATGACATAATAAGGTTATTTTAGGCTATTGATATTTTTACAGATTCATTGACACTTTTATAATAGTATAGAAAAAGAAAATATTATAACTCAACAACATTTGATGTGTTATTGCACCTGGAACCGGCCCTTCCTGACCCTCAACCGCTTGAGCACCCAAAAACCTGCAAAGACGCCGGGAAGTGTCCCGACGGTAAACCTCCGACGCTCAAGTTAGTATGGTATCGAGAAGGACGCAGTATAGATTTTAGGGTTTTGTAACGTTATAAGAGACTTACCATTTCCCCAGCATTACCTATTTATGAATATTCGCTTAGCTTGCTTGCTCCCCACGCCTTGTTCTATGCCCATTAGATTATCTAATCTCTTATATCATGACCCTACACGTGTCCATGGTACATTGCTTCTGATAACCATTTGGCCGACCCTTACCCCATAATGGGCCACTGAACGCTTCTATGCCAGCTTTCTAAGCCCAATGGACACTATGCTGAGCTCACATAAATCCGAGCCCACATAAGATCATTAGGTCGAGCTCTTTTGGGCCGGGCTACCAATAAAGCTGTCAAGTTGAACTGCTAGCCAAGTAGATAAAAAGGCCGAGCCCTATTAGGCCGAACAACTAGGTGCCAGTTTACCGTGCCACTTCCATGTGCCATATCATCCCTATTAGGCCGAGCCCCATTAGACCGAACAACTAGGTGTCGGTTTACCTTGCCACTTCCATGTGCCATATCAACATTACAATAGAATAATCAACGGGTTATAGTACAACGGGGAAGCAACTCCCTGTTCCCCTTCAAGAGCCATCTTGGCTAGAAAACAGCTAGGAAAGGAAGAAGAGGAAAACTTAAACAAACAAGACTTAAAAGACAAACATAAAAGACAAATGTCATCCAAAACAACATTATTATAATTACAAAGTCCCAAATTAAGATTTTCAGAAGATGCAACACAAATTTATGAGATATTAGACACACAATATGCTGCCATCCTTCTAGCACGGCCTTTTCCGACACCCATCTGAGCAAGCAATGTAGCATCTTTAGAGCAAGCTATCCCATTCCAACTAGACTTCCATTCATGCAGCAGTCTCTCCGCAGAGTAAACAGAAGCACCAAAACCCACATCTCCTGTTAAAGAGCCCTAAACACTGACAGATAAAAGAAAATGTCCTACTCCCTTGGAAAAGAAACTGTCCTACTCACTTGAAAAACTGGTCTTCAGCAGGTTGTTGATCTTAAGAGACCAACTCTGGTCTTTTTGGGTTCTGTGAGCGTGCATATACAAACTACCACATTTCCTTTCTAGCACATTTAACCAGTTGAAACTCAGTCATCTACTCCTTCTCAAACTTCCACTTATTTCTGGAACACCAAATTCTATACATAATGAAAGAGGATAAGCAAAGTCTATCCTTCCTTTCATTTATGTCTTTTGCATTACGTATATCCTTCCACCGACTCTGAAAAGAACAATATCCTCCTCCTCAAAACTTGATCAAGATATCCCAGCACATTTCTAACTGAGCTTTGCCCTGGTACAAGAAATAAGCACATGGTCTAAATCATCATTTCCTTCACCACAGAACTTATAGATAGGATCGACCATCATCCCTTTTTGCAAGAGTTGCGTATTTGTGCTCACAAAGCCTTGGTAACATCTCCACAGGAAATTCCTAATCTTTCTTTTGATATGCAACTCCCAGGTCCACTTCCACATCCTTTGTAGTTCCAACTTGCCAATGCTAGAACTTCCTTGAATTTGATTTGAAAGATGCTTTGCGAAAATAACCTCATAAGCTGATTTTACAGTAAATAAGCCATTAGGAGAAGAATGACATATCCATTTGTCTTTAGTCCCCAAGTGACTAATAGAGATTTTAAGAATAACATCAGTTATAAAAGGTGAAAATGTCTGCAAAATTAGCTCTTTATCCTATCTCAACTCTTCACTAGCAAATAGATCACACACTTTTCTAATTCTATCCTTTAAGAATCTCCATTTTTTTTATCAACCTCAAATAAATTTTGTCTATGAAGATACCTACCCTTAATGATCCTGCTCATCAACAGATTTGGTTTAATCAAGACTCTCCAAAGCCGTTCAACAAGCAAGGTCTCATTAAACAAACAGATATTCTTGAACCCCAACCCCTATCCTCCTTACCTCAGCTAGCCAATCCCAAGAAGCCAGTGAATCATCTCATTCCCCCCATCAGTCTTACCCTACCAAAAGAAAGCAATAAATTTACATATATCTTTGCACACAGAGATTGCAAGCTTAAAACAAGACATTGCATATATAGGAAGAGCCCCCCAAATAATGGTGTAGACTATTATTATTATTATTATTATTATTATTATTATTATTATTATTAATATTATTATTATTATTATTGTTGTTGTTGTTGTTATTATTATTATTAGCATTGATTGTTATTACTAATTGTTATTATGTTTCTTGGCTTGGTGAACAAGTTAAAGGTTTAGGGTTAGGGTTCTTATATAAATGACTCTTTCTAGTTTATTTTCCTTGGTTGATTATGAATAAAAGATGAATCGATATCGTGTTTAGATGTTTCTTGAGATTGCGATCTCATTAATTTCGTCTCACTCATACGTTTTTCTACATCAGTTGGTATCAGAGCTAAGCACGATTCAAGATGTTGCCAAAGAAGGACAACATCGAAGGGTGTGACTCATCATTGAGTGTCTGAGTCGACGAGCCACGGGCTCCAACCGCCAAATCAACCAATTGAAATGTCGGGTTGAGAATCTTTCGACGAGGATCGAAAAACTGCATCTTACGATCAACAACATGGTTGAGGATTGGCAGTCGAATCGCGATGGAGACCATGACTATCGCGAGAGAGACAGAGGCGATCGTGGGGGTCGCGGCCATGTCAGGGCACCCCGATAGTGGTCCCCGCCATCTTTGAACGGTAGCGACGATGGAAACTCTACCTGGTCGAATAACCCATTTGCAGATCGACCACCATGGCGAGGAGACAAAACCCTAGGTCAGCCCCGAGTTCACGAGTAGTGGCGGGCTACAGGTGGTTTCGCACATAGCGACGACGAGAAAATCCTCGGTGCGGTCCAATTTCGCAAGCACCAGCATGCTGGCGGCAGCTTCGCGCTGGGCGGTGAGCATGATGGTCGGTGGGGCTTCGGCAGCGGACACGACCACTACGGGCCCGATGGTTTTGAGAGTCGCTGGCCGCGCAATAGCGGCGTGTGGCGCAGACTGATCGCTTGGGCACCTGCAATTTTACTTGATTTTAATCAAACAAGGATATGACTACAGTCGTCTAACCATCATCAACAACAGATGATGAAAATCAAGTAAAATCCCCATTTGTGATTTTCATATCCTAATTGTGTGATCCCCAACATGTCTATAGTCAAAACCCTAATTATGCATAAGAAATCAGAAGTCTATACATGTCAGAACAACACACGAACGAAACAAAAACAAACAACAACAAAAAAAATGAAAAAGAAAAGAGGAAAAAAGAGAAAAACAACAACCAAAATGAAGAGTCTTAACCTGGCATGACAGGGGCCCATGCGATCAGTCTGCGCCACAAAGTGGGCTGAAGCACACGAAAAAACAAACAAAAAGGCTACCGAAATCTGAAAGAGGGGTAGCCATCCTGATACATCCGCACAAGAGTGTGGAGGCGTAGAGGAGCGTCGTCCGGGTAAAAAATGCGCCTGTGGAGATTGGAGGCACCAAGGCTGGCTAGGTAGTTGGCTGGTCAGTTCCTCTCATGGAAAATGTGTGAGATACAATAGTGAAAGTTTGGTTCTGATACGCATGAACGGGTGTTGAATCTGCCACGAGCCTTGGTGGCCCAAGGTCAAGAGGGTGGCGACAGCGGTAGCATCCAGCTCTATGCAAATGTCCGTGTAGGTAGAGGCTGCAATCTGAATCTGAAGTACCTGAATCTCTGCATCGTAGCTCGAGGAGGCGTGAAGAGGGGTGTGAAAGGAGGTAATGAGAGCTCCACTGTGATCCCTGATCAGGGTCCCGCCTCTGGCAGCTTCAGCGAATCGGTCAAAATATCCATCAGTATTCAGCTTAACACAAGGGGATCGGGTCTCAGCCAAACAACGCTCTAGGGCGTGGGTACTAGACAGACGACAACAGATGTGGCATGAGGCGATGGGGCGGTGTGCATCATGTCCCGTCTCTAGGTGTGAGTCTGTCCATAGATGTGAGAAAAGAGAAATGTCGATCAACTTGCAAAACAATATGAGAGCACAAGAAAGTAATATCTCTATGCTTCGCACTATTCCAATATTTACTCGACATGTTCATCATTTTAGAATTACAATATCAAACAATATTACTTCATATTTTTTTTTACAGATGACGGCAAATCACATGCACCATTTGGAAAGGGCACGTTGATACCATTCATGATGAGTTCAAGAACCCATCTTTGGCCAACCACTGAGAAAAATCTCCTATTTGGCGGCAAGTTCGTTGTATTTGGTGGTGATTTTTAGACAGATACTTCTCCTTGTCCCTAAAGGCAGTCGAAATGACATAGTGAATGTGACAATCAATTTATCCAAGTTGTGGCAGGATTGTATCGTTATGAGAATGACTCGAAATATGAGACTTAATTTGAAGCCATGGTCGGTATGATGAGTACTGTTATCATCCGATTAGGTAATCCAAAATTACCAACCTCAAAACTGCATTTTGGAGGGATTAATTACAAGCACCGACATAGTCCACGATAATCTCGGTTTGCCTACTAAACCGGCCTAGTCACATAAAACCGAGGCGATCATCGAACCGAGGTCATCCTGAGCCGAGGCTATCTTATACCCAAGTCCCCGCGAACCGAGGTCACTATTCCCGAAGCTGGTGACAAGGCGCCTACGCGCAAACCTCATACATCACGAGATCCATCATCATTCAAGTGGGACCCACTCACATGACCGCCCATCAAAAGCTACTTTACAAGAAAAAGGTATCGTACACCTCGAGCTACGAGCACGAAAAGCTACTATAAATAGCAGATTTATGCTCTTGTACAAGGATCGCTCTCTGAACATTCAATACGCATATATAAAAACTGCGCCACCTTTCACCTCGGTTCACCTCGGACCGGGGCCAATGTTGTGTTTTGATTACATGCCTTACGTTTACAATTATTCAAACGGCTTAACTAAACATCTACGTAATCGTTGTTAACAATCACATAACAACAGTTTGGCGCTAGAAGGAGGGCCTCATAAGTTATTTGAGGTTAATCTTCTTCCCTTGGCTCTTTAGCCACAGCAAACACTGCAAATATGTCGCATTCAGATCACCATGGACATACGTCGCGTGAAGGGCACAGTCGCAGCAATCACTCTGCTAGGCGTCCTGCGGCTATACCCAACTTGCCTGATTACACCACTTTATTTCAAAATCCAGAGTTCGCGCGTGGGTTTGCTGCCTTGATGGCTCAAACTCCTCCCAGAATGTCAACGACGGCGCCGGGACAATCTATCATCCCTACTACCCCTGCAAACCTGATAAATCCGTCTATCCGACGAGACGGCGGTAGAACTACTTCTCACGCCACGTCTCAACCTCGTAGTCAAACATCGCCTCCGCACCCAGATCGTGTAGTACGACATGCCGAGACAACGCGCACTCCTCCGATGGTCCCTCGTGAAGAAACCGCTGAAAGTCAGTCGGGACAACCACGACGTTCTCCACCGACCGCGCGGCCTCAGGCTCATTCACATCCAGTTCGAACAGACCTTCGTCAGCAAATTGAAAGAAATCGGTCAGCTCGGCAAGTATCTACGGAACTAAAAATGTTGCGGCGAAGAATTGCCGAGTTGGAAAGTCGACAGAGGGCACAGGAAGATCCTCCACGACGAGCCTCCACTTCGGCGCACGTATATTTAGAAGACGATTCCCCTTTAACACCCGAGCTCACCTCGGAACCTGTACCGGGAAAAGTCAAAGTCCCTCAAATCGGATTATATGATGGAACGTCGGATCCTGACTCACACCTCGGTCACTATACATCTTGGGTGGATCTCCATGGGGCCTCAGATGCACTTCGGTGTCGCATGTTTTCTCTCACTTTGGGGCCTCGAGCTCAAAAATGGTACCACTCTTTGCCACCTCATTCAATTTGGAAGTGGCAACAACTGAGGTCGGCTTTCCGATCTCACTTCATTAGGGCCCAAGTTTGTTTGGTTCCGAAAGAATCTCTTGCGAATGTAACTCAAAAGGACGATGAAAGTGTCAAGGATTATATTGCTCAATTTAATGACCGAGTTTAGAATATGTAGCCATGTCATCCCGAAACCCTGCTTGTTATGGCTATTGCGGGACTGAAACCGAATTCTATTTTTCGCTGGACATTATGTCAGAACAAGCCAAACACCTTCCATGAGTTCCTTGCCCGTGCCAAGCAGCATATTATTGCCGAAGAAGCGATGTCGGTCCCCGATTTTAATTTCAATCCGAAGTCATCCAAGTCGGGAACCGATGACAGGAAGAAAAGTAAATCCTTTGATAAGCAAAACAAGGCTCAATTTCGAGGTTACCCCTGGGGAGACGCCAATGAACCCGAAATCAGGGCGGCTAGGAAACAGTACGCTACCGCCGTGAAATCCGGTTACCAAACCGTTTATTCAGCTGGAGCTGCCACCATCTATGAAGAAATCAAAGGAAAGGGGATCCTGCCCGATCCTAAACCACTTCAGATGCCTGAAGAAAAACTAGATAAATCTCGTTATTGTGACTATCATAAATCACCGGGGCACAACACCGATGAATGTTTAAGTTTGTTAGTTGCCCTATTACGCTTAATCGGTCATCCGCAACTCAGGAAGTTCTATCGCAACTCTGATACCCAGAAAAGGGGGTCGGGACGTCAAATTGAACCCTATGATGAAGATGAGGATGAAGACTGAGGTGTTACACCAAAACGAATCCGGCAAGGAGAAAAAGAAGTGTTCATGTTCACCTCGGAAGCACTTAACATTGAGTCAACCGGAAACTCCTGAGGACTTAAACGAAACCGATCTCCCAGCCCGATGCAAATCACCGTCCATCGAGTTAATACTAATAATTCCCGAGGTACCTCATCTCGTCGGCAAATCAAGGCCTACGCCCGACAAGCTTATAATTCAGGCAAGCATGTTTTCACTACAGATCTACGAGACATTCTCAATGCCCAAAATTGCCCCATCACTTTCAACATGGAAGACGCGAATCATTTTGTGCACCCTCACTCTGACGCACTCGTCATTACCGTTCCGATATGTGGAATCCGGTTCATCGTGTCATGGTCGATACCGGGGCTTACTCGAGTATTTTGATGCTGAAAGCTTTCGATAAGATGGGTCTCGATCCGGCAGATATCCGACCTTGCAATGATCAAATACAGGGATTTAATGGGAGCATCTCAAGACCCATCGGCGAAGTTACCCTGCTTGTTAGATTTGGCACACCCGAACACGTAACCAAGCTTGTCATGGAGACCTTTAAAGTTCTCGATATCAACAATGAGCATAACGCAATCATAGGAAGAACTGCTCTGTACAAACTCCGAGCCGCTGTTTCTATTTTTCATTACGCACTTAAATTTCTGACTACCCGTGGCGAAGGAACGCATTACGGGGATCAAAGGGAAGCTCGAGAACTTATTACTTTCATACCATCCACCGGAATCCATTCCGCCATTCCAGTCAACGAAGGAAATTCCCTATCGGTCACTTCGGACGATATAGTTTCCGGGGAACCAAGCCATGAAATCGTTGTCACCACCATCTCGGACCCTTTATCTGAGGACCAAGGTAGACGACCTGGAAAAGAACCAGTCTCAGAAGAAGATGAATTGGACCCAAGGACTCAATTCAAGGAAAAAAGCTGAAATGATCATAATCTATGTCGACGAACCGACACGTCAAAAGTCGTTACGCATCGGAAGTCACCTTCAAGAACCCCTTCGATCTGAACTCGTGTCATTTCTTAAGAACAATTCTGATGTCTTCGCCTGGAAACATGAGGATATGAAGGGAATTGACCCCGGTGTTGCCAGCCACAAACTGAATCTCGACCGAACTGTCAGACCAGTCGTTCAAAAGCGAAGGAA
This sequence comes from Striga hermonthica, assembly GCA_902706635.1. Lineage (NCBI taxonomy): Eukaryota > Viridiplantae > Streptophyta > Magnoliopsida > Lamiales > Orobanchaceae > Striga > Striga hermonthica. The sequence goes on along the minus strand of CACSLK010034050.1, from coordinate 3,526,417 downwards.
GTTGGGACCCGACCGACAAAAATTTTTGGAGGAGGAAGTCAAAAAGCTCATAGACAACAAGTTCATCAAAGAGGCCAAATATCCGACATGGATATCTAACCTTGTCCTCGTAAAAAAGAGCAACGGCCTATGGCGTCTATGTATATATTTCTCTGATTTAAGTAAAGCGTGTCTGAAAGACAGTTATCCACTTCCCCACATAGATTACATGGTCGACGCCACCTCGGGACACGAACTAATGAGCTTTATGGACGCTTACTCCAGATATAACCAAATCCCCATGGATCCCGAAGACTCAGAACACACCTCGTTCTACTCTGCAAGGCCTATATTGTTATACTATGATGCCCTTCGGATTAAAAAACGTCGGAGCCACTTATCAGCGTCTCGTCAACAAGATGTTCGCCAACTTAATCGGTCATACCATGGAAGTCTACGTAGACGATATACTCGTCAAGTCGGTGAATGCCTCCGACCACGTTACACATCTTCAAGAAATGTTCAACATTCTTCGTTCATACTCTATGGTCTTAAATCCCAAAAAATGCACCTTTGGAGTCGAGTTCGGAAAATTCCTTGGTTATATGGTCAGTCAACGGGGAATTGAGGCCAATCCAGCCAAGATCAAGGCAATTCAAGACCTAACTCCCCCGACCTCGGTCAAGGGTGTTCAGGCCCTAACTGGCCGACTCACAGCACTTAATCGGTTCATCTCCAAGTCTACCGATCGCTGTAAACCATTCTTTGAGGCAATCAAGAAAGGAAAACGCTTTGAATGGACCGAAGAATGCTAAAAAGCACTCGCCAGCATTAAGGAGACTCTTGCATCCCCTCCGACGTTACAAAAGCCAAATCCCGAGAAAATGCTGTTCCTGTACCTCGGAGTCAGTGATACGGCAATTAGCGCTGTCTTGATACGTGAAGAAGGGACGTTGCAATCAACTATTTATTACGTCAGCAAGGCCCTACATGATGTCGAATTACGCTATCCTCCTATGGAGAAGTTGGCGTTTGCTCTTGTTACTGCTGCTCGAAAATTATGGCCTTATTTTCAAGAGCATCCCATAACCGTTCGTACTTCATATCCACTACGGCAAGTCCTACACCGACCTGATACTTCGGGGCGAATGATAAAATGGGTCGTGGAACTTGGATAATTTGACATTCATTATCAACCGAGAACTGCAATCAAGGCACAAGTCCTATCCGACTTCATTGCCGAATTCACGCCAGCGGTGGGGGAGTATAATGATGACCAACCATGGGTCCTCTACATCGATGGATCCTCCACGATAAATCGAGCAGGTGCTGGAATAGTTTTGGCCAACCCGGAAAACTGTATATTCTGTCATTCGGTTAAATTTCTTTTTTCCGCCACCAACAACGAGGTCGAATACGAAGCTTTGCTATCCGGACTGAGTTTAGCCGAGTCCATGAACGTCAAAAATCTTAAAGTTTTCTCCGACTCACAACTCTTGGTCAATCAAATCAACGGTTCATACGAAGTCAAGGAACCTCGGCTGACACCTTATTTATCCTTGGCGAAACAGAAGTTGTCGAAGTTCTCCGTCGACGTCGAACACATCCCTCGAACTCTTAACGTGCAAGCGGACGCTCTGTCCCGATTGGCCTCGAGCACCGGGATGGAAAGTATGGAGTATGTCCAAGTCGGTCAACAAGAACAACCATCAACCCATATTACCGAAGTTTCGATTATTGATCCGGCCACATCTAAAAAACCTCCGACTTGGATGGATCCCATCGTTCAGTACTTGGAAACCGGGGCCCTACCTCTGGATCCCAAAGAAGCTCGTGCACTTCGGATACGAGCTGCTCGGTATACTCTGGACAACGATACCTTGTTCAAGAGAGGATATTCAATCCCACTTTTAAAATGTTTGACCGAGTCCGAGTCACGATACGTTCTTGAAGAGGTGCATGAAGGAATTTGTGGAAGCCACCCCGGCGCCCAAGCTTTGTCTTATAAGATTTTGCGACAAGGGTATTATTGGCCAACCTTAAAAGCAGACGCCACTGCGTGGGTCCGTAAATGCCCGAAGTGCCAACTTTTTGCACCAAACATTCATCAATTCCCTGAAGAGCTCATGTCGGTTTACAGTCCATGGCCATTCGCCAAATGGGGGATAGATCTCATCGGTCCCCTACCGACCGGAAAAGGTGGTGTTCGGTTCGCAATTGTTGCGGTTGATTACTTTACTAAATGGGCTGAAGCCGAACCATTAGCCACGATAACCGAACAAAAAGTAGTTGATTTTATATGGAAGTCCATCATTTGCCGTTTCGGAGTACCGAACTGAATTATCACTGACAACGGTCGACAATTCGAAGGCAAGTGGCTTGAATCTCTGTGCAAGGAATACAATATTAAACACTTTTTCTCCTCGCCCTATCACCCACAATCGAACGGTCAAGTTGAAGCCGTCAACAAGTTGATTAAGAACGGTCTCAAAGCCCGTCTTGATGCCGCTAAAGGGGCATGGCCGGAAGAACTGCCACACGTCCTATGGGCATATCGTACAACCCCAAGGACTTCCACGGGTGAAACTCCCTTTTCATTAACGTACGGTTCGGAAGCAGTTGTTCCAGTTGAACTTGGTGAACCGACCTACCGAATTCAACATTATACCGAAGAGTCCAACTCGGATAATATAAAAGCAAATTTGGACTTGCTCGAAGAACATCGTACTCATGCTGAACTCAAGAATGCCGCTTACAAACAAAGAAGTGAGAGATATATCAATTCCAAATACAAACCCCATTCATTCCGAGTTGGCGATCTAGTCCTCAAACGAATAATGGGGCCTGACCCCGGTCCACTTAAACCGAAGTGGGAAGGACTTTTCCAGATCATTGAGGTCTTACCCCGAGGAGCATACCAGATTGCTCATCCTGACGGAACCCCACATCAATACCCATGGAATGTTGTATTCCTAAAGAAGTTCTACCAATGAATGGTCCGAAGTCGGACAGTCGACCTTTCTTTTGAACGGACCCTCTTTTTGACTCTCTGAGGGAACGAAACTACTCTTTTGATGTAATGGAAGTTCAAAGACTTTCACTTTTGAAATCCGAGCAACAACTCGGTACCGATGTAAAATATTTTGACACTCGGTTCTATCAATATTTTGTACCGATGTAAACATTGCGACACTCGGTCTCGCTGATGCCCCGTAATACATCCAAATCCCACGCATGGTTTGGTTGGGGTTGAAGCTCGTCCATGTCACTTCAGCAAACATGATTTGACGGGTCCCGCTGACAACCGAATACAAAATGAACAACTCGGTTGGGGCCACTTCATAATCGGACTCTGACGAAGTTCAGTGAACCCTATTTATCTTATGCACGGCTCGGAATGTGTTAAGTTCTGCAAATTCTTAATAAGTTTGCATACCGACTTACACTATTAGCCGAATTCATTAAAAAAAAAAGAAAAGAAGATCAATGTGGAACTCGGAATCCATTTTTATCAAAAAGCCCACAACCCGGTTAAAAAATATGAATAAACCCGAGTTGGAAGGCAAGTCTTATATATGCACAGAGTTCATTACACTTGGTCTAAAAATTGCTGACTTTGCACAGCGAAATAAATAGAATTAAAATCATGCAAACATTCTTAATTTATATTATAAAGTCGGGAAATTCTGAGATTACATATTTCCTACTAAGGATGTCAACATTCTGACACCCCGACTACTTACTTCAGCATAATAAATTAAAAATATAAAAACATAAGTTTCCAAAAGCTTCAGGCAGCATCATCTTTATCACCTCCATCTCGGCCAACACCGCTGCCTTCTCCGGCTTCCATCTCAGTGGACAGCTGTTTCTGAAGTCGCTCCAGAACACCTATCTCTTTTGCTTTAGCCGCAGCGTCGATGGTCGCATCCGACACTAGAACGAGCTCGCTACGAGGATCCTGCACTTCCTCAGATTTTCCCTCCTCCGGAGGAACAACTTTAATCACTTCGACCTCTCTGTCTGTCGACTTGGCCTTCTCTTCGATATAAGCCTTGACAGTATTCTGGATTTGGTCGGGAGTCATATCGTCGAAGTTTTGTTTTACCTCCACATCGGCAAGGGTCGTGACATAGATGTCAGCCAACTCCTTTCTCTTCTCATTTTCTCCCTCAAGAATCATGTTGACATAAGCACGTCGGAGAAGAGCTACCATTTCTTCGGTGAGGGAGGCAAGTCTGGGTTTGCTGCCATCTCTTCAGCCCGGCGGAGCATCCACTCGCAGAATTCCCGCTCATCTTCGTCAGCCTCCACGTGCATGCCTTTGATCTCCATATCAAAGCCATATTTTTTAAGCTTGTGGAACAAGAAGAAGCGCAGCTCATCAATATCATAATAACCGGCGTTATATCGTTCGACCACCCAACAAAGATTAATACAGGTGTTCATCTCCATTTCAAGGTCGGGGCCGACCTCATCATTCACGCCGGTATCTGCGACCACCACCTCGGTACCCTCACCGACTTGAGTAGTTGCGACCTCGGGAACTGAGTCCTTACCGGCTTGAAAGCCGATCTCATACATCGTCTCGCCATACGCAGACTTTTCTTTCTCCAGCTTGGCCATCTCCGCTTGATGAGCATCCCACTGACGAGACAGAAGCTCACGAGCCTCAATACACTCTTTACGGGTTCCCTCATGCTCAACTTTTTGTTTTAGCAGTTTCTCCTCTGCTTCTTCAGTTTTGACTTCCAACATCTTGGAGTGTTGTTCAGCAAAGGCAAGGCGCTCCTTAAGTTCGGCCACCTCGGCTTGAAAAACTTTATTCTCCTCGGACAACGCCGAGATCTCTGAATGTGCCACCTCCAAGTCGCCTCGTCCTTCAGAGATGCGATTATTGCGTCTCGCTCAGCGACAGCATGTTTTTTTCCCTCCAGCTACGCAGCAATCCTACTATGGTCATCCTCGGCTGCAACCAAACTCACTAAGGCTCGACCCAGACAAGCCTTAGCGTAGCTGAACTTGTCCACACTAGACAAGGAGGAAAGTCCCACTTCGGACTTGGGGTCCCACACCATTAACGGCACCCGAGCTGCACTCTTTGCACTTTCCGGCATCTCGATCCTCGACGACATGTGAGGAGCCTTGACTGATTGAAAAGTAGTGAACCACTCCTCAACCACCCCTTTGGGCACCTTCACATTTGCAGCCCTCTCCTCATCGATTGACAAGAAAGACTTCTCAAACAAGGGAGATTCATCAGTGCTCTTCTCTGAAGCCCCACGACCGGAGTCATGCTTCTTTTTTTATCTCTTCTCCGCTCCGGAAGAAGCTCCCACATCAGACATTTTCACTAATTTTCGTTTCTTTTTCTTCTCTGGTTGCACAATCTCCAGTGATCTCGGAGGAGACGGCTGCTTCTCAGGCACTTCGATGTGCGTTTGTTCAGCCACAGCCAATTCGGTTCCTATCAAGTTTTCTTCTGGCTCGGCCTGGTTAATCACCAGAGCATTCACAACTGGTGGCACCTCGGCAGAAACCACCTCTTGTTGAGACTTCGGACTTTCTGAGTTTACTACCGACGTCGCACCAGCTCCAACGTCAGCAGATTTCTTACCAGTAGCATTTCTGCCAGAGGTCCCCTTCACCAAAGCTCGGACCAAGTCTCTCCTCATGGCGTTGGTCAATCGCAAGTCTCGGCTCTTACCAAACTTTGATTGCAAATCCTTATTCGGATAACGACGCCTAATGTCTTTGGCGTCCTTAACAGTTCGGTATCCGGAAAAGCCTAGTAACGGGTAGTATACTGCATAAACAAATGTAAGGTATACATATCAGAGAACAATTATCACGATCATACCAAAGTGCTCGTTAAAAAGAAGGAATTAATCTATCTTACCGGGATCAAATCTAGAAGTTGATACTCCAGGAGACAAACCAGCAGCCTCGAGTTCGAATCTACTACAAGCTTCCTATAATCCTGGATATCTCTGTCCAAGCTAGCAATCACAAGTAACTTCCCACCGAATTCCGGACTGAGTTTCGGCTCCTTCTGCTTCGTCTCTTTTTCTACAAAGGGTAAAAGTTCCAACCTGTTAGTACACAGAACAAAACCAACATCAGAGAAATATACAAGGAATAAAGAACAAAATAAACTCACTCGCTCCGGAATGAACATTCATCAGAATTGTCATCACGTCTATCCGAGGTTCATGGAAAAAACTTTCGGACTGCCATTCTCCACCAACCCACAACCATTTCTCCTGAAAACCATGAAGTGTCTCCGGGATCTCGGTTATTATTTCACCGACTTGAAGACCATGCTGAGGTTTTGCTCCGGCAAAAAAAAACATGAAGTCTCCGCCACTCTCCTCTTCGGGCTCTTCTTAAAAGCATAAATGCTTCTTATTTCCTCACATGACGGCAAACCCTCGCCCCTCTCATGTAACAACACCATCAATCCGATAATTTTTATTCAACTATTCGGTGTTATTTGGCACAATGGTAACCCCCAACTTCGGAGATATTCCGTAATCAGATTCGGCAGCAGAAATCTCAGTCCCGACCTCAGACTCTCTGTAAAAATACCAACACAACCCGGAGGGGGGCTAGTTATCCTTTTCCCCGGGTAAGGCGCAAAAATCTTCACCGAGGGCGGGATCCGTATTTGTTCCCAGAGCATCACCACATCGGCATCCGTCAGAATACTGGGCTCCCCTTCAAAATCGATCGCCGGGTCAGGCCACTTCCTCACCGGCCTCCTCCAATGAGGTTCTTCAAGATCTGCCACGTTTTCCTCCACCACACAATCGCCGTCCTCGTCGTTTGGTTTGATGTCAAGGTGTCTCACCAACATAGGATCCCACCGATGATACTCAAAAGCTAATTCAACCAATTTCGAGTCATGGTACACCTCCAGTGGGACCGACTCGGTACTGGACGAACTTGCAACGGCCTTACCCTTTCCTTTCGACGCCATCAAATAGAAAGAAAGATGCGATACAAGGAAATAGACAAAAAAGCAACAACAAAACTTACCCAAGAATTCGGTGACAGACAAACACACACAAAGAACAACTCTCGATTTGGCAGAAGAAATTCGACAACTAGAAGGCCATTCGCAGAAGATTCAAAAACAGAAGCAAAAGTAAAGAAAGTTTAATCGAAATCCTTTGTGCCCTATTTATAATTCTCGGTTTCCGACCGTTAGGGTTCTCAATTAGAGGCGCGTATAACCGACGCGACCCCTGATCTCAAATGGTGCAACCCCTTCATCTAACAGAACCTACTGTACACGTGGCACCCTATTAAAGTGGTGTTATTTCATTTAATACCATTACGGTGCGACCCTTCACACTACCTATTTAATGGCCGACCGTTACGTCCTTTCAATTTTTTCCCATGCTGCCCATAACTCGCATAATTTTTTGCCAAGTGTTCTCACCTCGGAAAATGGCCTTCACCCCGGATCATATGACCCACTTCGGCCACTTCGTATATACAAACGTATCAGAGCAAGCATTTCCGCCCTTCAGCTTATTACCGACTCAGTGTCTCAATCCGTTTGACAGTATCAACGACCATCACTTCGTATGCCCGCCGATACTGGGGGGCCTCTCTGTTATCATCCGATTCGGTAATCAAAATTACCAACCTCAAAACTGCATTTTGGAGGGATTAATTACAAGCACCGACATAGTCCACGATAATCTCGGTTTGCCTACTAAACCGGCCTGGTCACATAAAACCGAGGCGATCATCGAACCGAGGTCATCCTGAGCCGAGGCTATCTTATACCGAAGTCCCCGCGAACCGAGGTCACTATTCCCGAAGCTGGTGACAAGGCGCCTACGCGCAAACCTCACACATCACGAGATCCATCATCATTCAAGTGGGATCCACTCACATGACCGCCCATCAAAGGCTACTTTACAAGAAAAAGTTACCGTACACCTCGAGCTACGAGCACGAAAAGCTACTATAAATAGCACATTTATGCTCTTGTACAAGGATCGCTCTCTGAACATTCAATACGCATATATAAAAACTGCGCCACCTTTCACCTCGGTTCACCTCGGACCGGGGCCATTGTTGTGTTTTGATTACATGCCTTACGTTCACAATTATTCAAACGACTTAATTAAACATCTACGTAATCGTTGTTAACAATCACATAACAACAAGTACAATTAGTTATAGCGCTTCTCGGAGTGCTTGTGAGCATTGGAGATGTAACACTCGGTTGATCGAACTATGGTTGTGTGGATATTTACATTCCAGATGATATTATTTTAAAATCATAAGAGGATATTATTGTTTCTATTTATGAGAGTGTCTACCCAATGTTCAAGAGTTCAGGTGATGACCTTAGCTACTGAAGAATAGAGTATGGATACTCACCCCCACGGTTGATGTGGATGAGTCGGTTAACAAGTATGTGGGCTCATTGAAATTCCCCAAGGGAATGATTATTTGAGTTCGGTTTTGAAAATCAAATGTTGGATATAAGTCTCTTTAAGATCTTAATACTTCAGAATTTTTGAATAGGATTAAGTGCTCGTGAATTTCGAATGATAAATTACACTTAAATATCGGTATTCTAATGATATTATTGAGGAACATTGATCATGCAATGGGATTGTGCAACGTTACACGTTTGGTTATTACTGAGTTCAGTAGACATATCTTCGAATGCAAAATTTTAACCGGTCCAGAACTAGTGATAAGGTTCTTATTCCTAGGCTCACAATCATTCCGTTTGATTTGATGGTACCATTCAAGTTCCAGTGAAGACATTTTCTTATCATGATTTCCTATGCAATGACGATCCATAAGAGTCAAGGTTAGTCTCTATCCATCAGCTTAGTACTGGAGAACCCTGTTTTTAGTCATGAACCGTTGTATGTGGTTCTTTCCAGAGTTTAGAATCATAACAATTTTAATATAATGATATGTGGTGATGAGAAATCTAACGATAAAGAAACCATGAATGTTGTATATAATGATGTTTTTAATAATATTTTAGAATTCATTTCTTAATTCAAATTTTTTCATTAATTAATTTGTGATTTGTAATTTTTGTTTTTCTCTTTGTATTGTTTTCTCTTCTAATAATTCGTCTTCTACGCAAATGCACAAGTCAGTTACTAGTTTATGTATAATTAATTGAAATTAATAATTCTAGAGTAAAATGTAAAGTAAATGGTTGGGGATAAAATATGAATTTGGTTTAACTATACTATAAAGTAGAGTAAACAACTGAAGATGATCTTAGTTATTTATGTACAGTGTGCACCCAAATACATGAAGCAGTAATTTCCCTTTGATTTTCTTGTTTTTCTTGACATATCACGAGAACTTAGAAACCATAATTTTTCAACCGATATGCATACTTTCAAACTGATTTACTAATCTAAAAAGTAAAATAAATAAAAGCATGATAGTAATGCTTTCTTTTACACATCACATTTTCAGTACACTTCTGTTTCACCCCTAGATTGCACAAAAAAAGATCGCACGATGATCGTTCAATATGATCGCACAATGACCCCATTGTATGCATGACCGCACAATGGTCGCACAATATGATCGTAAAATGACCATAGCATATATTGCATCACACGATCACACAACTGATCGCACAATCGATCGCATGATGATCACACAATGGTTGTATAATGATTGATCACACAATTATTCTTACTTTCTTTGGTAAACAATATTACTTTGTAAATTACTCCCTCCTATTTTTTTTTAAATGTCATTCTAGCTTTTTCAACTATTTGCCAAATAAATGTCGTTTTGGATCTTTTGTACATATTTTTTCATTATTACCCTCATTTAGCCAATAAATACATTACGTCTTTTCATATTCACTCTTCACTTTTTTTCAAAACATTTATCTCTATCTTCATTAAATAAGGTTATTATTGAAAAAAAAATATTCTTAATTAGTGTGCAACTTTTCAAAACGACAAATATTAAAAATAGGAGGTAGTACAAGATAAAAAAAAAAAAAAACTCGGTAGATTTATATTCTGGGATGAAAACAGATATTTTCACATTTGTGTATCTGATCTGATCAAATATGGGATTATACATCTCAAATTCATCATCAATACAAGAGACCCCAAGTTCAAAGCAACTTATTTACACTTAAGCACCTGAAAAACTGTAATTTGTACATGTACCACACTAAATCACAATATAAACAAGGAAAAAAGACAGAAAAAAAATACACAAATATAATCCAAAAACAACTAAAAACAGAGAAGGAAAAAATAAAACCCACATTTTCTTTATTTAGCATAAAAAACCATTAGAAGGGGGAAAAAATAAATTTGAAAAAAGACAGCATCACGATATGGAATGCCTCCTATCTTTGCTGGGCTTGGTCCTCCCCTTAGTCCCCTGAGGCGTCAACCCGTCTGCCCTCATCAACCTCCCCAGCTTCTTGGAGACCGAGCTTATGAACGACTTCCGAGGCAAGGGCGGCTTGTCCGCAGACCCCACACCCGGGCTTCCCACGGCCGGCGACCTCCCATCCGTGCCTCCAGGCCTCTCCATCTCCCTCAGCCTCATCTTCAGTTTGACGAGCTCGAGCTTGAGGTCTTGGTTCTCCCTCCTCAGGGCCGAGACCTCGTCGTCCACTGGATGGACATCAACCGAGTATGGACTCAGGTGGGCCCCGGGAGGGGCGAACGGCTCGGACCCGTCCACGGCTTCCCGGAGGCGCTGCTGCTCGTAGTAGAGGACCTGCACGACGGTCTGGACGGGAAGGCGGTCGTTTTGGGCCGCGTGGGCACAGGCCTCGCGCGAGAGCTTCTGGCAGTCCATAACGCTGCACACTTTCTTGCGCTCCATGTCGCTGAGAGCTGGATGAGCCTGTGGATTTTTGTGTATCGAAAATTTACGAGCTCTGAATCTCGACATCTTTTAGCTTTCACAATGGCAAAGAAAACAAAGTAGAAAAGAGGTGCACAAACCTTCAAGTAAATGTCGATGGCCCTATACATCCCGTCCTCCGTCATCCTCGACTGCTCAGGTATGACCTCAGCAAGACCAATAAACTTGGACACCGATAAACTCCTATCCGAAGCTATCTCGGCAAGGTAATTCTCCATCAGCTTCGTCACCTTCTCCTTATCACTAGCCGATTGTGAAACATACTCTTCGTCACCATTCGAGTCCACTCTGTTCACCTCCAAATCCGATTCTGTAAAGTTCACCATGATGCGCTGCACGGTGTCGACATCGAACAATGTGTCCCCAGTAAAGGAATAAGAAGGGATCAAAAGGTCGTCTAAGACTGCTTGACTGAACTGAGTAGACATCCGTTTTTCGAGGTCAAGCCTGCACGCGACCGTTGTTTCTAGGTATATTGACGCTCTTAGAAGCATCGAGAGGAAGCTGACCGACATTGTGTTCCGCTCTCTCGGAAGAAGGCTGACGATCGTCTCTAGAACGACCCGTTTCTCGTGCTCTTGTCTCGGCTCGATTTTTTTCCGACCCTTTCCGAATATGTCCTGAAACAGAATGCAAAGAAAGTCAAAAGCGTTGTGGAAAAATTGCAAGGGGTTAATGTTATTAAGGCCTCACCAAACCCCTAAGAGACTTTTGCGCGTACAGCATGAGAATCGGGCCGAGGGCGTACTGCTTGAACCCCTTCGCTACCATCGCGATCAGAACCCTCTGGAAAATGTCGACCCTCAACACGGTCAGGTCCTCGGCCCACCAATCGACGACGGGCTTCAATTCGTTCTGTCCAGACCTCGCTGGCCCGGAGAACTCGCTGTCCTTGCAGGCCACGAACACGATGGCGTCGATGCACCGGCCGACGAGCTTCACCTTCTCGGCTACCGGGAACAGGTTCTCGGACGAGTGGAGAATCGAGACTGCCCCAGCCAGGCTCTTGAGGGCCACCTCGTTTATGTAAGACTCGGCCCGTGAGACCAAGTTCCCGACCGAGTAGTCCTCAGTCATCTCTAGGTACTCGGCCGCGCACCTCAGCCCTGCTATGTTCTCGGTGGTTATCTCGAAGTTTATGCCGTAGCAGAATTTGGCGGCCAGCTCGAACGAGTCGGGCCCACCGGGCACGTCCCGGAGCTCGATCACGGCGAGTTCGGCGTCGGACGATTGGGAGACTAGTTTTCTGATGTATCCACATTTTGAGACTAATGGAAACTGTCAAAAGAATTGGATCATATTAGTAGAAATATTAATTAAACATTTCATTTGGATT
>CACSLK010034050.1:3490624-3514147 GCA_902706635.1 Striga hermonthica | reverse complement strand
GAAGTTCCTCCAACATTAACAGTTACATCGCTGGGAATTTCCTGGGAAAATATCCTGTTTAATAAAAGTGCCATTAAAAAATAAAAAACTTAATTAAAATGATTAAAGTGTTTATTTAATAATTAAATTAAATTAAAAAAAGGAACAGAAACAAAAGAAAAATGTACCATTCACTGGTGCGCTTCATCACAGTAGAAAGAAGCTCCTTTTTCTTGTTAGACATGTTTGGAGTTTGTTCTTGCTCAAGTTCCATCCTGCAATATATATTATTATAATTATATAGTATAATATTATTATATATATATAAAATTATTATTATTTAAAGGGCCCTGACTTCATTTATTGCACCCTAATAAAATTGGAATTTAGGAAGGGAAAAATTGAAGAAAAAATTAAAAATTCTGATAGGCCAGATAATGCAATTAGTGTTCAATTTCTATAATAGTTTTTTTTATTTATTTTTTTTTATTTGATTGTATTATTGCGTGTATTCTTGGCCATTAGCCTAGAAAATCCATTATCATGATCGCCTGGACCTAATTTACGTTTATGGGTCTGTGTTTGTAAGGGTCTTGATGATGTTGTAGGTGTGATTCGAGGGTAAATTCGGGAATATAATGTGGGAGAATGGATTTGGTTTGGAGTGTGTGGTAGGCGACATAAGATGAAGATGGTGGTGCCCAATTTCTCCATGTGAGAGAGATGACAATATCCACAAAAAAAATGTCAATATGTGTCCTTTATTTCTTCTTCTTTTTTTTTTTTTCTTTTCTTTTGGGGTTTTATTTTCAGCAAGATCAACTTTTCAATACAAATACCATTTTGGAACTTCACAAACAAAACAATACGGTTTTGCTATGAAACCAATTATTGGCTCCGTAGTAGAGTCAACCTTCTATATACAACAAATAAACCTACCATATTAATAAAATTATATTCGTGTTATATAAGTAATCAGAGAATATGGTAGGTTTACTTGTTGTATATAGAAGGTTGACTCCACTACGGAGCCAACGATTGACTTCATAGCAAAACCGCAAAACAATATACCTTATTCTTCCAACATAAATTTTGGTATGGTGTAGTCAAAGTAGCATGGTCGATCAATTATACTTTTAGAGAAATGTTCACCTATTCACGGTGGACACATATTAATATGCTCACCGCGTAGGTGGCATGCACTCATTAGTGATGTATTTTTTTTAACATATTAACATCACCAATGAGTGCATGTCACCTACGCGGTGGACATATTAACATGTGTCCACCATGGGTAGGTGAGCATTTCTCTATACTTTTAACCACAAAATCATACTTATTGATACAGCACATAAGAATAGCTACCAAAAATCATACTTATTGATATAGCACATAAGAATAGCTAGGTAAAACCGGGCATTATTAGCTCGGTCTAAGAACCGGAGTTTGTTGGGATGAGGGGTTTACGATCGGCTTGTGTTAATAGCTCGGACCTCTGAGTACCTAGGTTAGGCCTGAGAATGTGGGGAGCTCGGCACATTAGTATATCGGCCCAGTAAGAGAATTAATAGCTTGGCCTTGTAAGAGCATTAGTAGCTTGTCATAGGAATAGCTCGGACCTCTAAATAGTTAAGGAAACAAGGAAATCAAACAATTTCATATCCATATCCTAAATAAATTCAGCCCAGCCCCTGCCATTAATTTCTCGGCACACCATAAGGAAACAAGAAAACAAATTCCAACCCTTTTGTGTGATTTGTTTTGGAATTTATTTGTGTCAGACACATCTGCCATGAATTAACGAGGCTTGTGTGATTTGGAATCTATTTTGTGCCAACACATGAAGGCGTTGAACAAGTTTTTTCGGATTAGGTAAATATTGAAAATTTAATTTTCAATAAAGGGTGGAAAAATAATTTCATTAAATGATAAAATTTCCAAATCTAAACCAAACAAGTTAATGTGCTAAATTATTTGAATGATTATATTATGAAAAATAACCCTAAACCAAACAAGTTTAATTTGAAAAATAACCCTAAACCAAACAAGTTAATCTAAACCAAACAAGTTAGGGTGGAAAAATAACCCTTGATTTTATTATAAATGATTATCATGCTCAATCCATTATTGCAACTAATCTCACCCTAAACATACTTCATACAGTTATACAGAACTTTCAATAACTCTTTACTTACATGATCATCAGAGGTTTAGCACCGGGAGCACCTCCCAGCGTCTTTGCAGGTCTCAAGGGATCAAGCGGTTGCGGAAGGTCGGTTCAAGGTGCAAAAGCACATCACTTATGATATGAAATAACATATTAAATTTTAACAAAAAATCATACCTATGATATGAAATAACATATTATTGAATAGTATAATTTAAATGTGGCAGTAAAACATGTAGTGGTAATTTTGTAAATATACATTTTGCGGTCAAATATAGACATTTGACAATTAATTAAGGACAAATTGGACAATACAGACTACCACACCATGTCAGTGGGTCGCACCAAACTCAGGCTCTCTCTCTCTCTCTCTCTCACTCTCTCTATCTCTATCTCCTTATCTCGCATCGCACACAATCTCCCGGCCTTTCATTCCTATGTCACCTACGACTTCCTCTCGGCTTCCACTGGAACCGCATCCGCCACCTCTACCTCCTTCCTCTGCCATTGTCGGAGTCCACCACTGATATTGTGCCCCCCGCCGAAAACAACATCACTCCTGCCACAACTAGCCCATCCAACACCATAGCCATTACCACAGAGGTATAATGATTTCCAACCTGACATGGTCACGGTTCTCCCCGACGTCAATAGCCTGCATCTCTGGCAATTTCATCCTCTTCTGGCTGACGTCTGCGACATCAGCGCACGTTATCACCATCGCCATCACACTGATATTTTTCTCCTCTACCACCCTATTTTTCCCTGGATTGAATCTTCATCTAAGTTAAAAATAAAAAAATCAAGCACCAAATCTTAAAAATCCAATTTGAGTAATTAACTTGAAGATGATGTTCGGCTTAAAGTTGCCGTCGTAGGGATCGATCGGTGGCCACATATGAAGAATGCAGAGGCGCGTACAGGGTGAAGGACGGGGCTTATCTGCAAACTGGGGCTGATTTTGAGATTGAGGTTGATTCTTGAGAATTTGATCATTCTTAGGGGCTTATCTGCAAATTAGTAAAAAGCAGTTATATTCCATTTTAATTCATGGATTAAAATTATAATTTATTAAAAATTTGAAAGTGTACAATAGTAATAAGTAAATTGCACAATGTTAATAAGTGAACCAAATCGATTGAATATTTGTTCCAAATTAGAATAAATTGAATCGAAATATTAAAAAATAATATTTATTTACATCGATCGGTTTGGGTATTTTGGGTATTTTTAAAAAATAATCGAATAGAAACAATCAAAAAATTAAAATTAAAAGCAGATAATCGAGTTGGAATATGAAATTGATCAAAAAAATTTAGTTTTGTCGATTTCGGTTGTTGTGCCGTCTGATAGTTATTAATGTCCAATTCATCTAATACTATTGTTCACGATTCAGTGTTTTATTGTGCATTGTGAATCGGTTGTACTTTTGTTCAACCAAATTAAGACTTAACCGAATAACTTGTTTTATTTTTTTAATAAAAATAATTGAAATATAATATTATTGATATTATAAAAGCATATCTATGTTTTTATAGTTTTACTTATATTGTATAATTTATTTATTTTTTTGCTTAAAAATATTATTTCTTAGATGTAATAAAAATAATATGGTTATATAAATCGTTTTGTGGATGTTGGCACGACCGAAGGGAGGATGACGAAGGTCGGGTAGATAGAGGAATGCGCGACGGCGGCGGCGGGTCTGGAGGTCCAGCGTGATTTTGAGTCCGACAGTGCGTGTAGTGTGTGTGTGTGTGTGTGTGTGTGTGTGTGTGTGTGTGTGTTTTAGAGAGCAAGGTTCTCAAAACCGGACTGGTCATCGAACCGGTCGAGCTACTGGTTCAATGGTTCACTGGTCAGACCAATAGCTGGACCGGTTGGACCGTTATTTAATTTATTTATATTTTTAAATATATATATTATTTCATAAATATAGCTAACTTAATTTTTAAGTTATTTAACTTATTAATATTTTAAAATATAAAATATTTTATAAATATTAAATATAATTGACTTATTTTCCAAAAGATTGGTCCGACCATATATAGATTAAGCAATAAAATAATGAGACAAAAATATGAAAAAAGAAATTTTCCTCCCACTCCCAATTAAGTAATAAAATAATAGGACAAAATATTAAAAAAATAACTTTCCTCCTAGACACAGCAATTGGTATTCGTACAACTACTTGTCCCACATAGTTAATTAGCTCAGAATTAGCATGGTAGGGGGTTTAGGTGGAGAATGACTTTTGGTGGAAAGCAGGTTATAAAAGAAAAACCACTTGTCCCACATCGGTAAAATAAATAGTTTAGTTGCTTTATACATTTGGTTACATTAGATAAAAAAAAAAAAAAGCACCTATGGTTGAACCAACCGAGCTTTTGGTCAGTTTTGACTGGTTGAACCAGTCATTGACAGGTTTTGACCAGTTTTGCTGGCAGGTGGTTCGTTACAGCGAACTGAATCGTTGAACTAGCCGGTTCCCGGTTCAACAGGTTGGGCCAGCCGGTCCGGTCCGGTTTTTAAAACAATGCTAGAGAGAATTGATGGTAGGTGGATATGTGGGGCCCAATAATTAAGTGGATTGTTATGGTATGGTGGGTTGTTCACGTGTACAGAGTAGATAGCTGAGTATGGTAGGATGGGTCACACAGGTTGGTAGTGGTTATTGAGTTATTGTCTAAAATACCCTTAATGAAGGTTTATTTTTTACTTTTTTTTAGCTGTTGGATCATCCAATCTGATGGCAACCAAGTATTTTTTTCCATCACCGAACACCATTCTCACTGAAAAATTTTGAACCGTTCCGAATACCGAACCGAAATCACTCCGAACCGAAAAACAATTGTTGACTGCTTGACTTTCTCCGAACCGAACTGAACCAAAAAAAATAATTGGTATGGTTCTGTAGATTTCATAAACATTCGTATCAAGAACCGAACCGAACCAAAGAAACGAAATATAACATTAGTTGTGTTTTACTAATATATTTTATGTCAAAATCGATCCTATAATTTGAGAATTTTATAAAGGCAAATAATATATAGTAATAACTATTAAGCTTTCCAGTTGCCGCTCCCCGAAGCAGCTCCAGGCAAAACTGGGATTTGTAGCAGCTCTCGACGAAAAAACCCTACCGCCAAATCTCCCGCAGCTCTCTCAAATTTCTGGTGGAATCGCCTTCCTCGGCAACGGCGAAGCATGGCTAGGTGTCGTCCTTGACCGGCCGTCCCTCCTATGATGATGCACGCCCTTGTTGCTGCTGTAAATGGTCGGCTAACGGAGGTGGTCCGAGGTTCAGCGGGGATTCAGGATGGCTGATGGCGCCCCTCAAGGTCGGCGTTTCGGCCGGTGACTGGAGTTATCTTCTCCGACACTGGTAGAGACCAATTTGTAGTGGTAAGCCTCACCTCTCTTCCTTTGTCTGCAATTGTTGGATTCTGCTTTTCAGATGGAGTTCCACCTTTTCGGTAGAGCCTGGTCCTCCTGTTGTCGGCAGTCCGTGGTGGAGACGGTGGTGCGTGCGTCATTGGGTGGGGCAGAGCTCCGATTGTTGCGGTGTCTCGGGTTGCGGCTGTTGGGATTGAAGGATCGACCCTCACTCTCCCCCGTTTCGGCTAGTGGTGTTAGGCAGCGGGGACGGGGTTCTAGCGAGCTCGGCTAGTGGTGTTAGGCGGGTTCAGGTGGAGCTAGTGTGGGGGTTGGTTGCTTCTCTCGGTTGAGGATGGGTCGATTCGGAGATTGGTTCTTGGCTCGGATTTGGCTATGGTATAGGCGCTTGTGCAGTTTCGGTGGTTGAATCTTGGGCTACAATCTATCTTGTGTCGACCATTCACTGCTGGCTGGACCTCTCCTGTTGCTGGGGAAGGGCTAGGTTTTTTTATTTTGTTTCTGTTGTTTTGTTTTGTGTCATTTGAGTTTTTTTTGTTTTCTTACGTTTTAAGTTTGTGCTTGTGTTATTTTCGGTCTTGTGTTTTAGGTTTGTGCCGTTGGCCCGAGTACTGATTCCCCTGTGGAGGGCGTTTCTATTCTCCTGTGGGGAGCGTTCGTAGTTGGTGTGTTATTGTCTTTTAATTGTGTGTAGTGTGTTTTCTATTCTAGCGAGGCTTTAGGCGGATCCCCATCCTCCCAGATTTTAGTTCATGGTTGTAATATTCAACCTTGGGCTGCTTTTTTGCACAGTTGTGCGTTTTGATATATAATACCTCTATCGTTTCGGAAAAAATAAAATAAAAAAAAAACAAAAAAAAAAACTATTAAGCTTCACTTAAATTTCATGCTTAGTAATACTTGATTTACAATTAAATTTTTCCTGTTTAAAATTATATATTTAAAACAGTATGAAAGAGTTAAAGAAATATTTTTTAAAAAATATTTAAACTTTACTTCAATTTATTGATACTTTTCTTCGCCTTATTCTATCTTATAATTAAAATGGTATGAAAGCTTTAAGAAATATTAATTTAAGAATAAATTATGTTATATTTTATTTTAATTGTATATCTTCAATGTTAGTTGCAACAAATTTAGTCTTAACTGAATCTTGAGTTACTTCTATAGTTGATTTTAAAATAAAATCTTTAACACGATGAAATATTGATGAATGTTGGATTTATTTAAAAGCATATAAAAATTAGACCATAACTACCTAGTAATTCAAAAAAATAATTACATCTCCAGATATCTGAACTGTACCATACCGAACCGATCCATTCCGATAGTCCCGAATACCCAACCAAACCGAACAGAAAGATAAAAATCTTTGAACTGAATCGAACGAAACCGAACTAATTTTTTGGTATTGTTATGAAGATCAAATTTTAGTGATCTCTGAATTTCGGTACGGTTCCGAAGATATGCCAACCGTACTGACCCATGCTCACCCTATGTTGAAAGACTAGACTGTCTGACCATTGATTAAATTTATCTAACAATAGTCCTACTTTCAATACTCATTGAGGGCTGGTATCTAACACCTCTATATGGTGCTAGAAATCGGAGAGTATTTGTATAGTCACCGTTCACCAAATAATAATTTCATGTGTATATATGTGTGTAAAGTACTTCAATTGAGAAAATTAACTAGTAAACATTTATTGTAAAAGAAGGACTCATTGCAATTGTAGTTAAGATCATTACCAGTTGGAAAACGTAGTCCATTTGGCCTAGTACCTGCATGGCGTAGGACACATCTATCGGCAGAAAAACTCTCCCAAGCAAACAAGATAACAATAAAGTTCCTGTTTGGATCACAAACACCAAGAACATAGTTACACGACATTTACAATTCATATACCGCGCTTTTTCTCTAAGAGGCACACAGACTTCAATGTGCGTATCATATAAATTACCTAGAGAGCCCTACCTGAAAAAAATTATGATTTAAATACTGACATATTAAGGCTATAATTGGTAAAACTAGTTGATAAGTCAGTTGATAGCTGATAAGCTAGCTTTAGTATATATGTAATTTTCGAGCTTATAGCTTATGACTTATCGTCGGAAATCTAGCTGATATGATAAAAGTATTTGATAAAATTAGCTGATAAGCTAGTTGAAATAAAAATTTCAACTAGTTAAAACGCTACATAAACAAGCTTGTGAGATAAGCTCGAACTTTTTGAAAAGTTTGTTCTACCAAACGAGACTTATTTGAATACATGAAGCTTATAAGCTAATCAAATAAGCTATAAGCTAGTTTATTTGTCTACCAAATATAGCCTAAAAGTACTAACATATTAGACAACGCCTATGGAAAAGCAAGAGAGAAAAGCAGTCTGTCCTTGCGAAGAAATTAAGGTGATGAGGAGATACGTTAAACCATTTCCATATGTCGTTGGGGCAAGACTTGTTTACTAGGGTTGGTTGGATTGATGAAATGGTGTACAAACGCAAAACTGTGTCCAAAATGTGATTTAAGTATTTTCTTATGGTACGCCAGATCTAATGAAATCAAGCTTCAGTTTTGGATTTTTCTTCTAATGGGCCGAAACATACAAGAAGATTGCAATTTGTTCACTAGGGAGAACCTTTCACCTATGGACAAGGCCACATATGTTTTCTAAAAAATAAAGTAACCAACCAAAGGAGTTGCGGTCCATGCAGAGGTTCTCCACACAAGTCCCACCACTAGTATCAATGAGTTTACCCATACAATTGACTTGTTAGCTTAGCCTTGCACCGGATGTATAGACGTTGTGCTTTTGTGATGCTTTGCCAGTACAACGTGGTTCCACAAATAAGTTTGGGAAGAAATGAACGAATATGAAAACCACCTAATCATACGCATGACCCTCTATTAAGATTATTAATTTAATTTTGTCCATAACTATCTACGAACATAACACAAAACACGAATATTGCAATGTCTTACTCACAATTAATCGCATTTGTCTTGGCGAAGGGTTTCACAAACAATTAAAAGAACATCTTTCGAGAATTAAAGTGTTGGAAATTAGTTGTAAGACAATTCAACGATCAAATATTACTACTATCTTGAAAACTGAGATTAATAAATATATATGCCCTCGTGTTGCCCACCATTATGTCCTGTATGAGCCCCTCCTCGTCTGTGAATGACGATAGGTACCCTATGCAACAGTTATTAAGATCGTCCAGTTATCATCAGAGCCCAGTGTATGGTTGCCGACAGGATTCTCCGGATGTGCTGCAGAATGTGGGATATGTTGATCAACCAATGGGGAACAATACATTTGTTAAGGTGGTACTCAAAGTTTTAGACTTTTTAACTGTTAGCCTTTTTTTTCTTAAGAAAAAAGTAAATATAAAATCTCAGTGACTGTTATGTTATGTTTTTGTAGGAATATAAAACAAGATGTGTTGGTAGGTCATTGGACATTGCCTAGCTATCGGGAGCTTAGGCAAGAAGTGGGGCAGATGTTCGGTATAGAAGGGTTGTTTGAAGGCACTCAAAGATCAGGCTGGTAGCTTATATTTGTTGATAGGGAGAATGACGTGCTTCTCCTTAGAGATGATCCATGGGAGTAAATATTCAGTACAATGTAATTTAATTTCAGTATTGTTTACTATTTTTATATAAAAGCAACTTGAGTTACATTTGCCACGTATATATTTACTCTAGCACAACTTTTCATTCTACTTTAAGAAAAAAGTTATCCCCAACATGTTTTGTATCAAGAAAAGAGAAGTTTCAAAGTAGAATAGCACCATTAGAAGTTGTTTTATCTTATTCTTCCACCACTAGGGAACACTCTATCTTACTTGGGTTAATGAACTTGTAGAGTCAACTGGGAGAAACTGGGATCTTCATATGCTTCAACAAACCTTCTCTGAGAGTGAGATCAAGGCCGTCCTTAGTGTTAAAAATCTTGATCTAACAAAACTACACATACTTATTTGCTAGTGTAGGACCAAAGAAGATTCTCTTCGGCATCTTGCTATGCCTAGCTTGTTGCTAAAAGTGGAACCTCCTGGATTTAGCTGAATGCAGCAAAGATGAACACACTTTTTCTCACGTCAGGTTAAGTAGCCAGAACCTACATGTCAAACGGGAACTCAAACATTTATTTGGAAATTTCTAGCTAACATCTTACAAGTGAATTGTAACGTCTTCAAAAACGGTGTAGATGTTGATAGCACTTGTAAAAGTTGTGGTGATGGCCTTGAAACTTTATAAAACTTGTTCTTCCTCTGCCCTAAGGCTCAATTGGTTTGGAAGCTAGCTCCTCTTAATTGGAATGGACTAAACTCAGAAACACATAGCTTTAAATGAGGGTGGACTAAGTTGTACTCCCGCAACAAAACGCAACTTCTGAAGCAGGAATCTAGTTCTCAACCTATCTGCTCTGGTGGGTGGAAAATCAAGAAACCCTTGGCTCTTAAAAAAATGGAGAAATGAAAAATCCATTGTGGATGTTGTTTCAGAGTGCATTGAATTATGTTGTTTTAGTTAAA
Organism: Striga hermonthica; assembly: GCA_902706635.1. NCBI lineage: Eukaryota > Viridiplantae > Streptophyta > Magnoliopsida > Lamiales > Orobanchaceae > Striga > Striga hermonthica. The sequence continues at coordinate 3,504,060 of CACSLK010034050.1, read as the reverse complement.
CTCTCTTTTTCCTTAACTGACTTTTGGTTGTGTCTCTGGTGGCTTGTTTTCTTTTTGGTAGCTTGTTTTTGCTTTGATTTTCTTTGTTTTTTGTGGGCTAGCTGCTAGGCACTTTGGTGCAGTGGTGGCTAGTCCTTGTTAAGCTCTTCCCTGTCTTGGGTTTGATGTGGTCGAGGGTTGGAAACCTTGGTTTTGGTTGTCTGTGCACTAGTCACCGTCAGAATATTAGTCTCCAACTTGCTTTAGTTTTCTTCTTATTTAGAGAACATGTTGTCGATTGTGTTTTCTTTCTTTCTTCCTCTTGGAAGTGTATTTAAGCTAGTTAGCTCACGAACTTTGTACATATTTTGCGTTGAAAGTAATACATTTAAAAAAATATTCATATATATATATATACATATATATATAGGAAGACTTTAGTCATCGACAAAAATATATATATATATTACCACCTCGCTTTATATTGTGTGTGTAAAAATGTCGTGTAAGGTCACAAAAATATCCATTTATAGTTTTAGACTTAGTCATCGACACTTCTCACAAAAATATCTATTTATAGTTTAAATTTTAATCATTTTAATTTAAATATTATTTTAAAAAATTATTAAAATTCTACTAACTAATTATTCCACTTCTTTCAAAATTAATTATAATTAATCCAAATAACTCATTTTGGATACAATTATTTTTTATTTTGTAAACAGCAAGCAAGCCCTATCCTTTTGCACCAAGATGAACCCTACAAAAACCTCTTCAATGGCGATTCCATTCCTTTCTTGTTTCTACCCCTTACTAACCTAAAACCTCCCCACCTCAAATTCTCATCCAAAACCACACCCGTTAATAAGCAAAAGTAGAAAATCCAAACTTTTTTCCTCTTTTCACATTCCATTTTATCACAGTTCGTGATTCTAAATGGAGCTATACACACCGTTCGCGCCGCGCTTCAAACCGGACATGTCCTTCTCCTCCACCTTCTCCCCCTTCCTAGTCAAAACCCACCTCAATAAAACCCCCGAAATCCCTCCAAACCTCCGCGTGTTTGCAGTTGCCGCCGACCAGAAAGAACTCCCGGAGAACAGCCCCCGGAAGCTCCTGAAAGAGCTGGCCGAGCGCAGAAAGGTAGTCTCCCCGAAGCGAAAAGCGCCCCCAAAGAGATTCATCCTCAAACCCCCGCTGGACGACGCGAAACTCGCCAAGAGATTCCTGAACAGCCCTCAATTGTCCCTGAAATCCTTCCCCTTGCTGAGTTCCTGCCTGCCATCATCCCGCCTGAACAATGCCGACCGGACTTGGATTGACGAGTACCTGCTCGAAGCCAAGCAGGCCTTAGGTTATCCCCTCGAATCTTCTGATAGCTATGGGGACGATAATCCGTCCAAGCAGTTTGATACCCTGCTGTATTTAGCCTTTCAGCATCCCCATTGCGAGAGGACGAACGCTAGGCATGTGAGGTCGGGACACTCGAGACTGTCCTTTTTGGGGCAGTACGTGCTGGAGATGGCGCTGTGCGAGTTTTTTCTGCAAAGGTACCCGAGGGAGTCTCCAGGGCCAATGAGGGAGAGGGTTTATGCTTTTATTGGGAAGAGGTTCCTTCCGAAGTGGATTAAGGCTGCTGGGTTGCAGAATCTGATCTTTCAGTATGATGACATGGATAGATTGATCAGGACGGATAGGGAGCCTCCGGTGAAGTAAGTTCTATTGGTGCTTTATTTTGGCGTTTAGTTATTTGTATTTTGATATGGTTTATGTAATTGTGGTTGTTTGTTTTTCTTGGTTTCTTGAGAATTTTGGTGTGAAAAGCATGTTGAGTGAATGAGGTGTGACAAACTGTTATCTAAGGTTAGGGTGTAGAATGGAGCATTGTGGTCTTTGAATTTTAGGTTTTGTAGATCTAAAAACATAGAATAATTTAAACTTTTGGAAAACCCTGCCGACTTGTTAACTAAGCACGCTACACATGTATACTTTGATGGTTGCTTTGCGGGTTTGTGGTTTAGTTTTCAGGGAAAAAGTTCGTTGATTAATTTAGTGGAATGTCAATATTAATGGTTGAAATATTGCTTCCGTGTTTGCATGGCTGAATGTATGTGGAAAAGCTGCTGAACTCCGAAATACACACCAGTATGATTTTTATGCATGAAAATCTAATTGTAGACCAGTTCATTCGGTGAAATCGTGTATGAAACATAGCATACAGCGGTGTAGTATATATTCTTGGTTATATAATCTCAGGTATGATTTATAAGTACTAAGTAGATGTGGTTCCTTTTATGTACTTACGTCTGGTATATAAGCATTTTTCATCTCGATAGTGCCGTTTAAGCGAGTTTAGGAGAGTGGGATGAATTCACTATTGGCTTTATCCATCCAGAAAAGTACATTCATGACAGGCATATGAAAGAACAAAGCAACCTTTATATCTCTGTAGGTCTATCTGGCTTTGCTACCAAAAAATAAGTAGCATGGTCCTCTTTATGGCCATAATATTGTGAATATGTTCATGTTGTAATCTACTCTATGATCTCCCAATTCATGTTTTTGTGAGATTTTTTATTCATTGAGTTCACTTCATATAGTTTCAACGTTTTCTTCTGAACCTTAGAGCATAGTGAGCCATGACAAGCATGGCATCTTGGATCAATATATTTATAGTTTTATCTGATGGGGTGTCTTTGTTATATTACTCAAGTATAAACATTTATAAGTACAAATATTATATGGCAGATCTGTCTTCTGGGCCTTGTTTGGGGCGATATATTTGTGCTTTGGGATGCCGGAAGTGTATCGTGTTCTTTTTGAAGTTTTTGGAATGGATCCAGAAGCTGAAGATGCCCAGCCTAAACTGAGGAGACAGCTTGAGGATGTTGACTATGTCTCTGTTGAGTTCGATAACCAGAAACTGAACTGGCAGGATATTGCTTCTTACAAGGCAATCACTAAATCCTATTCTTAATTCTTTATTATTTTCTCGAGTAGAAGCTTATTTAGAGATTATTGTGAAATTCCTTCAAGAAGCATACCTATTTTTATTGTCCTTTGAAATTAAGCCATCCTTTAACAATGTTGAGCAAAGTCTCCTCCAAGGTGAAACTAACTATTTCTGTTAGATTTGAAATGGTAAATTTATTTAGGTAAAGAATACATCTGTATTCATAAGTATAGCAAACATGTGTGAACTCTATATCAAGATTCTAAATTGCTCTCCTCATGCTGCATAATATATATATATATATATATATATATATATATATATATATATTTATTTCGAATTAAATTTGGGAAGTGCTCTGTCTCTATAACAGGTACCAGCTTACGTGTCTTATTATGGTTAGTTAGGAGTGTCTGCTATGGCTGAATATGAGATTTATTACTCAGATTTTTTTGATCATATATTATTTAGTACATCAATGAAGCATTTGTTAGTATGCAAATTAATCGCACTCGAGAAGGTCAGTATTAAATTCATATTTGAACTGACATTTGACAGCCCCCAGAGGACGCCTTATTCGCTCATCCAAGGCTTTTCAGAGCATGTGTGCCACCTGGCATGCATCGATTTCGTGGAAACATTTGGGATTATGACAGTCGGCCTCAAGTCATGAAAACGCTCGGGTACCCCTTGCCTATGGTAGACAGGATTCCTGATATAACAGAAGCTAGGAATATTGAGCTAGGACTTGGATTGCAGGTATATTCTTAATCTTGCACTAGCATTACCTAAATTCCTTATGATAACTTTCAGTTTAATGTTCTCTAATTGTTCGGGATGCGTTATATTTTGCACTTTTGCCCCAACATTTCACTCTCACATCATTTTCATTGTTTAATCTTTGAAATGGATTACAGCTCTGTTTCTTACACCCATCGATGCACAAGTTTGAACATCCCCGGTTTTGCTTCGATCGTTTCGAATACGTTGGTCAAAAGATACAGGTAATAAATATATGCTTTTGACAATCTCATTCATAAATGTCAAAATTTTTCAACTCAATCAAAATTTTCATTTTTTTTTTCCCCCACAGGACCTTGTAATGGCCGAGAGGCTGCTCATGAAGCATCTAGATGCCCCCGGGAGATGGCTACAGGAGAAACACAATCGTCTTCTGATGAACAAATTCTGTGGAAAGTATTTAAGGGAGAAATATCTCCACAGGTTCATCATATATAGTAATGAGGTGCAAGATGAATATGACCATAACAGGAGACTTAGAAATCCAACCACAACTGCAGTTCAACAGGCCATTCATGGGCTTGCATATGCCGTTTATGGGAAGCGAGATGTGAGGCGGCTTATGTTTGAGGTTTTCGACTTCGAGCAGATTCAGCCCAAGGCTGTATGACAACTGTAAAAGTTACCTTGAACAAGTTGTGTGGTACATTTTTTCTTTTTTACCTTTTAACAGGATAAATTCACTAAGCATGTGTACAGATCATTAAATTTCCACCATGTAGAGGAGGGTTACACAGTATTTCTTTATTATACGGCAAGTTAAGATACACTCGGGTGTATGTCTTCAATTTTGTGGTGTTTAAAGCAAATATCAAAGAACATAATGGAGAACATTACAATATGGATTAATGGATTTTCTTTTTTTTTTTTTTTCATTTTTTCATTACGGATATATACAAGGACATTACACTTGACATAAATTGTTCTACATTTGGCATGATTGCAACTTCTGGGACATTGAAAATCTATTAGCAAGATTTGAGAACTCAAAACAAATAATTCGAAATTAGTCCAAATGCAAATCCAACCACCAGAGTCACTTCCTGAGCCATTGATGCAACTCACCACAGCTTTGAGAAAGCTCGGGATGAAGTCCAGAATGCCACCGAGGCAGCACTTGAAAGCACAGGGTTTTGATATAGGCTGCAAAATAAAACAGTATAACAAACCGTGATATTCTTTTTAATACCAGGCTGGTTCGATGTGAAAGTAGAATGTGGCTCACACAAGATGTACAAATTTTCATTTAAGATTTGCTCACCCAATGGCAGTAGCGCCCCAGGATGCCACGTTGTAAACTACTTTGGTTCCATCCCATGCCTTTCGAAGCTTGCCCTTTTTCTTTTTCGTGGAGAATGTCTTGCTTAGTGCTGGTAAAAAAGAAAAACACACCCAAATTTTTGAAGGTCGGAAAGAATGAACAAGTTGGAACAGCTAGAATTGAACAGGGAAAAAAAAGAAAAGACGACTGGAATAAAATAAAAGGTTGAACAATGAACCTTCTTGAAGCTGGTTTGGGGTAAGATCCTGCAAAAGCAAACATATATCTCAAAAGCAGGTCCTGGTACATATCCGAACCTTTTCAAGAAATAATCTTAGATAACTCGGTTCAAAGAGTCAGTTGCAAGATCAATAAACATTCCACACCTTAGCTTGTTCAAGAGACAACAGATATGCAGCCATGAAGGATGCTATACCCTCCTTTACATCTTCTTGTCGAACCAAAATGTAGTCATGTGCATCTAAATCCACATTAGAGTGTCCCCAGGTGTCATTTTCATCTACTATGTCCCAGGAATCACTTTCCCCTTCTGCATCATAGGCAACACAATTGTTGATTGCTTTAGTCACACCAAAGACGATAAGTTTATTCATTATTTCCTTAATATTACAAAATCGGTCATATTAGTTTCTCTCATTAACAAGGTATATTTGAGTGCATCAACTGTCAGTAAAACTTTTGAGAAACCCATAAACTCGTCTTTATGTAGGAGGTGAAAATATCGAGATTGGTAAAACTGTACCTGCCACGTTTTCTGGAGGCGGCACCTGTGCATTTTCCAACTTCGTGGTGGAATCAGCATGTTCGGACCACAACTTAAAGATACCACAAACCTGCAGTGAACAAAATATGTAAGACTAATAAAGTTCAGAGATCTATTTAAATTTTCCCACAATGGAAAGGGAATATTAGAATTAAAAGACAACAAAAATGTTGGAGATTGAAAGGGCAAATGCTTTCTTCTATCAGTACAAAAAACAAAGTGAACCGGTCCATGATATTAGCAGCATTATTGCCCGCCCATTGAATCCAACAGTAACCTGAAGAGAATCATATATATCATAAAATTACAGAAAGTGAGGAAAAAAAACACCTCAACTGGATCAGCGTGGCTATTCAAAGGGGCAGAGGTTTTGATGGTGTCCTGGGGAGCAACAACTTCATGATTGTCGTCATCATCATCATCATTATCATCATCATCATCATCATCCACATCATAACCGGCAGCAAGCTGTTGGAGGGCGAGCTGGCATTGCTCGAGCACAGCCTCAAGGGCTTTCCTGTTCACACGAACCTTATCCTTCATGATGCACGTCTGCCCAGCTACCTCCATTTGTAACAGACTCTAAATCTACAAATTAAACGGTTGGACATAACAGGTTAAAACTCACCTGCTAAAAGCAGAAAACATGCATTGTGACAATTCTGTCGTATTCTAAGATAAAATCATACAAACTAACAAACTCAAAAAAATATATTTGGTTCGTTACATGACACAAAAAAGAGTTCACAACTTGTGGACATTTACTTTCACAATTGGAGACACTGGGCACTTTAGGGTTACATTTTCAACCTTCAAGCTAGATGTTCGATAATCGAGACAAATCACTTAAATTCACAAAACAAAATAAATAAATAAGCCTTCAACATACTTGCTGCTAGCACAGAAGTTTTGCTAAACACAACGTTGGTGAGAAACAAAGGAAGAATAACCATAGAGTCTCGAAAATGTCGAATGAGATAAATATTGTCAAATTCAATACACCAGAGAGGCGATCCGCTAGGTCAAAATACTCAAAACACAAACGAGATTAAAAGAATCTGTAAACAACCATAATCAATCACTGAACCCAAACAGATCAAACAAACTCATCAAATAAGGGTTCGAATACGATCAATTTCCAAAATTTCGGACGATTTTTCACGTTTCAAGCCAAACCCAACATCAAATAAGGGTTCGAATACGATCAATTTCCAAAATTTCGGACGATTTTTCACGTTTCAAGCCAAACCCAACACTAGTATTTCAGCCATAACACAAAATTTCTCTGAATCACAACTGGGGATAATCAATTGAATCAAACCCGGTCGAAAAACTCGAAGAAATTAAGAGAGAAAGGAAAAAGGCACGATCTTGATGAACAATTTTTCTTTTAGGTTGGCACAAATTTTCACAAAAAAATAGTCAAGAAAACCCCAAAACGAATACCTGCAAAAAGTATGACCATCCGATGGGATTACATTCGAAACGATCAATCAGTTCGTAGGGAGAGAGAGACAGAGAGAGAGAGAGAGAGAGAGAGAGAGAGAAAACGGAGGCGCCTTTAGATAGAAAATCTAAAGCCTTGAGCTAATCGCTACAAAACAGATGCAAGTTATCATAATCATAATAATAATAGATACGGCATTATACATTGATTGCACGCAACTAATTATGGGGAGTCCTCAAATAGCACTCGACTTCATTAATGACCTAACCATTAAATTGATACTAATTTTTTTTTTTTACATGCAGGAGTTAGTTTTATTAAGGTATGTATTTAAATTTGTATGATTGAAAAAAAATACATATATTAGAATAAACATGTAAATTTTATATTATTAAACATATTCTTGTGCACAACATTATTTGTTTGGTCATTTGGTGCATCGTCCATCACCCCAAATTATATTAGGATTCGAGTTAGGCTTATATAAATCAATTAATTATTTAGCAGGATGTATATGATTTTTTTGTAAGTGTATGCAATCATTATTTATTTTGTAAGTGTATTCAATAAATTTCAAATTTGTATTCTAGAGGATTAAACAAAACCCAAATTTTTGGATGTTCAATCTGATTTCATTTTGAATTGTAAATTAATATTCTGGCTTTATTTTATGTTTTAAAAAAATCGAACTAAAGAAAGTAATAGCCAAATGATAAGTGATTTTTAAATTTTAATTTTCAATTTGAAATTGAACCTGATTTCTATGCAATCCGATTTTTGTAATAAACATGATCTGTTGCAATTAGGTAACTTACATGTTATAATATTTTGCCTAATTCAAAATTCCCGATTTTATGGTAAACATATATTCTTAATAAAAAATGAGAGAATATTCACTTTTACAAAATTGTCATGCCGAATTTCAATTTTCACTTTTACAAAATTGTCATGCCGAATTTTACATAATTTAACCCGATTTCCATGCACTCCGGTTTTTTAATAAACAATTAATCTGTTGCAATTAATAAAAGACATATGTGATAGTATTTTTCCTAATTCGAAATTCTCAATTGTATGGTAATCAATTTTTTTTCTTTAATAAAAAATGAAAAAGAATTTTGACTTTTGCAAAACTGTAAGCATCAGTCAAAATTTACCTAAATTAAATCCACAAAATTCATGAATTTATAGTGCATAAATAGCTGTTTGATTTTTTATGAATACTTAAAAAAAACTGGAAAAAATATAATACAATAAATGTTGGTTGACTTTTCTTGTTACTATTTTTTGGTAAATAGGTTGTCTCTTTATATATATACTAGTACAGAGCCCGTGCGCGATGCACGGGGTGCACAATTTTAAGGCCATTTATCCAACATTATAATTATATAAATGAATAAAGAAAAATGTACAGGATATATATAGTACGTGACCTGTGCGAGGCACGTGATATATTTATTTGGGAAATATTATATTATAAGATGCAATATTCAACAAATGTTTTACAATACGCAGAAAAATTGTACAATAAAATAGTATTTGACAAAGAAACAATCATATATTATTAAAGACCTCATTGTACACGACATTATGAGTTTGATTATTGGGTAACTCCTCATTCTCACAAATTAATATCTTCAACCTCCTTCTATTAGTTACACGCGAAACATAGCCTTTATATGGATCGGATCGGGTTTGCGCTTCATCTGCAGGTGTTGGTACATGTATGTTGTCACTGCCTTGATGAAACCAACTCCTACCTATTATCTGGATATACCAAGAAAGATGTACGGTCTAATGAGGTGCAAGGCTAGCTGTCCTATTAGTGCGGAAATCTAAGAAAAACTTAAAGTTGAATGCTCGCAATCGAAAGGCATTTTGCTTTGTTAATTGGTCATGACTAAAGACATGTTTCTTTAGAAAAAGACCAACATGGGACCTCTTGTTTATGGTCATGGCATACGAAACCATAAGTGGGAACTGCCGCTGCTGGAACTTAAATGGAACCCTAAGATCAGAATGAAATGAGTTTAAAAAAAAAAAATACTTCATGGATTGAAAATATAAATTAAATAATTTAACTAATTCGAATAAAAGAATAAGTAAACAACATGATTAGAATGAGTTTAATAAAAATACTTCATGGGTTGAACATTTAAATTAAATAATTGAATAACTAAACAACATGATTAAAATGAGTTTAAAAAAAATACTTCATGGATTGAAAATTTAAATTAAATAATTTAACTAATTTGAATAAAAGAATAAGTAAACAGCATGATTAGAATGAGTTTAATAAAAATATTTCATAGGTTGAACATTTAAATTAAATAATTGAATAACAACATGATTAGAATTAGTTTAAAAAAATACTTCATGGATTGAAAATTTAAATTAAATAATTGAGATAATTCGAAAGTAAAATCCCATGAACATTTAAATTAAATTATTAAACTAATTCGACGAACATTTAAATTATATGGGTTGAAGATTTAAATTAAATAATTAAACTAATTCGATTAACATAATACCTAAACATCACATTAGAATGATAAAAATGATAAAAATATGATTGGGCTAAATTATTTATTAAATAATTGATATAATTCGAAAATAATGTCAAACTTTAAAATAATTGAAATAATACTTACGTAGATATTCTCTAGAACGTACAAGTTGCATGATTAGTACCCATGGTTGTCCAGTTTTTTCATAATAGCTCTCGAAAGCAAAAAGTTGATCGACATTTCACCCCAAATCGTGCAATCTCGAAATTTTTATTGCATCAAAAAAATTTAAAAAACGTTCATGCTAGCCAAATATATATATATATATATATATATATATTTATATATATATAACTACTTTAGATCCCATCAAAATGAAGGCAGCCATTTAGGTATCGCCAGTTTTTATTTGTTTCTCTACAATAAAAAAAAAAAAAACAATTATGTTATAATTTAATTACTTTTAAATAAACAAATTGAATTAGAAACATCATAAAATAATCTTACCGAATAACCTCGACTCATCAATTTTATTGACATCTTGCAAAGTTACAAAATCTTTGAATTGAAATCGAAAAACAGGAAATTCTTCCTTGCACTTCGAAAAATAGTGCTCCCATGCAACATGATCTTAAAATCACCAGATGTCGAACGATACTTCCCTATATTGCTGTCCACTTGAAATTTTTTTTATACAAATGACCATGCCCTCTTCAAAATTCCTCTCCCCAAACGCAGTCAAGTTGATTGTCCGTATCCATGCTGTAATACGATTTCCCTAAACATATACGAAAACAATATCAATGAAAAAATAATTTGTTTTAAAAACATAACAATCTATATTATATATATACGAAAATATATGTTTGATATTTTGAAAAAACAAATAAGTAAAATTAATTGGGCTTACAGTTTTATCATGTAGAACCAACTCAAGATAGGATTTGTATATACTGCCCCAGTCTTGGAAGAACATTCGTACAATACGAACATTAAGCATGGGTCTATTAGACCTATTAACTTGTTTGATTAAGCCAAATCCTTGATTCATTGTTATCGATGACACACTAATCTGTTTTTTTGTTTTTCGCAGAATGTTGAAAGAAAGCAACACGTTGATTCATTATTGGGAGTTTTACAATTTATAATTGCATTATTGAATTATATGTAGAGATAATGTCAAGTAAATCAAATCAGATAATTTATCTGTAGTAACAAATCAGATAAGATTTATATCGCATTATATTATATATCGCATAATAATTTGATTTAGGCGTAAAAAAGAATTTCACACAACAAAACACTTCAATCATGTCTAAACAATTTAAATTTATAATTGAATTTAAAAAAGATTCCACACAACAAAAACGCGTAAAATGCGTTTTAATTTGGAAAGTAGATCATTATCTGTAGTAACAAACCAGATCAGATATTTATCGCATTATAATTTATAATTTTATAATTGCATTTGAAAAAAAATCCACACATTAAAAACGCGTGAAATCTGTTTTAATTGGGGAAGAATATTTCTATGTTGACCCATCTTATCATCATGTCTAAATAATTATAATTTATAATTGCATTTAAAAAAGATTCCACAGAACAAAAACGAGTGCAATGCGTTTTAATTTGGGAAGTAGTTTTCTATGTTGACCAATATGCAATTTTCGAAATAAATAAATTTGATTTAATATTCTGTTGATGAAAATAGAAATGAATTTAAGTGCCATTGATTTTTCAACCTACTAAATTTGGTAAATAGAATGCCTTATTATATAAATATAGATATATAGATATGCATTTTTATTAAAATGATTTATTTAGGAACAAAAAAAAAAGTATGATAATTAAGAATATAGTAAGATATATTTATTCATATAATATGATCGTACTATGTTATCGATTGCAGATTAAAGCAAAAAAGAAGAAGAACGATCGAAGAACAAAGAGAGAAAAACTTTCATTTAGAATGCGGACAAACAGATTTGTATTGTAAACCCTAATGTACAAGCTATTTATACTTCTAACACTAAAACTAAAGGTGTTAACTATAAAACATAGTGTTTTTTATTTTTATTTTTTTTTTAACTAATACAAAGTGTTTTTGAATAAAAATCCTAATACATTAATAGCCCCCTCAAGTTAAGCATGTATATTGTACATGGTTAACTTGGATATTAGTTTTTCAAAGGCTGGAAATGGAAGTGGCTTGGTTAGATGTCTGCTGGCTGTTCACTTGTGGATATGTGCTGCAATTTGATGATGCCTTTGTAAACCTTTTCTATAGTGATCTGCCAATCAATTTCTATATGTTTGGTTTTTCATGATGCACATGATTATGAGCAATGCAGATGGCTGATTTACGGTCTAACAACATGAAAACAACTTGTATATGAGATACGTTCAATCAAAAGGCAAATACAACATCCGTTGAGCTTCACAAGTAGTAGAGGCTAAAGCACTATCTTCTGCTTCAGTTGAACATCTACTAATTGTGTTTTATTTCTTAGACTTCTAAGAAATTAACCAATTTTCTAAGAAAATTGTGTTGTTATATGATTCTTAACAACGATATAATTTATGATTAAGTGGGTAATTTTGAATGATTTGAACGTAAAGCATGTAAGATTGAATCAACAATGGCCCCGGTCCGAGGTGAACCGAGGTGAAGAGCCGTGATGGGCTTTTACGTGTTGCTTATAAAGTGTTTACAGTTCGGTAATTCGAAAAAAACAGAGATCCCCCTACAAATGTCATAGGCCCGCTATTTATAGTAATTTCGGGTTGATACATTGGGATCTGTGCATGACTTTTTCGAATAAAGCTACTTTTTGTGGGCGGTTCGAGGCGGGGGGTCCCACATAAATGATGACGAATCTTGTGGAGCTGGAGGGCCAGACGTAGGCGCCTTGTCACCTGCTTGGGGAGGTGACGACCTCGGTTCATGTTGACCTCGGTGGGTGTTGACCACTTCGGTCTTCGGTAGTTCGGTCCGGTCTGTCGCCTGAACCGGGGTGGTGTATATAACAACGTCGGTTCAATGACCATCTTCCTTCTAATGTGTTGTCTAGAATTCCTTAATGCATGTTTACCGATCCGGATGTTAACAGAGAGGCCCCCAACATCGAGGGGCATACGAAGTGATGGTCGTTGATGTTGCTACGTCAGATATGTAGAGACCCTGGATCGGTAAGAAATCAGCGGTAGGATGTGATTTATGGTGTTCGGTGGGTCATCTTCGGTTTATCGACCGATGTAACCGAAGTGAATCATCTGTCCGAAGTGTAGACTGTATACCGAGGTGAAGACACTTGGATAATTTTGGATAATCTTCAAGCAGTTAACGACAGAAGTGGTGAACGGTCGTAACGGTCAACGAGTAAATGTGTAGGCCGAACGGTCGCGCCGTAATGGTCTTAAATGAGGTAACGGTCGACTTTAATAGGCAGCCACGTGTAATAGTAGGTGTCTCATCAGATGAAGGGGCGGCGTCGGTTAGGATTAGGGGTCGCGTCGGTTCGACGCGCCCCCAATGACGATACCCAACGGTCACAAATTGATGCTTATAAATAGGGTTTGGCGATATTTGATCGGGTTTTCTTCACCTGTGCTTTCATTCTCGAATTTTCTTATCACTTATTAGTTGAGTTCATCTGATATTCTGAAGAATCTTCTTCGCTTGCTGTGTGAGAGATTTTCGGTAA
>CACSLK010034050.1:3468639-3487352 GCA_902706635.1 Striga hermonthica | reverse complement strand
TTGAAAGAGTTTTTTTTTTTTTTTTTCCCACGAGTCAATGGAATAAAGCAATAAATAGAACATCGGAGATGCTCTAAGATCATTTTGTTTGTAGGCAATGTCGGATATAATTATTTCAAATATTGAAATTGCTTCAATAGAATATAGGGCCTTCTTGCCCAATTGAAGGTCTATCATGCTTGATATACCTCAGAACAACCTCGGGATTTGTTAGTTTCGAACTTTAGGTGTTTGTGGTATCACGTATCAGTATCATACCCTATGTATGTACAGATAAACTTTACCTTTTCTTTGATTGTTTAGCGTGTTTTATAAATTAGAGAGTGATCAATATAGGTACTGGATACACCCTTAGTTGTGGACCCACTGGATGTACTTTGTAAAACTATATCAAACACTTGATTAACACTATAATGCCTACTTGGCGAGAACTAGGATCAACGATGTCAAATATCCAAAAATTGAATTTGGCATATGGAGGCTGATTCGAGAAGTCACATTAGTGTGGGAATGGTCCCGCTTTTTTGCTGGAAATTTTGCATAAGTTGGAGATAATGGTTGCAGATGTAAAATTTTTTTCTTCATTCGGAACTTTGTATTGAACTGTAGTTGGCTTAATGGAATGGGAAGGAAAATCTTGTCAAAAGAATTTTGTTCATGTCCTGTCGGAAAATATCTTTCACTAGATCCTCACCAGTGATGCACAAGTGATTTTTTATCTTTTTTTTTGTTTTTTGCTTGTTTTTATTGTCTGATGTGAAATGTGAGCATATTGCTTCCATATTTCACTCCTTTGTTATGGGCTATTTTTTTTAATGCTTTCGATCTATTCAAGGAAGAAAGCAATTCGAACTCTGAGTTGAGAATTTCTTAGATTTAGTTCACATCTCCTAATATTTTGGGAATTATTTAATCGATATATTTTTCTTCTGTTTGGATGATGGATGCAGTGCAAGGTCTGTATGCAGACATTCATGTGCACTACCTCTGAGGTAAAATGCAGGGAACATGCTGAAGCAAAGCATCCAAAGGCTGACCCCTACACTTGTTTCCCTCATCTGAAGAAGTGATTCCACTTGGAACTTATAATCGTCCAAAAATGGTGCCTTTGAGCATTCTGTTTTCAGCATATATCAGATTCTGAAGGTTTTAGATGTTAAGTAGAGTTTTTGGAATGTGCTTGTGTCTTGATTGCACAAGTCGATGTGTGTAGTATCCTGAAGATTGTGATAAACTTGTGTGCTTTCGGTAACTTTATTTTACGTGGGATGTGATAAATGTATTCGGACCTATCGTTATATGAGGTTGTCGCCCAACTTCTGTGTGGAATTTTCTTGCCTCAAGATTAGGGCTGCAAAAGAACTAACGAATTGAGCGGCTTGCGAGTGCTCGAGTTTGACCGAACTCGAGCTGAGCTCAAGCAGCTCGAGCACGTACCTAAGTGGAGCTCGAGCCCATATTTTATTGTCGAGTGGCTCGTCGAGCGGCTCGAGATATATGTTAAATTACTAAAAATACTCGTATGTTACAATAGTATAGCACAAGTGTAATGGTAATATTATTTTCCATTTAATAATTTTCGAGTCGAACTTGAGCCAAACACGAGCATTTTGATTTCGAATCGAGCTCGAGCGATTGTACTTTTTTTATCGAGTCAAGCTCGAGCCTCATAAATCGAGCTCCAGTAGTTAAAAAAAAAAAAAATCAATCTTGCTCGATAAGGTTAATGCTCGAGCCAAATCTGGCTCGACTAGTTTGAAGAACTACTCAAGATTAGATTGAGTGTTCAATTCTTGTATGGATAATGATTTGGAAGTGGTCTAGGATGTTTGAAATTAGCTTGTATGATGATAAAACTGTAACACATTCTCAAACTCATTTTGCAGTAACTATCACATCAAACAGTAATTCTTCTCCAATCCAACCGATTAACTCATTTTCAAACTCAAAAAAAATATTCTCAGAAAAACTCTCCCATCAACTTTTACACATTTTCAATAACACCGACATATTTAATAAATTTACAAATTAGACTTAAAATTATGCGTTTTCAATTTTTTAAAATATATAATAATATACAATAGATTGACCATGTACACCTACAAAATATTTAAATACATATTTAAAATTAATTTTTCTTATTGACTTCAAAATATTTTAGAAGGATCATATGAATTTATTTCCAATCTCTTATTAGAAAGTTGATAATTACAAGTTTCAAAACAATATTTAATTATTATATTTTATGTAAATAAAACTAAATACACATAATTCATACCTGATGCAAATTGATAGGTCAGTAAAATTTCATACTCACAATGAATTAAACATTAAATACGTACAAAATTTTACAACAAAGGGAAATATTCATTGCCGTTTGTAATATGGCGTCATATTGCAGTTTTGCAAAAAATATGTTTTAGTGAATAAGAGAAACACATTTGCGTTTGTCGAGACCAAATTTTTTAAAAAACTCATTTTGAGTTTAGGTTTGTGTCTCGATTGGAGTAAATTTACTGCATAATTTGAGTGTTGAGTATCGGTTGGAGAGGCTTTAAAACTTTAGTTAAACGAAAGTTTTATAATAACCCTTTTTTTTTCGAAACGATAGGTGTACTATAATTAAGCGCACAAATGTAAGAAAATACAAATAGGGAGGCTAGACCGAGGTCCGCCTAAAATAGCTAGCAAGGCTAGAATGAAAACGACTCAATCACCAACACAAGAACCAACGACACATACAAACTACTAGCTAAGCTCTCAAAGGGAGAAAAGAAACCGACCCCAAATGGGTAATGATATCGACCTGTTGTTATGTGGGAATTAACAACGATAATATAATGAAAAATACGTTGAGTATTCGAGGAGAATTAATTTAGAAAACAAAAGCTGAAGACAAAGTGTATTGTAATGTGATCGTTTGTATATTCTGCCCCCTCCCCCGGGAGCTTCTTCTTTCCCTTTTATATTTATTTACAACATTTATCAGAATTGCAATCATTACATTAGAAAAGTCAATGGCGGCCAATCGCCATTCGTTCTTGTAGCACGCCACTTGGCAAGGCGTAATGATGATTTGTGCTGAGTTGGCGCCGCCTTATGATGTCGGTTTGGCAAGTCATAGATATCGGTTTGCTAAGTCATAACCGATATGTCATAACCGATGTGCCATAACCGATATGAGATGTCGGTTAGTTGATGAGGATGTCGGTTCTTAGTCTGTCTTCGCCCGATATGTGATTACTTTGGAATTCATGAGCATGTCACCCTTTTGAGAGAATATACTCTTCTAATTATTGAGTATTGAAAACCGATGAGTAGTAATAACTTGGTTTACCGAAAACCATATCAACAAGGTGGCCCCCAGCATTAATGGGTGTCTTGAGAAAAGACGGGCAGTGATGCTGAAAATGCGTCAAGAAACTTTTAATTCAAGTGAGCCAGACATGTCGGTTTTTGTTGCTGTTCTCCGATGTCTTTATACTTGGTACAGAAATGGAACTGGAAGCTGAAACGGTGCTATTTACTAAAATTAATTGCAACATTCGCTGATAGGGCAACGGTTATTTTTCATAGTCCACGTAGCTATTGTTGGGAGGTGCGATTCTCAAAGGTTATGCCGACTCGCGAATTTAGAGAGTTTAATCCACGCGCCCCTATTTCTTTCTCTCCCCAACGGTCACCAATGAATTTAGGGTTTAGTATAAATAAGAGGTCGTCTCTTGAAGTTTACTTTATCTTCAACTCCTTTTTGCACTCGAATTTTCTTTTATTTTCTTGTAATCTTGTCGACTCACAATTGCCTTCAAAGCACTTCTCTCAGATCTGTGAACTTCTTCTTGGGGTAAGAGTTATTTCTTTGTTTTGTTTATCTATTTCGGCTTATTTTTTCTTCAAATCATGAGTGTGTCGTGGGCATCTTCTGGTGACGATGAGTTGGATGTCATGATGATCAACATGGTCTATTCCGGAGAGATGGAATTACTTTCCGAATATAACTGATGGGATCCAATTTTTGTCGAACGTCTAAATATCCGACTAAATGATACCAAGGGGGACCAAAAGGTGGAGGAGAACGCTGTCGATGATCCCGGATTTTGGAGGCGGCCTATTAGAAGGTGGCCAGACCCCGAAATTACATCCCATGGTGAACCGAGTATACTGACAGATGCCGATGTCATTATGTTGCAGAGTGAAATTCGAGTCTCCGCGTCGGTACATCTATTTGCGCCGTATCCTGGGGAAAGGATTACATGTCCACCGCCAGGGTGTGTTGGGGTGTTTGCTGAGAGTTTGAGGTCGGGATTGCGATTCCCTTTGCCGCGCATAATTGCGGAGTACTTACGGAACTGGGAATTTCCCTTATGTCAAATCGCCCCAAATTCATGGAAACGAGTTATCGGATTGCTCGTGCTCTTGGCTGAAAAGAAATGGGATTTACCGTCGGCAAGGGACATGAGAAGTATGTTTACCTTTCGAAAAAGTCCGGATAGACAAGTGACAAACCCACTTCTTACTTTCTCGATTATCGAGAAACCTCAGTCAAGGGTCAAGGTTGGCGAGTTGATAACAGAAATTCCTGATACACTACACGGGTTTCAGGAAGAATGGCTGTGGGTTGGTGGAGACTGACAGTGTGCCGACTTCGCCAATGATCTTCTTGCCAATGGGACGAGTATCCCAATGGCTATTAAATCTACTTACTGTAAGTCGCATTTTTCTTTCTTTGTACTTCAAGTATTAATGCTTTGTTTTTTTTTTTTTGTCTTCGCTAACACGTGGACTTTTATGACGTTGTAGCCAAACTGAAAGGAAAGAAAGAACCCAAATTCGAAGGAGTGTTGTACGATCGGGTTGACAAGTTATTCGAACTGTCTGCGAACAAGCAAAGATATCAGCGGCTTGTGAAGGATTCTCGATTGGAGTTAGCTGGCTTATCTCCTGGGATTTTAGACTCTTCATTTCAGCCGGGTAAGCGTCTTACCTGTTTTATTTTATATTTCATATCGGTAATCTCGGTCTTAACTTGAAATGTCTTATGTAACAGTGTTTTATCCATTGTTGGGATACTTCGGTTTTGGAGATCCCATTGAAGCAAAAGAACATCGGAGACGCAATCCAAATTCCGATTTAAAAAACAACGTCGGGAAAAGCAAAAATCTTCGATCGACCGAGATGGCTGGATGCATGAATCTTCTCAAGGCGTGGAAAAAGAACCCCAACCGATCTCAGAGTGTTGTCGGTGAGCCGTCATTGACAAGGGTGGAGCCGATGCCAGCTATTGTGAGTGAGCCATCTGCTGCCGATAATCAGCCACTTGATGTTGAGCCATTGCAACAAGTGATAATGCCGGTGAATGAGCCCGTTGCTAAGACCGAAGTCTCACAAGATGTACCTGAGGAGTCTTGTTTAAATCTGGTCCACCGTCGCAAGAGATCCAGTGTGTCGCATGTGGCCGAAAGAATGAAGAAAAAACAAGACATCGGCGCAGGCAAAGACAAAGAGGAGGAAGAGCCCGAGATCATCTTGAGAGACTCTTTCCTTAGAGTGAACGAGAAAAAATCTGCAGAGTTAAAGCTGCCAGAAGATGTGTTTGATCCTTGGTTCGCAATGTATCAAACTGTCGTCGAGCCAAAAGTTACAAACAATCATCGGTTCCCCGACGAGGCAGTGAAAGCGGCGAAAGTTCCATTGATGTCATGGGATCCAAAAACTCACGCCGGAATCGCGTCTCTGCCCAATGACCAGAAATTCAGTTACGCTAGAGGTTGTTTAGGGCGAGCACTTGTCAGCTTTGTTGCGGCCGAGGAGAGTTATCGGGGCAGGGTTCTTGAGCTCGACGAGAAACAACATGAACTAAGCTTGAAGGAAGGTGCAATAGCATCCTATATAGCATCGATGTCGGAGAAAGAAGCCCAACTGAAGGCGGCGCAAACCGAGGTGGGCGCACTTAAAACTGAGAAAGAAAACCTCTTGCTGGCCCATGATCTCATGTCGGTTTAGCTTGCCAAAGTTGAAGAAACAACAAAGGAGAAGGACGAGCAACTTCGCAATTTAAGAGCTGAGCTCCAAGCTGTTCGAAAAGATCGTTCCGACAAAGATACAGAGTTGATCCGCAGTCGCGAGTCCCATGAGATTGCCATGAATAAGCTTCGTCAGCAGTTGACAGCTGCGGCCGAACTCAAATTTCAAGAAGGTATCGACGCCGGTAAAAAAACTGTGATGGAATCCGACAAAGTGGCGAGTGAGGATGCAGTTACCGAGTGGGATTTGGAATTGAATGTTGCCTTAAAAGTGCGCTGGGTCATCGATCGCATCGAAAACGACATTTATAGTGTCGACGAGCTACGAATTTTCCTTCTGGAAAAAATAGAAAAGCATCGCCTTAATCCCAAGATAAAAGGTGCCCATATTCCGGCTGACCAGGATGAGCGCGACTTTGCCAACCGACTTCTTAAACAGAAAGAAAGCCGGATGCTTGAATTGGATATGGCTCCTCTGTCGGAAGAACGCAAAGCCAAGATTCGTCGGGCCTTTGTGGACATGGTTCTTGAAGTGGAAAAGGTCAAAAAACCCGAAATGGCGAACATATGCATTGAGACAATTGCGGAGGCTTTCGTCGTGGAAACGCTTGAAAATCTTTCCGACGAGGATCTCATGGACGCTATCATTGGTTTCGCTTTACGAAAAGTGGCAGAAGATGATGCGAAAGCCAAAGGTTGGCTAACAGACATGGTCCCTTCTAATGAAGATAGAGTCGTTCATGAAGAGGATGATGTCGTCATTATAAAGGAAAGCGATGTCCTCCAAGCAATGGAAAGAAAAGAAGATGAGGTAATGTAGCGCTTAGGCCAAAGATTGATAGATCACCTAGATGTGGTGGATAAAGGCAAAGCTGATGCTGGGAATCCTCAATCTTCAATGGTTGAAGGAGCTTCGACGTCGGGAACGAACAAGGAAAATCCAGAAGAAACTTCATAATTTGTTATTATTTTTCATTTCTTTTTATCGAATGTAATGACAATATTTTGTTATGAATGAAATTCAATGTTTAGTTATCTTATTGTGCTTATGAATGTGTTATCATGGGAGGTTACTGTAATAAGTCAAAACATGTCCGAGTAATGGTAAATGAATGCTTAGCAAATCGTGCTTTTGATTATTCTGACATAATACTTGGCATTTACATACTATTTTCTTATGAATTTTTTTGAATTCTCGATATCGGCATAGTTTATAGTGTATCCGATATCTATGAACTTTTTACCAGAACAAGCCGTAATAAACTTGATTTTATTGTAAAAGTCTTTGAATTATTCAAAGAACTTGAAAACTTTTATTTCGAGCTCATCAAATCAACATCGGGATTTGAAATTGTAGAGCATAAGCCTCCCCAAACCATCTTCAGGGCTTGGAAGTATCCGGCTTCATTGCGTTTGGCCGGGTCGTACCAACTTCATGGTACGAACACGTTTAGCCTTAGCAATGGGGACCAATTTATTGGGGTCCGAGTGAGCGAACAAATTATAGTGGTTCGTCACACAAACTTTATTGACAACAAAAGGTGGTCTTGTACATAGGTAAGGCAAAAGGTTTTTATACACCAGAGATAAAGGTTCACCCTCGGTCTTCCTGGAAGTATTTCTTCAGACGGGTCGCATGCCAAGGATATTGAAGGGGAACACCATCTAAAGTTTCAAGTCGGTAAGTGCCATTGGAGATTAGACGGTTCACTTTGAAAGGTCCTTCCCACTTTGGTTGTAGCGGACCAACGTTGGCCCCGGTGACTCTTTTCAAAACAAGGTCTCCAACGATGAATGGACGCGGCTTGAGTTTTGAATTAATGTACTTTTCACTACGTCGATTGTAAGCAGCATTTTGAATTTCAGCTTCGGTCCGTAATTCATCGACCAAGTCGAGATTGGTTCTTAAGCTTTCTGAATTGGCTTCCTCGGAGAAATGGGTAATCCGATATGTCGGAGAAGTGAGTTCAACAGGTATCACGGCTTCGGTTCTATAAGTCAATGAAAAGGGAGTTTCTCCAGTTGAGTTTTGCGTCATTGTTCGATAAGCCCAAAGAACATGAGGCAACTCATCGGGCCAAGATCCTTTTGCAGTCTCAAGTCGAGTTTTCAAGCCATTCTTGATGATCTTGTTTACAGCTTCTATCTGTCCATTAGCTTGTGGATGATATGGTGATGAGAAGAAATGCTTGATGTCATAATCTTCACAAAAGCCTTCGAATCTTTTCCCTTCGAATTGACGACCGTTGTCGGTTATAATGGAGTTCGGTACTCCAAACCGACAAACGATGGACTTCCAAACAAAATCTATCATCTTTTGTTCAGTAATGGTTGCAAGAGGTTCAGCTTCTACCCATTTGGTGAAGTAGTCAGCAGCCAATATCGCAAATTGAACACCTCCCTTTGTTGTCGGAAGTGGACCGATTAAATCAATCCCCCATTTTGCGTACGACCATGGGCTATATATTGACTTGAGAAGTTCAGGATGGTGGTTAACATTGGGAGAAAATATTTGACATTTATGACATTTTTGTACCCAGTCGGCTGCATCTTTCTTGACGTTCGGCCAATAGTAACCTTGTCGGAGAATTTTGTAAGACAAAGCTTGTGCTCCTTGGTGGGTACCACAGACACCTTCATGTACTTCTTCAAGAATACGTTGGGCGTCAGTTTCCGACAAGCATTTAAGTAACGGAGCGGAATATCCACTCTTGTATAATGTTCCTTGATCGATCGTGAAATGAGCGGCGCGAACGCGAAGGGTACGAGCTTCTTTTGGATCTTCAGGCACAGCCCCGGTTCGAAGATAGTTGATGATAGGATCCATCCAGGTTGAATTTGAAATTGGCGGAGCAGCATCGATCATGGTGACGTCGGTAGTGATTATTGAAGAAGTTGACTGTTGAGTAATCTGCAGAAACTCGAAATTGTTCAAATCGGTAGAAGAGGCCAAACGTGAGAGAGCATCCGCCTGAATATTGGATGTCCGAGGTATATGCTCTAATGTCATTTTGAATTGGGATAATTTTTTCTTGGCCAGATCGAAATATGAAAGCAATCGAGGTTCCTTGACTTCATAGGTGCCGTTGATATGGCTGACGAGTAATTGAGAGTCAGAAAATATGCGGAAGGAGGGAACATTCAAGGATTCAGCAAAACGTAGGCCTGATAAAAGGGCTTCATATTCAGCTTCATTGTTTGTAGCCGGGAAGGTGAACGCTACAGAATAACAAAAAACTTGTTGATCAGGGCTGACTAAAACGATTCCTCCTCCGGCTCGTATAGCGGTAGATGATCTGTCGATGTATAGAGTCCACGTTGGATCTTCAATTGATGTACTCACGGATGCGGTGAATTCAGCTATGAAGTCGGATAACACTTGGGCCTTGATAGCAGTTCGTGGTCGATACTGGATGTCACTATCCGAGCTCTATAGCCCACTTGATCATTCTACCCGACGTGTCTGGTCGGTGAAGGATTTGTCGGAGAGGATATGACGTGTACACAATAATAGAATGTTCCAGAAAATAGGGTCGTAACTTACGTGCAACAATAGTCAGAGCAAAGGCTAGTTTCTCCATGTACGGGTATCGCAGTTCAGCATCACTTACTCCCAAATATAAATATAAAGGTTCATCGGGAAGAGGTTTCTGCAACGTCGGAAGTTGTGAAAGAACTTCTTTAATGTTATCAAAAGCACTTTGACACTCAGTAGTCCATTCAAACGACTTCTTTTTCTTGATAGCATCAAAGAAAGGCTTGCAATAATCTGTCGATTTTGAAATGAATCAATTCAGAGCTGCTAGTCGACCAGTTAAAGCTTGAACACCTTTGACGGATGTCGGGGGAGCCAAAGCAAGTATAGCCTGAATCTTGACGGGATTAGCTTCGATCCCCCTTTGACTCACCATGTATCCTAGAAATTTTCCTGATCTAACCCCGAAGGTGCACTTTTTAGGGTTAAGTACCATTGAGTATTCTCGGAGGATGTCAAAGACTTCAGAAAGATGAGCGATATGATCAGGAGCTTGTTCTGATTTCACCAGTATGTCGTCTACGTAAACTTCCATTGTATGACCGATCAAATAAGCGAACATTTTGTTGACCAGCCTCTGATATGTGGCCCCAGCATTCTTCAGTCCAAAAGTCATCATGACGCAGCAGCAAAGACCTCGGGCCGAATAAAACGAAGTGTGTTCAGCATCATCGGGGTGCATGGGAATTTGATTATAGCCGGAATAAGCGTCCAAAAAACTCATGAGTTGATGTCCCGATGTGGCGTCTACCATGTAATCGATGTGTGGGACTGGATAACTATCTTTCGGACATGCTTGGTTCAGATCCGAGAAGTCAATGCATAGGCGCCACAGGCCATTACTTTTCTTGACCAAAACAGGATTTGATATCCACGTCGGGTATTTGGCTTCTTTAACAAACTTATTGTCAATGAGTTTGTTCACTTCCTCTTCCAATGCTTTCTGACGATCTGGTCTGAATTTCCGGCGTTTCTGTATGACGGGCTTAACAGTCTTATCCACATTCAGCCGATGACACGCTTTTTGGGGGTCTATTCCTTTCATGTCTTCGTGCTTCCAGGCAAATACGTCGGAATTTGATCGAAGGAATTGAATTAGATGAGAACGCATTGGTTCTTGAAGATTAGCTCCAATACGCAATGGTTTATCTTGAGTTAGTTCATCCACGTGAATAACCTCGGCATCTTCAACAGGTTCTGCCCGAATGTGGTGACTCTTGTCTTTGAATTGCATCCTTGGAGGGGTGCCTTCATATCCTCCTTGTGAAGCTGTTGTCCTTGGTCAAGGATTCCATTCAAGGTTTCAAGGAGCTCCGACGTCCTAGGGACGTCGGTACTAGGTGCAGACGGGATGTCGGTAATTGAAGTGGATTGACCAGTTATCGTGGTATCAGAGGGAATTGGATCCTCCAGATTAACAGAATTATCAATTTTCTGTGCTTCATATGCATGAATATTGTGTGAAGTCGGAGCCAATGTCAGATTTCGTGCCTCCTGCTGATCTCCATAATGAGTGCCTTCTCCTTCAAGAGTGGGAAATTTTAAGGCATAATGAAAAATTGACACAGTAGAACGGAGTTTGTAAAGAGCGGTACGTCCTACAACAGCATTGTACTCATTCTGAATATCCAAGACTTTGAAAGTTTCCATAATGATCTTGGATTTTGGTCCGAAGCCACCAAATCGGATGGGGAGTAAAATTTCACCAAGAGGGCAAGAAATGCTTCCATTGAAGCCTTGAATCTGGTCATTGCAAGGCCTGATATCGGCGGGATCCAAACACAATTTCTTGAAAGTGTGAAACATCAAAATACTTGAATAAGCTTCAGTATCAACAATAATTCGGTGAACAGGAATTCCTCCAATTGGAGCAGTGATAACGAGAGCATCGGAGTGAGGGTGAGCGAACAGATTGGCATCTTCGATGTTGAATGTGATGGGACAATTTCACTTATTAATAGTATCTCGAAGATCAACGTTCATAACTTGCTTCCCGGCATTATGTGCTTCTCTAGCATAGGCTTTAGTTTTTCGCCGGGATGTGTCCAACTGTTTTGTGTTAGAATTTATTCGAGGTATGTAATGAGAAGAGTTAGATGCATCATGCGTTCTGGGTTTCTTATTGTTGTCGGTCGAAGTGCCGACAAAAGTAGAAAATGTAAAAACTTCCTTGTCGTTCGCACGGATTCTCTTTGGATTGACGGCCCGATCATCGTCATCTTCTTCATCCGAAACATCAGCGGGCCTTCCTTTACGGCGATTATCAAAATTTCTGAACTTTTGAAGTTGTGGTTGCCCAATTAAACGCAGAAGGGCCGACAAGAGGCCGAGACACTCATCGGTATTATGTCTCGGGGATTTATGGTACGCACAGTATCGAGTTTTGTCAAGCTTGTCTTCAGGAGTTCTTACAGGTTTCGGATCAGGAATAGTTCCCTTTCCTTTCAGTTCTTCAAAAATTGTGGCTGCTCCGGCTGAATAAACGGTTTGATAGCCTGTCCTCACGTTGTCGGCGTATTGGTCTCGGGCAGCTCTGGATTCCGAGGTATCTTCATAACCTTTCGTGTAATTCCGATATTGCGCCTTTCCAAAATTCTTTTTATTCTTCTTCTTTGCATCTAGTTCAACCTTATCTTCTTTTACCGAGAAGTCAAAACTAGGAACCGACATCGATTCTTCGCGATAATGAATTGTTGGGCTCGTACGAGACATTCTTGAAAGGTAGCTGGCTTGTTCTGACACAGAGTCCAACGAAACATAGAATTGGGCCTTAATCCAGCAATTGCGGTCACTAACAAGGTCTCAGGATGACAAGGTTCCATATTTTGAATTCGGTCATTGAATCGGGATATATAGTCCTTAACTGTTTCGTTATCCTTTTGCACGATATTAGTGATTGATTCTTTTGGGATAAGACAGACTTGGGCTCCAATGTAGTGTGATCGGAAAGCTGCACGTAATTATTGCCACCTCCAAATTGAATGGGGTGGAAGAGTATAATACCATTTCTGCGCTCGTGGCCCCAGTGTGAGGGAAAACATCCGACATCTCAAAGAGTCCGAGGCGCCATGCAAATCCATCCAAGACGTATAATGACCCAAGTGTGCGTCAGGATCCGAAGTTCCATCATACATGCCAATTTGCGGAATTTTTATCTTGGCAGGGAGTGCCACCGCAGTAAGTTCGGGAGCCAGGGGTGAATCAGCTTCAATGATGACATTACCTGATGTCGATACATGTCGGGGAGAGTCTTCTTGTGATTTTTGTCGAGTTTCGATATCGGACAATCTTTTACGGAGGACCTCTAATTCCTCGGCACTATGTCTCGACACACGGTTTCGCTCAATTTGATGACGTAAATCTTCACGATCACGGAGCACTGGTGAGGGAGGTCTGGGACGTGAAGGAATTCTATGATGGTGAGAGGAATGGCTTTCAGCGGTCATTTCTTGAACAGGAGGCTCATTCGCAGCCTGGTTATTTAATACTGGATTAACAGTTATACGAGTCATATCATCTCGATGTTGAGAAGTATGACGTGGTTGTGAAGTAGCATGTGATGCCGCCATATGTGTTTCTCGATTATGATGAGTAAGATTTGGGTGTTCTGTTGGATTCGTGGGGAAAGGGATAGATACTGGTGCGGTGTTCGAGTTTCTGGGCATAACTCGAGCTAAAAGAGAGGTCAAGCTTTGAACAAACTCCGGGTTTTGAAGAAAGTTCGTAATATTGGTAACCGGAGGTGGTGGTGTCGAACGACCTGGGGAACGATTCGTAGCATGGCTTTGGCCTGCGTGGGAGGCGTTTTCTCGACCAGATTGCGACATGGGAGATTCGAGCGAATAATGGCTACAGCAGTGAAAAGTTAACCTCAAAAACTTATGAGCCCTTCCTCTAGCGCCAAACTGTTGTTATGTGGGAATTAACAACAATAATATAATGAAAAATACGTTGAGTATTCGAGGAGAATTAATTTAGAAAATAAAAGCTGAAGACGAAGTGTATTGTATGTGATCGTTTGTATATTCTGCCCCCTCCCCCGGGAGCTTCTTCTTTCCCTTTTATATTTATTTACAACATTTATCAGAATTGCAATCATTACATTAGAAAAGTCAATGGCGGCCAATCGCCATTCGTTCTTGTAGCACGCCACTTGGCAAGGCGTAATGATGATTTGTGCTGAGTTGGCGCCGCCTTATGATGTCGGTTTGGCAAGTCATAGATATCGGTTTGCTAAGTCATAACCGATATGTCATAACCGATGTGCCATAACCGATATGAGATGTCGGTTAGTTGATGAGGATGTCGGTTCTTAGTCTGTCTTCGCCCGATATGTGATTACTTTGGAATTCATGAGCATGTCACCCTTTTGAGAGAATATACTCTTCTAATTATTGAGTATTGAAAACCGATGAGTAGTAATAACTTGGTTTACCGAAAACCATATCAACACGACCCCAACAGGGTAATGTTACTGGGGCCAACAGCCCAAACCAAGAACACATCCTAAACAACACAAACACAAAAATACAAACCCCCAACAGAGGAATGTAAACTGGGGCCAACGCCCAAAACAAAAACACGACTAAATCAACCCAATCACAAGGACAACAAAAAAAACAAGCAACAACACAACAAAAACGAGCAGACAAACACCTAAACTACCACACCCTCCCCCGAAGAAAGACGAGCCCGGACGAGCGGCAAACCAGATCACAGCTCGGCCTCTAGCCAAGGAACAACTCCCGAAACTGCAATTAAGCCTATACAGAAACCGAATCCCCGACCCCGAACCAAACTACGAGCCGATCTGCCACCAACCGAGGTTACAAGCAGGCGAGCAACCCCAAACCGACATACCCCAAGCGCACCTAACACCACTAGGCTACTCGGGGGCATCGGACTCCGACCAAACACCAGCTCGAAGCCTGAGACCCTACTCCGGCAGCACCAACACGGGCCACCGGACCCCTCCCTATACACTGACCACCGCCATCCCTACGCCACCACAACGGCGGACCGCCCGACTCCAGAACTCCAACGGAGTCGTCCCCTGAAAATGACCTAGGGGAGGCACCAAGGCGCTGAACCGACGAGAACGAGAGACCGACTCCCCCTACCAGAGACAACCGCCTACTCCAAGAACCTGCAAGCCACCGGACCCCGCTCGAGGGAGAGAACCCACGAATCCAGCCCGTTAACAGCCTTGGGCCAAGCCGACGATGCCACCAATCACAGCCGAAGATGAGAGAGAACAGCTTCAGGGACAAGCTGGGCAGTCGAGGCGACCGCCCGCCCAGCCACGCCGACGCCGGAGGAGGTCAACTGGCCGAAAATTGAGGCGACGAAGGCTACGGTTTTTTGGGGGAAAAAATCGCAAGGAGGGATTAGTTGAAGGAGTTAAAAAATATTCTTTATATAATAACCCCTTAATACTATAATACTATAAAATTGTAGATGATTTTCGTCCCATCTTATTCTAAAAGTTGAATTTTATTTTTAATAACCTCATTTTTTTTACTACTAAATACCAGGGGTCTTTGTTTTTTTTCCTAAAAGAAAATTCCCTTTCTCTTATTTATTCACTCTCCCCCCTCTCCCCCAACCTCTCATGAATTGTAGCAAAACCCCAAATTTAGATCTACCTCCTTGTTGGTGTACAACTCCCTTCTACGTCCTCCAAGCAGCTGGCGTCCCTACCGGCAAGCTCGTCCCTACCCCTCGTGCGTTCTCTGCGAGCCATGGCCGGCGATTGGAGGTGGCCACCGTGTGCATTACCGAGGTCGATGTCCTCTTTCCCCCATCCACTTCTGTGCTTTTTACGTTGTTTTTCTCTTGGGTGGGCCTCCTATCTGGACTAGCTTCTTGTCTATGATCGAGCTCTTTTTTGTAGGCTACCTTTAATTTTTTGTCTTGAGGGTTGTAGTGTAGGTGATGTTAGTCGTTAGCCGTTAGGGCTTTATTTTATCTTTTAGGTGTGTGTGGTAGTTTTTTGTTTACTTTTTCTTTTTGTTTTAGTTATAATCCAGCTTTGTTTGGTTTCAGTCTATTTCATGGAGTTTTTTAGTCTCTTTTCAGAGTTAGATTGTACCCCCTTGGTCACCTCTGTAATCTACGCAATTGCCTCAGAATCTCCTTTGTCTGGTTTTATACAACCAGACAATCTTTTTTTTCCCTAAAACGATAGAAAATATATATAACCAAAAAAACACAGTTACAACTAGATAACAACTAGAACTGAATCCAAGAGGCTTATACAAAGGTAGCTTAGAAGCAACTACAATATCGCACCCTCTGAATAACAAATTATATAACTCCTTCATGTTGACATGCTCCAAAGAAAGAGAATAGGCATCAAAACAACAACTAAACACAAAACAATCCACAAACTCATACAACACGCACAAAACTAAACTTAAAAGCTAAAGAAAGATAACAAATCCCTCCTCAACCGCCAGTAGACAACCGAAAGCTACCAAGCGATACAGTTTTTGGTAGAAATAAGAACACGACCCAACCTAGATTTAGAAACTGCAACTAAGGCCTAACTAGACCTAGACCAAACAAGACCAAACTCCTTTCACAGGAACCATCCCAGACCACACAGAGAGCCCAACACCGAGCATACAGGAACCATCCCAGACTACACAGAAAGCCTAACACCGAACATA
The DNA here is from genome assembly GCA_902706635.1 of Striga hermonthica. NCBI lineage: Eukaryota > Viridiplantae > Streptophyta > Magnoliopsida > Lamiales > Orobanchaceae > Striga > Striga hermonthica. The sequence goes on along the minus strand of CACSLK010034050.1, from coordinate 3,471,123 downwards.
CTCCTCAATACCAAACTGGACGACGATAGTTGACCACCACCGATGACAACTGTCTACCCCTGGTCAGACTCAAACGCTATTGCACCAGAAGGCAGAGAGGATCTAGAGGTCTAGACAGCTAGACTCAGGCCCTACCCCAAAACTACAGCGGACAGAGCCGACGACCATGAACTTGTCGCATGAACGTTGGACCCTAACCTCAAGCTCTGCCATGGACATCAGGAAATGCAGACGTGCCATGATGGGAAGGGGAAGACAAAATAATGGGAAGCTTGTATGTAATATATGTGTATGGTAATTCCCACGGTGAGCTTGTTGTTTACTCACCCCCATTATTATCATCTTTTTTAGGTTGAGCTGGTGGTCGTGGCAAAGGACGGACGAAGGTGGTCATTTGGTTTTATGAACTATGTTTGATTTTACTTCCGCTTGAACTTGTTTTCAAAATTCATATGGATGGTTTTGAACTGATGACTTATGTTGCATGGTTTTGAAATTGTTGAATCGTTTTGATGATTATTGTGATATTTAATTGATGTGGATTATTTCTCATATATGGTGGTGATTGGGCAATGAGTTCCCAACGACTTACAATGATGCTAAGCTGAGTAGTATGATCGATTGACTTTGAGTAGCGTCCTTCAAAATGTTTCAAATGAAAAATGATTGCGAAAAATTAACTATGATTTTTGGAAAATATGGATTTTCTCTTTAAAAATAACGAAGCTTTACACATGCTAACCAAACAGCCCCAAACTCTCTTATACCTTTAAGAAGATCAATAGAACATAGACATACTAATGACAAAGATCACATGCCATGATAATAAGCTTTCACAGATTCAAACAAGAAAAACCAAGATCCAAGGTAGCAGCTACAATGAGAATTATCTGTTGAGTATATGTTGAACCCTAGAATGTCCAATCAGTAACTATATATACATAAGCTTAGAGAGACCTACACCTTAGGATCAAATATCTAAGGCTAGAAAATAAGCTAGAAAGAAGACAATAAAAACTGGTACAAAAGTGGACCACATGGACATGCATACGTCCAAAATGTGTGCATGAGTCTTTGACTTGCTTTGACCGATATATATGCTATTATGCTCCCTTCAATTTGAACGAGGGTTGGAGTTTAACCGTGAGTTTGTCGCGAAGCCGAGTGAAGAATTGACCGGAGAGTGGCTTAGTGAAAATGTCAGCGACTTGATCGATGGCAGGAATGTGATGCACCGAAATAATGTGATGATGTACCTGTTTTCTGATGAAATGGAGATCTATTTCTGCATGTTTAGTTTTAGAATGATGAATGGGATTGGTAGAAAGTAAAACCGAGCCAAGATCGTCAACCCAAACAGTAGTGGGTTGAAGCTGTGGAACATGTAATTCATGAAGAAGATTTCTTAACCACATAATGTCACAGGTAGCTCCTACTAGGCTTCTGCACTCTGCTTCAGTGCTCGACCGTGCAATAGATTTTTGTTTTTTGCTGCTCCAAGCAACCAGGTTACAACCAAGAAAGATGCAAAAGCCTGAAGTTGACCTCCTGTCATCGATATCTGTGGCCCAATCCGAGTAAGCATAGGCCATAAGTTGTAATGATGGTGATTTAGAGATGTGAAGCCCAAGGTGAAGAGTACCACTAAGATACCTAAGTAGTCTCTTCAAAGCCTTCCAATGAGTATCAAGAGGATTTTGCATATATTGACTATATTTGTTAACAGTGAAGGTTATCTCTGGCCGAGTGATGGTAGCATACTGAAGTGCCCCAATAAGTTGCCTATACAAGGTGCCATTCTCAATAGGTTGCCCCAGGTGTTTGGGAAGACATGGTGTGGAAACCATTGGAGTGCTGAGAGGTTTACAGTTGGTCATGCCAGCTTTCTTCAAGATGCTTTTGATGTAAGAAGACTGGTTAAGAAACAAGCCTTGAGCTTTATGTTCCACTTCTAAACCTAAGAAGTAATTTAAAGGTCACAAATCCTTAAGAGCAAAATGATTTCTGAAAGCTGTGATGATGTGATCAATTTGAGTATTATCACTGCCAACAATGATCATATCATCCACATATGCCAAGATGAAGATGCTGAAATCTTTCTCAATTTTGATAAACAATGAAGTGTCAGATTTTGAAGTCTTAAAACCAAGAGAACATAAGATACCTCCAAGTTTAAGATACCATGATCTTGAAGCCTGCCTTAAGCCATACAAGGACTTCTTCAGTAGACAAATTGAATTGTCATTATGTTCATAACCAGGGGGTTGAACCATGTAAATGGTTGTGTCTAAATCACCATTCAAGAAGGCATTATCCACATCTATTTGTCTAGTAAACCAGCATTTAGATATAACAATGGATAGAATTGTCCCTATTGTAATGGGTTTAACAACAGGACTGAAGGTTTCAGTAAAATCCATACCAGGTATTTGGCTAAAGCCCTTGGCCACAAGTCTTGCTTTATGCTTGGCTACAGTTCCATCA
>CACSLK010034050.1:3432756-3461989 GCA_902706635.1 Striga hermonthica | reverse complement strand
GAAGAAGGATGTTTGACATGCGGCAGTAAAGATCAGCGGAAAAACAAACACATCAAACATTAAACTTGTAACACGAAAAACCGACCACTTTGGCTCAAACAAGAAACACGTTTTATTTTAAAGAAACCCATTTATTTCTCAAGAAATCAGTTTCTTGTTCAAGAAACTCGTTTTTGTTCAAGAAACCAGTTTCTTGAACAACAAATTGTGGTTTTGTTCAACAAAATTGTTTTTTGTTCAAGAAATAGTTTATTGGTCAAGAAACTCGTTTTTGTTCAAGAAATTGTTTTTTGTTCAAGATATAGCTTATTGGTCAAGAAACAGGTATGTTGAGCAAAAACCGGGTTTCTTGTTCAAAAAATGGTTTCTTGTTCAAGAAACTCATTTTTTGTTCAAGGAACCCGTTTATTTCTAAAGAAACTAGTTTCTTGAGCAAAAAATGGGTTTCTTGTTCAAGAAACTCGTTTCTTGTTCAAGAAACTCATTTTTTGTTCAAGAAACCCGTTTATTTCTCAAGAAACTAGTTTCTTGAGCATGTTTTTTGAGCAAAAAACGGGTTTCTTGTTCAAGAAATAGTTTATTGGTCAAGAAACAGGTTTCTTGAGCAAAAAACGGGTTTCTTGTTCAAGAAACTAGTTTCTTGAGAAATAAACTCGTTTCTTGTTCAACAAAGTGTGGTTTTGTTCAAGAAATTCTTCCTTTCAAAGGCCTATTTGATAGCGTTTTTTGTTCAAGAAACCCGTTTATTTCTCAAGAAACTAGTTTCTTGAGCAAAAAACGGGTTTCTTGTTCAAGAAATAGTTTATTGGTCAAAAAACAGGTTTATTGAGCAAAAAACGGGTTTCTTGTTCAAGAAACCCGTTTATTTCTCAAGAAACTAGTTTCTTGAGAAATAAACTCGTTTATTTCTCAAGAAACTAGTTTCTTGAGCAGGTTTCATGAGCAAAAAACGGGTTCCTTGTTCGAGAAATAGTTTATTGGTCAAGAAACAGGTTTCTTGAGCAAAAAACGGGTTTCTTGTTCAAGAAACTCGTTTCTTGTTCAAGAAACTCGTTTTATGTTCAAGAACCCCTTTATTTCTCAAGAAACCCATTTTTCGCCCCCTCACTACCTATTGTCTTGCTAAAAACTGTTTTTTGAAACTAGTTTCATATATTATTGTCAAAAAACCCGTTTCTTGCCTGGCACACCAACAAAATGAGCCAAAAATTCAGTTCATATATTTTCACAATTCCAAAATGAAAAGAGTACAGAACAACATACACACAGAGACAAGATACAGAAACTAAAATGCAAGAGAATATGAACTCGAACTCTTATGTTCGCATCGTCTACAGTTAGAGAGTGTGCAAGAATATGATATTTCAAATGAAGGCCTATTCAAGGAAAAATAAAACCCCGACAATAACATATGCTCTAAAATTTCCAACACGAACATCTGCTCTAAAAAACAAACTATAAGAGAACAAAGCTTCAACATCTAAAAAGGATGTTGCTCGATTGACTTTGTGAAGAGCCTAAAAAGATTGTATTTGCTTCGTTATTTTCCACCCCGATTGACTGTCTGGATAACATTTGAATAAAATCCCCAAGACGGACTAGTTTCAGTTATAGCACTTTGACCAAAAGGATGTTGCTCGACATATTTCTGCACATTTTCGTATGTCAACAATCCTTCCAAATAGACCCGAAGGTCACCTTTTGGGCCTGCAACAAAATTCAACAAAATAAGTCTGTATTTTAATGTGAGGGCACCTTTCGGTAAAAATAACCACGAAAAGAAAAGAACAAACAAATATATAACAACAAAAATACACCAAGAACAATACCTAAGGAATTGTCACTTTTATTATCCTTGTAACTGTATGAATTGGGGAATATTGCCGTGTGCAACTATAGGGAATTTGAAAAACAAACAGTTAGGACATAACTGAAAAGAAGTAAACACACACAAGAAATATACAGGTACAAAGGTACGAATCTTACTGGATTGAGTAATGCCTTATACGGAGAATCATCCAACAATAATGTGTTTGTTTCATTATATTGTCCCTTTTTCCAACGTAAATTAGGACCATCACTTTCCCAGATTTTCCTGATGTCCTTGAAAACCAAAGGTTTATCACAGTTTTCAAGAGTGTTGAAGCCAGTTTGAGTGCTATGAAACATATACTGCAGTAAACCATATTTTTTGTATCACAAACTTCAAACTACTAAAAACTGTTTTTGTACCATGACATATGGAAGTTTTGAGAGAGCCGCTTACCCAACAAAACAACAAGTGTTCTTATAGATCGCCTAATAAAAATTTAACAAGTAGGTCAATAAGTTTCCTGCATTTCAAATATATAGTCCGAAGTCAGCATGACAATTCAGGAATTGGATACAATTTCTATAATATAAGTAGATTCTGTCGAAGATACAAGAATGAAATTAGTACGAAACAAATGCTAGAATCAACACATTTTTTAGAGAGAGATATAGAGAAGAAACTAGCTTAAAACATACTTTGACCTTGACGACCATATGCCAACATCAAAGTTCTGAAAACAAAACTTCAAAAAATCGTCACAGTAGGGTCTCTTGAAAACTACATATACCAAAAAGAAGGGTGAGGTCAAAATAAACCCGGTAGTTGGACTTTTCGAATATCTTAGATATAAAAAATAAAAGTAACAATAATAAATCAAAGACAGATTCAACTCATCATCAAATCTCACCTGCTCGCCCTAAAATATGTGTGTCTCTCCGACAGCCTTTCGGGGCTGAATAAACTATGTCCGCAAGAAGTCCATTCACATCAAGGACAAGAAGCTTTCTCTTACTAGAATGAACCTGCCCAACGTCAAATCTAGAAAAGCAAACAACCATTTTTACCTACGATGATGTATTAACTCTGGACTAATCTCTAATTATCAAACTTACATGAAACCATGCTCCTCGGACGGAGGATTTGTTAGGATGAGTGCTGCCATACGTGCTCTGAAGACATCGATTGAAAATTATATTGGGCCATCTGATATTCTGGACTATCCACGACGTAAATCTCCATTTCCAAGCACATGTGGACTCCACAGTCCTTATCCCCGGTCTGCGGCCTTTCGTGTCCATAAAAAAAATGCTGGCTCTCATCAGTTTCAAATTTAGCTTTCAAATTCAAATACCCCGCGAAGAACTTGGCCTACCAAAAAAAAAAAAAAAAAAACCAACAAAATACATACTAGCTTATTTGAAATAAAAATAAAAATACATACAAAACAAAGTTTAATATGTCAATAACACTTACTAAACTTTTCCCAACTCCTTGGTCAATGGAACTATCCAACGAGTTATGATATATAAATTTCTTTTCTTGAACGTCTAATACGACCAAGAAAAAGTGAAATTTCTTGAACATGGGGAAGAACACAAACTTAGCAGTAGAGATGTCCCCAATGAGCTCATCTAGCATGGCAACAGTACTTCTACTCAGCTTAGAAGTACACACTTCATAGTCTTCATCGCACCATTTTTTTCTAGTTTTCATTTTTTGCACGGCATCCCAAACATTAATCTACAAAATAAATCATATTTTTTTAGTAAATTCAGAAAATTAATTTTAGAAAATTAATAATAGTAAAAATAATTGTTAAAGTACCTGAACATAGGTAGGCAAGAAGCGAACATGTGGATGGCGAGCGCGCAAGATCATCATAAAGCAATCGCTGAGTTCGGAACTCAACTCATTCCCGAACAACAGAGCAATCATCGACTTTCCTCGGAGTTGCACTCGATCGTTGCTCCATACAATTTTGCTACTAAAATTTGCAATTCTTATTAGTATAATATAAGAAAAATGAAACAATTAAGAAACTGAGATAATTTCTGTTACCTCAGGTCTTCGCTAGTCAGGAATGATCGTATGGATGCACGAACGTCTTCCTGCACGAACTCGTGTCCACAAAAGTCTTCTCTTCCTCTGAATTCATTCAGAGAAGACTCCTCAGCATCCTTGTCCTACATTACGAAATAATAATTGGTTAGTTATATGACAACAACACGAACAATCATCCAATCTTTACATATATAATTTGATAGTTTACTTACTTCATCACTATTCACGTCTAACATCTGCACTTTTATCTCTTTCTTCTGTCTCTTCGGACCGGATGACAGGGGAGGCATAAAATCTACCGACTTTTCCCTTTTCTCATCTTCTTTCTCAACCTCGTTCTCCTTCTCTACTTCCTTCTCCTCATCCTTTTTTTCCTCTTCGTTCTCTTCTCTCTCAGCCTCATTATCAACCACCTAAGAGTTTTTAAAAAATAAAATATTAGTTTTTAGGAGAAAATTTACAGGCATTGTAACTTGGAACAAATTTACAGGCATTGTAACTTAGGAAAATAAAATATTAGTTTTAGGAGATTCTGGACAAATTCAGCCTCATTGTAACTTGGAACAAAAATATTCGTTTGAAAATAAAAAACAAAACTTTAATGGTGAAAAAGTTCATAACTACACAAATATGAAACGGAACATGTCAAAAGTTACCTCGGTAGCAACCACGTGAGAGGTCTGCACCACCACAGGAGACTGCTCATTAACATCAAACGCCTAAAAGTTTTTGGAACAAAGGATATTAGTTTTAGGAGAACCAAATTTATAAGTATGGAAAAATGTACAAATGTCAAAAGGAACAAGTGAAATACTACTGTGAAAAAAATTACCTCATTAACATCGGCCTGAGAAAACTTTTCCACAACCTCCGGCGACTGCTCCTGAACATGAACCTCCTCCTCATCAACCGCCTAAGATTTTTTCGAACAAAAGATTACAGTTACAGGATAACAAAACCTTACGTTTATACAAATGAAATGACCAAAAAGTTACCTCGTCATCTTGCTTTGACCTGCCATCTTCTTGAGTTGTGTTGCCAGCTCTTGAAATGCCATAATCATTTAATCTCTCAAACACATCCCCAAATGCCCGATTAATGGCATCGGGGACAAGCTGACTCAAACTCCTTTCAACTATCGAAGGAACCAACTCCTTCAGACAGTTGGAAACTTCCTCCTTCACCCATGCCTTAATGTCATCTTTGTCCAATGCCGTACTGGTGCTTTCCCTCTTCTCTTGTTGTTGCTCCATGGGTTCCGGTTCTTCCTCATCAATTGTTGTCTCAATTTCACCAGACTTCTTCATCTCCTTTGCATGTCAACCCTCCAGCGTCAAGAACAAACTTGGGCATCATCTCAGAAGCCCATATCTTTGTACAGAAAAAAAAATAAAAAAAACAAAAAGAAAATCATTAATGGTCTTTTTAAACAACTAGAAAACGTAAAATAAACAAAAAAATTTTAAATTGTATACATGTACCTGAAGAGGCATCAAATACGCGTGGATGTTGAACTGCACATCAGACCCATCCTCAGGCGCGCGTATGACATCATCAAGGTAATGGTGTAATCGTTGGAAGGCATACGCCCCCCAAGGAAACATCCTGAACATCTCAGGCTCTTCCACTAAGCTCCAAAGCCATACTGGCACAGTGGATCTGGGGTCGGGTACAAAGAAAAAATAGTGAACTATTAGTAGGTGTGCAACCTTCAATGCGTCGTCGGGGTACTCCGCGAACCTTCTGTTCTTGAAGTCATTAAGCAAGTGAGCACTGACTACACTCCTGCCATCATAATGACGGCGATATACCCCATTTTCCGGTGGTGGTATAGACTCGTGCTCGTCGGGGATGAACGATGACCCACTGAACTTCAACCCGGTAATTTGGCAAAACTCGACTTTGCCAAACTTATAATTTTTTCCCCCGATTCTATACCAATGCTCCTTCTCCCGAGCACCATCAACAATGACCTCCCGACCAAAAAGTGCGAGCAGTAGTTTTCCATTAAAGTATGCATGTGCATTGAACCTCAAAAAGTGTCCAAAAACTGATTCTTTGAACTCCATAAGACGGCCACACACACCTAATTGCTCTTCAATGTGGCGTATCACTACTGGCTTCGTCTGGCAGTTTATTTTGCCACTCCAGTTGCACGCCTCATTCCATCGCCAACTCCAAACATGAGCCTAAAATTCATGAAACAACATGTTACTTTTTTTTAATACTTTCTAGTTATTGAAAAACAAAATATTTTGTACTCCAGAACATACCTCATTATTAGATATCGTCGTATCTGCCATGTTCGAAGAAAATGAAGAAGATCTGCATTCAAATTAATAAGATCAGAAAGTTTAAAAACACTGTCATTGTTTGAACCGCAATCAAGTGAAATTGTTTGAACTGCTGACACACCTCTCTAAAACATAAACCGTCATGCAAGTATATAAAAAGCAAGTAATGACTGTACCCAACGACACTGTAATTTGAGCCGAGATTTGCTGTTTGCATATAAAAAAAAAAGAACAAATGTTTATTGTCCTGCAGATACTCTCTAAATTAACCAGAAATTAGGTTTTTATTTTTCCAAACTTCAATTTTACAATATTCAAAACCTAATTCTGTACCTTTCCATGGATTTCGACCAAAATAACTCAATACTATTAAGAAGAAAAAAGAAGATAAAAAAACCCTAAGCAAACCCTATAAAATTTACAATTTTAGGAACCGCACCTTGAGGGTCGACCTGCTCTAGTTGGGAAGCCGAAGTCAAGTGATAGTGACGGCGGTGTTTTTTTCATTCGCCGGAGGAGAGGAGTATCGAAGGTCTCCTTGCCGGAGGACAGAAGCAGTTGTGCGTCGATTGCCGGTTAATTCGCTGAAGTGCAGCGGAGGTAACTTGGAGTAGACAAGCAAACAGATGTGAGCAGCTCGAACTCTCTTCTCTCTCTGTTTGTACTAAAGCGGGGAGGGAGAATGAAAAATATGTGGAGTATCCGTTTTGCAAATTTGGGAGGGAGAATGAAAAAGATGAGATTAAATAGAGATGTAAATGGGTTGGGTCGGGTACGGGTTTTGACAAACAGGAACCCGACCCGCATGTAATTTACCATACCCAAACCTGACCCGTTACCCGGTTGGTGATCTTCAGGTTCGGGTTGGGTTTTACCCGGTGGGTTAGTGGGTTTTTTTTGGGTAAATGGGTAACCCGAGTTTTAAATTTGGGATTTACCCGATCCATCTCGTTTCATATTAAAATCAATTAAAATAATTTCACAATTAATTATAATGTAACAAACAATTTATTAAGTAAGTTCGACAAAAAAAAAACCCCGATCGTCTCGGGTTTACCCGACCCGAAAATGCGGGTAACCCGTGGGTGACCCGATCCTGCGGGTTTTATTGACATCCCAAAGATTAAAGGGTAAAATGGAATCGGATCTGTTTTGCCAATTCCAACAGAAAAACGAGTTTATTGAGAAATAAACGGGTTTCTTGAACAAAAAATGAGTTTCTTGAGAAATAAACGGGTTTCTTGAAAAAAAAAAAACGAGTTTCTTGAACAAGAAACGAGTTTCTTGACCAATTAACTATTTCTTGAACAAGAAACCCGTTTTTTGCTCAAGAAACCTGCTGAAGAAAGTAGTATCCTGAGAAATAAACAGGGTTTCTTGAACAAAAAACGAGTTTCTTGAGATATAAACGGGTTTGTTTAACAAGAAACGTGTTTATTGCTCAAGAAACTAATTTCTTGAGGAATAAACGGGTTTCTTGAAAAAAAAAAACGGGTTTCTTGAAAAAAAAAAAACGAGTTTCTTGAAAAATAAACGGGTTTCTTGAACAAAAAACGAGTTTCTTGAGAAATAAATGGGTTTCTTGAACAAAAAACGAGTTTCTTGAACAAGAAACGAGTTTCTTGACCAATTAACTATTTCTTGAACAAGAAACCCGTTTTTTGCTCAAGAAACCTGATGAAGAAAGTAGTATCTTGAGAAATAAACAGGTTTCTTGAACAAAAAACGAGTTTCTTGAGATATAAACGGGTTTGTTTAACAAGAAACGAGTTTATTGCTCAAGAAACTAATTTCTTGAGGAATAAATGGATTTCTTGGAAAAAAACGAGTTTATTGAAAAATAAACGGGTTTCTTGAACAAAAAAACGAGTTTCTTGAGAAATAAACGGGTTTCTTGAACAAAAAATGAGTTTCTTGAACAAGAAACGAGTTTCTTGACCAATTAACTATTTCTTGAACAAAAAACCCATTTTTTGCTCAAGAAACCTGATGAAGAAAGTAGTATCTTGAGAAATAATCGGGTTTCTTGAACAAAAAACGAGTTTCTTGAGATATAAACGGGTTCGTTGAACAAGAAACGAGTTTATTGCTCAAGAAACTAATTTCTTGAGGAATAAACGGGTTTCTTGGAAAAAAAACGAGTTTCTTGAAAAATAAACGGGTTTCTTAAACAAAAAACGAGTTTCTTGAGAAATAAACGGGTTTCTTGAACAAAAACGAGTTTCTTGAACAAGAAACGAGTTTCTTGACCAATTAACTATTTTTTGAACAAGAAACCCATTTTTTGCTCAAGAAACCTGATGAAGAAAGTAGTATCTTGAGAAATAAACGGGTTTCTTGAACAAAAAACGAGTTCTTGAGATATAAACGGGTTTGTTGAACAAGAAACAAGTTTATTGCTCAAGAAACTAATTTCTTGAGGAATAAACGGGTTTCTTGGAAAAAAAACGAGTTTCTTGAAAAATAAACGGGTTTGTTGAACAAAAAACGAGTTTCTTGAGAAATAAACGGGTTTCTTGAACAAAAAACGAGTTTCTTGAACAAGAAACGAGTTTCTTGACCAATTAACTATTTCTTGAACAAGAAACCTGTTTTTTGCTCAAGAAACCTGATGAAGAAAGTAGTATCTTGAGAAATAAATGGGTTTCTTGAACAAAAAACGAGTTTCTTGAGATATAAACGGGTTTGTTTAACAAGAAACGAGTTTATTGCTCAAGAAACTAATTTTTTGAGAAATAAACGGGTTTTATTACATTTATTTGTTATATTATTAAATATAATTATTTGACATATATAAATATATAAAATAATGTAATAAATAAATATATTATAGATTCATTAATATAATATTATCACTAAATTGGATAATTAATTTTAACGATTGAATTCAATTAATTATTTAATTTATTAAACATATCATTGTAGGAATGGAGTAAAATATAGAATAAATGAGCTTCTACTGTTTTTTTAAATAACATAATGATGTCTTAATATAAAAAGAGTGAAATAACATATTATAATTCCAACAAAAATATAATCTCTAATGAAAAAAATACTATATAACTGAATAAGGACATAATGTTACAGATTTTATAGGTTATTTTGAAAAAAATGTTTCTATACTTTGTGATCGTTATGAGAAAAAACAAATATCATTTTCTTGTTTTATAAGTGTTGATTATACTTTTTTTGTTGGATCAATTTTAATTTCTTTAAAGAACTATTATATATTAGAACATCTTCAATGCTATGGCTTTGAAAGCCAATGATTTTGAACACATGTCAAAAAATGATTGTAATGTTAATCCATGTAGGAATAGTGTTAAAACTTAAAAGAGTAGAAATTTGAATCAAACTTGTATCTCCAATGAATCAATTTGATAAGAAGTTATTTGTATAGGTGGACCAATAAAAATAATCATTAATACAAGAAAAAAAATTAAATCAAATATAAAATGAATTAATTAGACATCATGTTAAACATGGTGTTACACAATTTGTTCTCGTATAATGTCAATATTATTTATAACATTTATAGAAGTCATATTTATTTTTTATACAATGGAAATAGAGCTATGCTCAAAGTTCGAATTGTGAGAATGTTTTTCAAAGACTGTGGCAGTACATACAAATCATATCTCAATTATTCATACCTTAATTAATCATCCCAATTACCTAAATTGTATCTTCAAAACATAACATAAAATGTTTGGATATATAGATTTAGGAAATATGTTATGTACAAACATTCAGTAGTTTTATTTACGAAGTTGGTATTTATGATATCCCGGTATCTTGAGCCGAGATGCACTAGGTGTCAGACATCGACACGCCTATGGGACATCAAAGGACGTATTTAATAATATATGATTTTTGTGTTGTCCAAGTTTATATTACTGTACGATAAGATCTTGAGCTCAAATTTTGGCTCGTTTTATTTAACGATCCAAGCTAAGCTCGACTCGTTAAGTACTCGAATCGATTTCAAACACCTTAACCTCGATATTGGCTAGGATCGAAATTAGCTTATAGCTTATGATTAATTTTCATAGGTAATATATTAATTTTGTTTGGCTAAAATGAATGCCACTTATTAAAAGATGTGAAATCTAAATGACCCAAACCTATTGTTTTTTTGTCTAAATGTACAAGTCCTATGGAAATGATTAATTTATTATATGTATCACGTGCATCGCACGGGCTATGTCGAAATTACTCATTTAATACTACTGTCTACAAACATGTCTCATTTAAAATTTAAATTTTAAAATTCCTTATCATTTTGGTCCACTCATTTAATATCTCTCGTGAATCGAACGAGCTACTTAACAGACAAGCTATGTCGAAACGACTCATTTAACTAGTACAACACCCGTGTATTGCAAATAATTTTATTATTGTTTTAAAGATAAATATTAATTTTTTTATACATACAATAAGGATGTTAAATCGAAGCTCATCAAAAGAAGATTACTTTGATATATTACATATGTAAAACTGAAATAAAATACAAAAGTTATTAACTTTTATAATATATATAAAATTCAATAGTTATAACTAGTATTCTACCTGTGCATTTGCACAAATATAAATAAAATATTGTGAGTTATTTGCATGCATATAATGATTAATTATTTTTCTTTCACGTTTTTTCAGCCAAATTTAAAATTAAAAGAGTTGATTTTTTTTTAAATTGCGTTTATTAGATTGGATGTAACGTATATTTTGGTATGTATTTTTTTTAAAATTATTTATAATTTATTTAGGAGTTTCATATACTTTTTTAATTTTCCAAAAAAAATAATTTACATGTAACCACAATAATAATATCTAATCACATTATACGGTAACACATTATATGGTTAACTGTTAATAATTAAAAGTTGAAAATGATTTTTGTATTTTAAATTGATTAGTGTATTGATTATCTATTAATTAGGTTAAATAAATGAAAAGTAACGGTTTTTGGAGGGAAAATGTAAAAGTGCCACCTAGGTATAATTTATGAGGTTTTCTTAAATGTAGAAGAGCTAGTAATTATATATATAGATAAGTAATGCTATTAAAATGCAATTAATAAATGTAACATGACCATAAATAATCAACATATTTATGGTAATCCGAACCTAATTATTTTTTGTTTGGAAATAAATTAAAATTTACCCAAGCCTAATAACGAAGCATTAAATTTTGCCACATAGGATTCCGAAGCACCAGAAGCAGCCATGTAGGCTCAACGCGTTCTGGGTTTATATATAGGGAGATACTTCTGTCCCGTGTATCGCACGTGCTACGTACATTTATTTATCAAGAAGTTTAAACATTGAAATATTTTTAAATATCTAAGATATTAGTTGTTGTTTATGGATGATAATGTCCCTATATTTAAACGATTAATAATAGCAAGATGAATTTTTACCATGTATATCATAATTATGATTTCATGAATTATCGCTACTAACATATTTTGGGACGCCAATATTTTTTTCCATAACACGGTAGTCCAATTTTTTAAGTATATAAAATATGTAGTATATGGTAACTGCTATATTAATTTTTGAAGTATTAAATGTAAAATATGTTGTATATGGTAAGTGTTATATTGCAGATATTTAGTCAATTACGAATCACCTAAAATTCTCAACTAACTATTGGATGTCGTAGTTATCTTCTGTCAACCTCCACGTTCTTTGTATAACTGGCATCAACATCATCAAACGAAATCGGCCATAATTTTTTACAAAATGTCTGGTTCTGCAGAGGTAAAAAATTGTATATGTTGAATAGATCGCATAATATTTATTTCTTTCGTTATGCATAAAAGCCGTTTCTGTTTTAAATCTTGCATGTTATACTGTTGTACATCTTGCAGAATTCTCCAGCAAATACAAATAAAAGTAGGGGAAAATCAATTCATTCACCAAGATATTCTATGGATGACGGGAACCTGCTGCATCGGACCAAACTCAAGACAATCGTGGATATCAATAACAACATGCCATCAATTCAGCGCCGTGAACTTGAAAAGATAGGATTTGGGACGTTTCCTCGTCTTACTTTGTCCCAAATTGATTCTAAATTAGTTAGTATGCTTATTAAAAATTATGACAGGAAATCTCGGAGTATTAACGTAGGTGGTGTTTCAATAACTCTATCACCAGAAGTTGTTGAGTCCCATTTTGGTTTGTCAATGCACGGAATGATACATCCGAAGAATGTTGATATGGGTAAAATGAAGCACAAAAGTTTGTTTGCTGATGAAAAAGGAAACCTCATGGGGTATTCTGAGCTAAAGGAATATGTTTCCAAGTGCAAGACAACAGGACCTGAATTCGTCGTACCTTATTTGATGCTATTGTTTGCTACAGTGTTGTTTCCACGAACTAAGGACAAGTTGTCTATAGATTATGAGTTTCTAGACTACTTGAATGATTTGAATGCAGTACAAGACTATAATTGGTGTGAACTAATTATTCGTAGGCTTGATTTAGGCGCAACGGCAGTGCAATCCCATAATTATAAATATGTCACGGGTTGCATTTTATTGTTGCAGGTAAATTTTTTTAAACATGACTGGTATATTATGTAAATATTTATACATATATTTTTGTAACTTGATATTATAAATGTGCAGGTGGTTTTCCTCAGTTATGTGACGACAACTTTCAATTGTAAACAATTGCACTCTGGATCGCCATATTTAGAGCAGTGGACCCAACAAGACATGAATAGAACCATAACAGTGTTTAAAGAAATGGGCGGCTATGAAGAAAAATTTGTAAGCATACATTATTTGGCCCTTTTTTTTGGTTATTGAAGTATACAATGTAATAATTCATATATGATTAAATTTAGTAAAATTAGATTACTTAAAGATGCACATACATTGTTCATGCAGAATTGGTCATGTCGTCATCAGTTGGATGCAAAGACGATGGATGGTGCTGTGTTGAAGGATAAGGTGCCTAATGAATCGAATTTGAAAGCTGATTTCACAGACAAGCTCATTGAACAACTAACCTTAGTTAGTCAGGGGGTGTCCACTATAATCACTTTGCTGAAAGACAATAAGCCCAGAGGAGTTGCAAGACGAGAAACTGAAAACATATCTGAATCAGTCAAAGTGCAGACTGATAAAAAGGAAAATGCAGTAAATACGACTTCAAAAGAGTCGATGGACTTCATCATACGATCAAACCTAATAAAAGAGTCCAATACTGCCGCAAAAGAGTCCAATATTGTCGCAAACTTGTTTGATCATACAATCAAACGTAACAAGTTGGATTTTGATGCATTGTCAGAAGGAATATACTCTCCAGATGCATTGTCAGAAGGAATATGCTCTCCCGAAGAACCAGAAACAACCTCGGGCATAGAAAAAGATGTGTTCGAATATTTTAAAGATATTACACTTCTTGATGAAGAAGTGTCCAATTATGTTTTCAACGCTAACTTGGATCTTCAGTAAGATAACAGCAACATGGCGAATTATTGTGTTTTTCCTTTATCAATTTCAATCCTTAGATAGTGGTTGTCAATTGTATGGTAATTGCGAATTTGTCGACCAACTATATTGTTTAGGAAGATGTTGATCAAGTATCACGAATAAATGGTGTCGAGGGCTGAGTTGTTAAGTGATGAATACCCGAACTGGTTTTCAACTCCTGTGAGATAATATAATTCATCAATTTACTTTATTTTTCTTCATTTTCAATTTTTATTTTTCACTTTCTTGTTTTTTTGTGACAATCCTTCTTGTATCTTTTTGTAGGTCATTTATTTTGTCGCTCTACATGTGGTAATGGTTCCTATGACAGAAGCATTGAAACGACACCAGCGAGTTCCTAGAAAACGCCATTGGGTTTTACCCGCGACATTCAGCGTTAGACAATGACAATATTTATTATTAACATCCTAAAAATGTTTTATGTATCATACCATATTTATCAATCACCCTTTTTCTGAAATGCATGGAATGGCTATGTCATCGCTCAGTGACGCATCGATTCAATCTAGGTGCTTCCGATTTAAAATATTTACCGATCGTGCGGACGAATGTTTAAGTATAACTTTGCCTATATCGGATTCTAATATTCACTGGTTCATATGCGTTGTTGATATTACAAACTCGGTTATACGAATCTGCGATACCTTACGTTCGGGACCAACCAATACGAGGAGGTTAGAATTAGCCAAAAAAGTGGTAACCTCCTTATTTTGATATTGATGATTATGTGACGGCCTTATGGAATATTTCTTGTTTTTAATTAGATGTAATTGGTAATATATTATTATTACAAATCAGATAAGTCGACTGGAGGGGATTGTTTCTTCATGGGATGGTGATGGGTTTATCGTTAAAAATATTGCAACGACGTTCAAGTGTGTGATCGACACAAGCGTTCCACAACAACTCAATGGGTGCGGACCCCATCATTTTTTTAAACTATACGTTCATTGAATAATAATCCTCAACTAAGTGTTATTTTCTTCTAACTTATAATTAATTATTCAATAGACACGATTGCGGTCTGTATGTTTGTCTTCAGATGTTATGTCGCTCCACTCCGGCAATAAATCTTACCTGGCGTGTACTTACAGAGGTAATGACAAGTTGGCATGTATAATTATAATTATTGAGGTAATGACAAGTTGGCATGTATAATTATAATTATTGTGCATAGTATATTCACAATTATTTACAAGTTCAATAATTTTACAACCATGACGAGTCTAAGGAAGCAAGGAAAAGGTTGATTGCCACAATGTACATGGCAAATTATAACGACATGTAAGACTTTTTGTATATGTGTGGACAAATACATGTATTAAATTTAGGGTGTTTACATTCATATTTTAAATACTATAAACATAAACATTTAAATGGTCGTTAATAATGTATTAATGTATGTTTGTAGGGTTCATATTGGTTTCTACGTTAAGAGTAGGAATTCATATTCTGAAGTCCACAGTGGTGATACATTTGACTCTAGAAAAATCACTTTTGAAACACTATCCAGACTATTGTCGTATGCTGGTAGACCCCCGTACAAGGATTCAGTGCCTATTTACACAGGTCGTCACTCCGGAAAGAAGTCGGCTTATGACATTCCAATAACAACGACTGATGAATTAAAAAAATATGTAACGAGTTATATCGACAATGGTCGGCCTGCAGTTGATATTGAAATTGGTTGGGAAAATTAGACGTTGGGATATATTATGTCATATTTTCATTATTCATGACAAATATTGTTTACGTGGTGATTGGTTTTAAATTGAACAGTTAAGTTTTTACATTATTCATGACAGTTAAGTTTTTTACGTTGGGATATTGTTTACGTGGTGATTGGGTACAAAACCCATTTGACCAATAAACTATTTCTTGAACAAGAAACCCGTTTTTTGTTCAAGAAACCTGCTGAAGAAACTAGTTTCTTGAGAAATAAACGGGTTTCTTGAACAAAAAATGAGTATTTTGAACAAAACCATAGTTTGTTGGACAAGAAACGAGTTTATTGCTCAAGAAACTAGTTTCTTGAGAAATAAACGGGTTTCTTGAACAAAAAACGAGTTTCTTGAGAAATAAACGGGTTTCTTGAACATAAACCAGTTTCTTGAGATATAAACGGGTTTCTTGAACAAAAAACGAGTTTTTTGAACAAAACCACAGTTTGTTGGACAAGAAACGAGTTTATTGCTCAAGAAACTAGTTTCTAGAGAAATAAACGGGTTTCTTGAACAAAAAACGAGTTTCTTGAGAAATAAACGGATTTCTTGAACAAAAAACTAGTTTCTTGAACAAGAAACGAGTTTCTTGAGGAATAAACGGGTTTCTTGAAAAAAAAACGAGTTTCTTGAAAAATAAACAGGTTTCTTGAACAGAAAACTCGTTTCTTGAACAAGAAACGAGTTTCTTGACCAATAAACTATTTCTTGAACAAGAAACCCATTTTTTACTCAAGAAACCTGCTCAAGAAACGGTTTTCTTGAGAAATAAACGGGTTTCTTGAACAAAAAACGAGTTTCTTGAGAAATAAACCCGTTTCTTGAACACGAAACCCGTTTTTTGCTCAAGAAACCTGTTTCTTGACCAATAAGCTATTTGTTGAACAAAAAACAATTTATTGAACAAAACCACAGTTTGTTGAAAAAAAATGAGTTTCTTGTTCTTGGGTTTCTTGAAAAAGATTTCGCTCAACAAACCTGTTTCTTGAGAAATAAACGGGTTTCTTGAACAAAAAACGAGTTTCTTGAACAAAACCACAGTTTGTTGAACAAGAAACGACTTTATAGCTCAAGATACTAATTCCTTGAGGAATAAACGGGTTTCTTGAACAAAAAATGAGTTTCTTGAGAAATAAACGGGTTTCTTGAACAAAAATCGAGTTTCTTGAGAAATAAACCAGTTTCTTGAACAAAAAAACGAGTTTCTTGAGAAATAAATGGGTTTCTTGAGAAATAAACGGGTTTCTTGAACAAAAAACGAGTTTTTTGAACCAAACCACAGTTTGTTGGACAAGAAACTAGTTTATTGCTCAAGAAACTAGTTTCTTGAGAAATAAACGGGTTTCTTGAACAAAAAACGAGTTTCTAGAGAAATAAACGGGTTTCTTGAACAAAAAACGAGTCTCTTGAGAAATAAACGGGTTTCTTGAACAAGAAACGAGTTTCTTGAGGAATAAACGAGTTTCTTGAAAAAAAAAATGAGTTTCTTGAAAAATAAACGGGTTTCTTGAATAGAAAACTCGTTTCTTGAACAAGAAACGAGTTTCTTGACCAATAAACTATTTCTTGAACAAGAAACCCGTTTTTTGCTCAAGAAACCTGCTCAAGAAACGGGTTTCTTGAGAAATAAACGGGTTTCTTGAACAAAAAACGAGTTTCTTGAGAAATAAACCCGTTTCTTGAACACGAAACCCGTTTTTTGCTCAAGAAACATGTTTCTTGACCAATAAGCTATTTGTTGAACAAAAAACAATTTATTGACCAAAACCACAGTTTGTTGAACAAAAAACGAGTTTCTTGTTCTCGGGTTTCTTGAAAAAGAAACCCGTTTTTCGCTCAACAAACATGTTTCTTGAGAAATAAACGGGTTTCTTGAACAAAAAACGAGTTTCTTGAACAAAACCACAGTTTGTTGAACAAGAAACGAGTTTATTGCTCAAGATACTAATTCCTTGAGGAATAAACGGGTTTCTTGAACAAAAAACGAGTTTCTTGAGAAATAAACGGGTTTCTTGAACAAAAATCGAGTTTCTTGAACAAGAAATGATTTTCTTGACCAATAAACTCTTTTTGCACGAGAAACCTATTTTATGACCAATAAATTATTTCTTGAACAAGAAACCCGTTTTTTTGCTCAAGAAACCTGCTGAAGGAACTAGTTTCTTGAGAAATAAACGGGTTTCTTGAACAAAAAACGAGTTTCTAGAGAAATAAGCGGGTTTCTTGAACAAAAAACGAGTTTCTTGAGAAATAAACGGGTTTCTTGAACAAAAAACTAGTTTCTTGAACAAGAAACGAGTTTCTTGACCAATAAACTCGTTTTTTGCTCGAGAAACCTGTTTCTTGACCAATAAACTATTTCTTGAACAAGGAACCCGTTTTTTGCTCAAGAAACCTGCTCAAGAAATTAGTTTCTTGAGAAATAAACGGGTTTCTTGAACAAAAAATGAGTTTTTTGAACAAAACCACAGTTTGTTGAACAAGAAACGAGATTATTTCTCAAGAAACTAGTTTCTTGAGAAATAAACGTGTTTCTTGTTCAAAATCATTGGCTTTCAAAGCCATAGCATTGAAGATGTTCTGATATATAATAGTTCTTTAAAGAAATTAAAATTGATCCAACAAAAAAAGCATAATAAACACTTATAAAACAAGAAAATGATATTTGTTTTTTCTCATAACAATCACAAACTATAGAAACAATTTTTTCAAAATAACCTATAAAAAATGTGTAATAGTATGAGGTTAATTGTTGAATGATTGTTCTGCAACCTAAACTTCTAATGAATTCAATTTATTTGGTACATAAGACCAGAACAATTTTATGAAATTGTATAATACTAAAGCTTAATCTATTTGTTTTCACGTCAAACGAGACACCACTTTGGCAACATTGATTAATTTTGACCATGTAATATAGATTATGTCCTTATTTAGTTATTTAGTATTTTTTCATTAGAGATTATATTTTTGTTGGAATTGTAATATGTTATTTCACTCTTTCTATATTAAGACATCATTATGTTATTTAAAACAACAGTAGAAGCTCATTTATTCTATATTTTACTTCATTCCTATAATGATATGTTTAATAAATTAATTAATTTATTTAACTGAATTCAATCGTTAAAATTAATTATCCGGTCCAGCAATTGACCAGGTGACCCGGCGGTTGAACCAGTGAGCCGGTGACCCGAAGACCTGCCCGGGTCAATTACCGGGCCGGTTTAAAAACTATGGATTAAATTAAATATATCCTATATATAAATTCGTAACTGCATAAAAATGTGATTTTATGTACAAAAAAAAAAGATGGGATTTTAAATAACAAGTGACTTCAACTTAACCACTTTACAACTCAACTTAAATGACCTTTCAATCTCCAAGACACTAAATAGCTTTTCAGTTCCTGCACAACCACTTATTACTCATAATTCGAAACATCATACAAACGTCTTAACACCCCAACTTTCAATAAATAACGCCTCTTCACATTATTATTATACCCTTATAAATATGTCCAAAAGCTAAATCCTCTCTTCGAAACTTGAAACAAAAAAAAATGTGTTTTTCTGACTTTTCAACGCCAAAAACCAAAGAACAACACTTCGAATTAGTGAGGAAGGAGATGAGAGAATATCGCTCGGACGATTGGTTGGAAGATGCATTTTGTCGGATCGTCTGACGTTTTGTGGTGTTTGAGGGAGTAAAGGATGAGTCTGACATATGTTTTTTTTTTAAACAGATACACAGTTGTTTCGTTGAAGAGACTAGAGCCTGGTACACGGTGGCTGATAGTTATCGAATGTTCTATGTGTTGAAGGAGAGGTATGTACTTTCAAGTGGCTGTTAGAGCAACCAGGGGTATATCACGACCCATTTGTATGTACCGTACATGTACCAGATCTTGTCAAGAATGTAGCATTAAAGGTAATTAATTTAAGAAACCTATGTATAATTAGCATATAAGCTTCGTGTATGTGTGATGAGCGCTTAATTTATTTATATTTCGTGTTATTTGAAGCATTGGCCACTTGCCGACTACGTGATTGATAAACCAGAACCCAAGTGGGACGTGCTGAAGGCAATTTTCGAGCAGATGGAGCCTTTGGAGGAATACCCTGGCGAACAAAATCCGAAGACGAACAACGACTTCCCAGAACTTTGCCGACTGTATGAGATATACTTGGCAGAGCTGAGGCAGCCGTTGATGCCGTGGGATTAAGCAGACGAATGTTGAATCCGTAGATTTATTTTTATTGTTTTTCGTCTTTAATGCTGTGACTTCTTGAACCGATCTTTTCAATCGTTTGTGTTTTATTTAATATTTCATCGTTGTGGTTCTATGGTAACAAAATTAATATTAATTATGATGATCTTTTGTTTGCCCATGCTTATGACTTCATAAATTAGTAGTATTAATTAACTTAGAGGAGTTGATAGTTTTAAAAAAAATGAATTGAAATGGTAACAAAAGGGGTGAAGATTAATTAAGGGTATTTATCAAATAATAAATTAAATTCCATTAAATTAAGTATATATTCGAGCAAGTTCGTTTAATTGTTCGTCAATGTTCGATTTAGATCAATGTTCGATTTTGATCACGGTTGACCAATTTAAATTGATTATATAAAATATTAATTTAAAATTATCAATACCTAAAATAATGGATATAAGTTAAAATTAACATTTTTTATCAAAAAATAAAAAATCTAATGCTTTGAAGAGGCAACAATGTGAACGACATTTGAAGAGATATATATGGCATTTATTTCTATCTGATCGCCTTATCATCACAAATATCTGTACCGTAAATAACTGATACACTAAATCACGTGCGAAATTAGTGAAATATCTTTACCAAATAATTGATCCACTAAATCACGCCCGAAATTAGTGAACAGTCATTTCCACATGGTGAAAACACAACCGCAGAGTGACATAGTTGACTGCGACGCTGCTAATCTTACATCCTTCAACTGAATACACGAAGTTCATCTGGTAATAATTTTTTCATGGTGTGTTTAGATCTGAATAATTTTTGGGACTCCATATTTGATTCTAATAGTTTTTTTAATTATTCCAGTGGATATAGTTCAATGGATAATCACGATGATACTGGTGTACACTCCGAAAATGTAACCGATAAAAAGGCTAGGAATGACGATGACAAATGTGTCGATGATCAAATGCGCGATGGAATGGGTTCTAAACATGATAGTGAAATTTTCGATGATCCAATCACCACCATCAGTTTTACAACGGATGATGATGCTGAAAAATGGTACATCAATTACGCAAAGAATGTAGGCTTCGATGTACGAAGATGCAGTCGCAAGACAACAAAGACGGGGTTCGTAAAGAATAGGCAGTGGGAGTGTTCATGTGCAGGATTTAGACGTAAAAAATCAGACGGAATACAATTAATTCGACAGGAGAAACCAAACATGAGATGTGGTTGCAAAGCTGGATTACGTATTGCACATGATATCAGTGGCAGAGTGTATCGGATAACACATTTAAAAACGACACACAATCATTCTCTTGCGACTTCAGAAACAGCACACCGTCTTAAGTGCAACATGTAACCAATTTTTTTTTGGAACAAAGATTAATGTAATTTTATTTTATGATGCCTATAATCGATCTTAGTATATCTTGCAGGCAAATCACACATTCTGAAAAAACACAGTTAACGAATATGAATGATGCCGGCATTCGGACTTATCAGTCGTTGAATTACATTGGAAATATGTCTGGTGATCCTACAAGCATACATTACAAAAAGAAAAATGCTTACAACTACCTAAACAAGCAGATGAAAGATACAATACGCAACGGTGATTTCAATACTGCTGTTGCTATGCTTGAAGGAGTGAGGATAAACAATCCTAACTTGGTTGTTGAAACAACTTGTGATAAAGAAGGGAGATTAACCAAGATTTTTTGGTGCGACGGATTTTCCCAGGCATCATATATGCAATTTGACGATGTTCTAATTTTTGACAGCACATACAAAACAAACACCTACAAATTCCCACTGGTGATATTTTCTGGGATAGATAACCACCTAAATACCACAATATTTGGTGGGGCATTACTTCATAATGAGACCTCCAAATCATACGTCTGGTTGTTAACGACGTTTATTGCGGAAATGAAAGAAAAGATGCCTAAAACAGTGGTGAATGATCAAGATGAGGCGATGCGAGCTGCGATAAAAAAGACCTTACCTGAAGCTACTTAACACAAGCTATGTTCATGGCATCTCCAGAGAAATTGTGTCCAAAGAGTGAAGGTCCATGACTTTTGCAGAGTCTTCGGGAATTTCGTCACAAAAACTTTGACAACTGCGGAATTTGAAACAGAATGGGAAATGGAAACGGTGAAACATGGTGTGTCGGATAATCAGTGGGTGAAAGACACTTTTAAAAGAAGACATCAATGGTGCGATGCCTATCTTCGAGGAAACTTCATGGGGATGACACGGACAACACAACGAGCAGAATCATTAAATGCGCTATTAAAAAATGGAGGCACATCAGGAAGGACGATTACAGAGCTTCTAAAAAGTTTCCATCGTATCGTTTCATCTTTGCGTGAGAAATTTTTTCAGAAACAGGAAAATTCGGAGATGAACCCAACTGACATTCCCTTTGGAGCACCATTACACTATATTCAGGTACAGCTATCCGAAATCTATACACTTAGTTTTTGCAAAAGTTCGTAAGGAGATAGAGAATGAGCAGACTAATCTTGTACTTGCGAATGAGATTGAAGGAGCCTCACATGTCTTTACGATGCAAAAATATGCTTCACCAGACCGAAGAAAGTTGATGGTCCGTATAAATTTGAGTGAAGGGAAATTTGAGTGTGCATGTAAAATGTTGGAAACTGATGGCTTGCCATTCAGTAATCTTATTACTACTTTTAAGTACTTGCAGCTTCGAAAAGTGCCAAAAGAATGCATATGTGACAGGTGGACGACATTGGCGGGTAAAGAACTTAGAGAAAATTCTACTACATACCTGCATCTACTGATCCTAAGCAGAAAAGGTATTTCGAACTGTATAAGGAATCAGTTGACATGTGTATGAAGGCGTCACATACTGATTCAGATACTTCAAGGTGTTTGAAGAAAGTTCAATGTGCTAAAGATAACATTAAGACTAAAGAATTAAAGGATGATGTAATATCAACTGATCCTTTTGATAAAGGATCACAAGTTGTGAAGGATCCGGTACGGGGCTCTAAGCAGTGTAAAAACTCAGCCGACCCACCTAAGGCTAGGTCTAGAGGGGCACCAACAGCAAAAAAGCAAAAGTGCAAATCATGCGGGTACGTGTTATACAACTTACAACTTAATTGAAATTGTTTATTTTACAAGCATTTTACTTTATATGTTTCTTATGATATGCCACTTGAGTTTTAATTTGCAGTGAACTCAGGCATAAAACGTCTACCTGTCAAGCAAATAAACTGAGCAGTCAACCGTCACAGTCTCAAGTTGGAAACGACGAGGACTTTTGCTTTCCATTAGGAACATAGTAAAAATGAGATAGAAACCGTCACTGTGATGTTATTTTTTTAATGTATTGTTTGAGTTTGGCCGTTGATGGGGGTATTATATAGTAAAGTTGATGTTATTTTTTTGTTCTATGTGCATATAATATATAATCTTAGTCTAGAAAATGATGGGGTATTATATAGTAAATTTTATTAACCCGTGAACTTGGTGTGGGACACACTCATAACATAAGTTTGATTTTTTATCATCGAATCAATACATATATACATACACACGCGTACGGATGTTTGTTAATTTCAATAGTAAAAAACTCAATGATTGTAATGCAGTTATTATATGAAAACATGGGTCATCTTCTAGAAAGTTCTCCCTCTGCAAGAAAATGGCGGAGATGGGGCGGCCATGAACGGCCGCCGAGGTTTATTTCCGGCATGATCAAACACTGATCAGTTGAGGTATGGGCTAAGACCATTGCAATATACCAATTACCAAAAGCAGACATAAAAGGAAAGAGAAATATCTATTCTGCTTACCCAATTTCCATGAACTTTGAACTTCTGTTGCTAAACATTGCAAACTTCAAGTTACATTCCCATCTTCTGTCCACAACATGAGGAATATTACATATACTGATAGACATTAACAATTAACTTCTGCATTCATCTATCCATCTCTCATGAGCTCTTGATGTGTAGTGTTTGTTGTTCAAATTTTTTTGAAGTAGTAAATAATTCATCATCTAGTGCGTGGTGCTGTTACGCGTTTGTACTGAAGCTTCCTTGAATTTCGTAGTGTCAAACCAATTAGTGAAAAAAATGGAAAAGATCTGAGCACACACTTTGAGGTCTTCTGTGATTTCTGATTTCTTGTTCAATTTAAATGCTTATAAGAGTCTATTGGAGATGGTAGTTTGTCATACATACGGTCTTGCCAAGTAGAAATTGCAGATTTAAGCTTTTCATATATTTTGTGTTTTTTACATTATGTTTTTTCTTTTCCAAATGTGATTCATAAATCTACAGAACTCCGAATCTTGAAAAAGGAAAAGAGAAAGAAAGTTCTAGAGAATGTCTGCATCTCACGCCCCCGCCACCACCGACTTCCTCTTTGGAGCTTCGCAGGCCAAAACTCCTTCTGAGGCCATATCAATCCTATACGGGGTGCTCGAGGACCCATCATCCTCCCCCGAGGCCCTGCGCATCAAAGAACAAGCCATCAACAACCTTGCGGAACTCCTCCGGCAGGAGGGTCGGGCCCATGACCTCCAGAGCCTCCTGACCAAGCTTCTACTGCAAGCCGTGCATATTTGCCGCGGGTACGTGCTGCCGTTTGCTGGTCTATTTTAATAACCTTTCCCATAATTCGCCCAATTGTGCGGAAGACCTCCTTGTGGTATAGATGGGCGGGCATGCATTGTTTCACAAATTGTTGTAAGATTATGCTATATTGCACTAGTCTGCGGCAAATACACAACTACCACGCCTTTTTTTTTCAACCAATAGAAATATATTCAACAAAATAATTACAAACCGGGAGCTGAGAACCCAAGTTCAGAGAACTAAACTAAGAGAGCAACAACTAATAGCTCTAGAACAAACATAGCAGATACATCACTAAAGGCACAAAGATCTCTGAGACCTAGAGTGATAACAATAAAACAACAAAGTCTAACCTGCCAATAGACTAGCCAAATACAGAACAAGAACTCAACAAATATTAACCGATCAAGCTACAACTGAACCATAAATGGACCTAGCAGCAAACACCATCTTCAAGAAGTTCTTGATCCTTTGCCATGAGAGAACTCTATCCAATCACCACTACCAGCTGAGACAATCAAATGAGGAGGCAGCCATTTATTCTTGAATTTCCACAAATTTCTGGATTTACATAACCACCAAAGAATGTAAGTGGTTAGTATATGTTTTTAATTGTCCACAATGTCCGAGACCATTTAATTGTGCGAATGTTTAATAATTAATAATAGTTTAATAGTCATACATCATTAACAGATGATATTAAACAAGCTGAGATAAGAAAATTAACACAAGTCAAAAATCATTAAACTTGGGATATTAAACAAGTCTGAAAGATAAACAAAATGTTTATAAGTCGGAGTAAGAAATCAGTAGTAAAAAAACCATTAACGTGTATTATAACAAAATGTACATAAGTAAAAAAAATAGCAAAACTCATACAGTTCCAAAATACAAATTATGATCATAATAAATTTGTCCTAACAATGAAGAAGATAATCCTGAAAACCACCCATGTCAATTACGTGTGACCAAACACTCCGTTATTTTTGTAGAAATAGTTGTCGTTCGATGGCTAATACCTATCTTCGTGGAAATTGATGATACACTAACACACTGACAGTACTGTTGGATAGTGATGGGGTCTTTTTGGCTCCAAGTCATCAGTGTTTTCTATGATTGACTTCATTACGATAATTACCAAGTATCCTAATGGTATGGAGATCATCTCAAGTGAATCGAACTTCGGTTCAGGTTTTTCGAAGTCCAAGAATGAATAGGAGTAAATTGTTTGATACACAGAAGGAAGTTCAAAACTGAATATTTCATGGTTTATTCGTTTTTATTTTTCTTTTTCCTTACTGGATATTAACATCTAAGTAACACAATATACAATATTATTGAGGCATTTCATCAATCATGAAATATTTTTATTAACGATTCACCAAAAGCACAATTTATCCTCATTTCACAAATCCACCGAATCAAATGAGATCTATATTCAAAAGAATCGATTACACGATTACACGAATGTGAAGCATAAACCATTTAACATAAAATTTTTATCAAAATGCGAGTTAAAGGTCAACAATCTGGAATTGAATACAAAAATCACACAATACATTTCAGATACATGAATTTAATTTCCGGGATCTTGCAAACAGTGTCGTACGTCATAAAATTTCACGAAACAAATCACGGAGACGAAGCATACATTCGAAATAATTATGGATTCGAAATATACCTGGATTCAACATATCTCTGTAGACAAATGAATCGGTATTGTCTGATTGAGCCATATATCGGTATTTTCAGATTCACCATCGACAATCGTTTGAAAATATACATATACAGATTGGAAATGTTCTTCGATTGAATGATGGAGAGAGGGGGAGACAAAAGCAAAAAAATAAAGTAAATCGAAGAAAAAATTGGATGGAAATAATAATGACAAATGTTGAGGTTTTGATGAAATAGTTTTGTATTTGAAGGATTGTTGTAGAAATAATTTAGATGTAAGGACTTAAAGATAAATATAATTATAAATTAATAAATTATTTTAATTTTTCATTACATAAGGGTATTATAGGTTATTTGCAAGTACAAGGGGTACGAGGTTGGTACAAGGGTGGTACGAGACAAAATAGAATTTCGGTTACCTTGTACCAACCTCTAATGGTTCATATTGATTTTAAGTCAATATAATGGTGGTATAAAGAGGGTACCTAATGTTAGGTAGGTACGAAGGGTACCTGACAATAGACGATCCCAAGTAAGATTGTCATAGTTTTCAGGGAAATGCTACAGTCTCGTTACGGAACTATTCCGTCGATGTTTGTAACCGTTAGATTATTATGTAACCGTCGGGGATAATTGGTCTAACGTTACAAATCCCGACGGAATGATTCCGTAACAGGACCGTAACATCTCCCTCGCTAGTTTTCATCCTTTCATACTCCAGTTTTTATTTGTGAATCGCTATTTACCGCCCCCCTATTACTAGTCACCGCCTCCCTCCAATTACAAAAATACCCTTTACTCTTTTTCTCTCTACTCTCTCTCTAATCTATATACTCTCTAAAACTGAATCTTCAACGAGCCATACGAGCATAAAAAAAATTCTGAAAAAATATCGAAAAAATCCTACGGTCTCGGCAAAGCATTCTTCTCTAAGAAGGTAATTTTTTTTTTTTTTACAATTTAAATTATTTCTAAAATTATTTTTAAAAATTCTGGACCCGCGTCGGCGCGAGCTGTGCGGCAGTCATTCCCGTACGGCCCGTGGGGCGTCCGGTCTGCTTTACCGATCGCCAAGTAAACCGTGCGGTCGGACCCGATCGGCTGGGTCGCCGTCTTCGGGGGCCGGACGTACGGTGACTGAACCGACCCCTCCGGCCGGTCAAGAACCGGCCGGACTTTTTTAAAAAAAAAAATTATATTATAATTAAATAATAAAAATAATTATACTAATAAATATTAATAAATATTATAATATAAAAATAATAATAATAACGTAAAAAAATTATAATAATAATATTTATGAAATAAAAGAAAAAAATATTACATTAATAAAGAAAAAATATTACTATATATTTATTTGAATATTAAAAACTAAAAATATTAGCATAATAATAAATATAATAATAATTTAATATAAAAGAAAAAAATATGACATTAATAAAGTAAAAAATATTATAATATGTTTATTTTAATATTATAAAATTAAAATATTAGCATTTAAATAATAATAATTATAATATACAAGAAAAATAAATATAAAATAAACTGGTTAGGTTATAAAATTAATATATTAGCATTTAAAAACATATATGTAATAATTTAAAAAATATGTATATAATTTATTATAAATATGTATAAAAACATATATATAATAATGTTATTATATAAAATAATATATGTAATTATCGTATTATATAAATTAAAAAAAATAAATATTTACTAATTATTACTTTAAATTGTTCATTTAGGGTATTCGTATACCTGAACAAGCTGATCGTGACGACCCGGTCGACAATATTATTCACGGTTCTGGAACCCGACACGCTGTAAGTCGGGGTATAAATGCGTCCGGTCGTCGCACTCGGGAGGAGGCGATCAAAGAGGCTCGGATGTTACAAACTGGTCAGGTTGGCCAGTCAGGCAGTTCGAGACTCCACGCACCAGCCGTACCGGTTGGTCAACAAGGGTATGGCCAGGCAGGCAGTTCCAGAGACCCGTCCCCGGACCATTGTTGTACGATCAGGATCAGCAGAGATATTATTATGCTGGCCAGGCAGGCAATTTGATACCCCGTGCACCAGCACCGTACGGTCAGCAGGTATATTATGCTGATGAGTCGGTAGCCCAGACGGAGCAGTCTTCTGATGAGTCCGCATCATAGGACGATGCGTACGATATTTCTTCTCCTGGACTCCTACCGCAGCATACACCTCCTGCTCAGCATACACCTCCTGCACATCATGCGTCTCCTGCACAGCCTGCGGCTCCTGTACGGCCTAAGGCTCTTGTTCGGCCTCCTATTCCACGACAGGCTGGTGGGCGTTTTGCTAGCACTGGATCCTCAGGTAAATAAGTTAAGTATTTTTATTTCGTTTGACATTAATATTTCGACTTAATCGCAACAAATTATCAGTACTGTTAGTGACATTATTTCAATTATGTATTTATATATTTGTATGTTCTATTCTAATGTAGGTACTAGCAAACGATCTAGGACTGATGGGGCAGACTGGATCGTTAGAGGTCCAGTTCCCGGTGGGCCCATGGATGGGAGTGTGATCTCTAGCTTTCTAGGGCACGTATCCTCCCGAATGTGGAATGGACAGATGCGAGACTTACTGAGATGCCAGAACAGACAGCGAGCTATGGAAAATCTGAAAGCTTGGTGAGGTGAAATGTCTGCCGAGGCACTTGATCTGATTAGACAGACCGGGCTGTCACATCTGGCAGACTCCATGCACGTCCACTTGGACACTCCACTGATTGCATTTGTGGAGCGATGGCAGCCTGATACTAACTCGTTTCACCTGCCTTTTGGTGAGATGAGCATTATGTTGCATGATGTTCGGTCCATTTAGGACATTCCTGTTGAGGGAGCTGTGGTCGTTGAGGACCCAGATTCAGAGGCATGTCAGGCTTACTGCATGGAGATAATTTCGGTCACGAAGCCTGACCTAATTGCGTCGTTTTGGCAGCGTGGTTCGGTGGCCGAAGCCTCTGTTGGGGAGATATTTAGGGGTAAAAATAAGTTGGCTTCAGATGAGGCTGGTGCCTGGATTTGGGTGCTGCTGGCTACCACGTTGTTCGTGGATAAGAGTGGTAGTAGAGTGAGTCCGAAGCTCCTACATGAGGTGCTCGACGGCTTGGATGCCATTGGAGGTTACTCCTGGGGGTCGGCTACGCTGGCATATTTATACCGACAGTTAGGTATTGCCAGCATAGGGGACTCCAAACAACTTTCCGGCTGCTTGACTCTTCTGCAGTCTTGGATTTACGAGTATTTCCCGGATTTCCGACCCCAGGAGGGGCGTTT
>CACSLK010034050.1:3327183-3339513 GCA_902706635.1 Striga hermonthica | reverse complement strand
CTGCCCGGGACATTTCATCAGTGCATGTCCCGAGCCCCGGAGGCAACCGCATCAGCAGCAGCCACCCCAACAGCAGCAGCAACAACTTCCACCGCCGCCTCAACAACAGTAGAGCTACTCGTGGAGTCGTAGCGACCTAATTTTAATTTCTTAGTTTTGTTTCCTTGGAATCTTTGCAGACCCTTGTTTATTTTCCTTTCACTTTACAGACTATTTTGAGTTGTGACTCCTTTATTTTGCTTAATTTCAGTACTTTGGAATTTTTGTTTGTCTTTCCTTCCTTTGCACGGGATAAGATTTCTGATGGAGTTAATCATTTTAAATTCTTGGTGATCCTTATCTATCCTCGTATATGAGAACCTTGTGTTGTGATGCCTCTAATTCAATATGAAGTTGGGGAGTCGAGAAGTGTTGTTCCACTTTAAAAGATTTTGAGAATCTTTTAAGGAGGGTAGCTGTGCCTGGTGCAGGCACATCGTGAAGTACATGGCCGTCTTCGCTTGTGATATTCGAAATCGTTGAAGCTCATTTAGGACTGCCGGCACGGTTAGCTACTTGAGCAAGAGCTGACGTGACGGCCGACACTGTTTGGTCGGAAGAGTCGAATGAGCCAAGCGTTTCATTATTCAGTAGTGAACGTTATGTTTGGGATTATTCCCGGCTGAGGAACCGATCCTCGTTTCTTTGGGTAGTTTTACCCGACCTCTATCGTTGTTTGTTCGATGAGGACTGTGTTGATCAGGAAAGGTGGTGAACTTGGAACTCGGTTTATGCCTGTTTAAAAATTTGAAACTTTTGAAACTATTAAAGCTGTTCTATACCTGCATGATGGGAGAAATCATTTTTTTTAATTAAACCCCAAATTGTTGTCATTCGAAATTTTGTGGAAAACCCTTGTTCCTCCCAATTACCTTGGAAATGTTTACCTTTTATTTGGAGAAGTTCTTCTCAATACCTCGAGCCCAAAGCCGGCCCTGGCCGGGTGTAGCCACGCGAAGTGGTGGCCGAGCACGCATATCCGTGCTGAGAGACGTAAGGCTAGTGCACGGCCGACCGTTGACTCGCACGTGAGCTGCAGCCGCCATCACCGAACGCCAAACTCATCATGCCAGTACGTACGGCCAAACCTTGACCTTGCAGTTGCTCTCCGAACAGGTACATACCCGCGTCCCAGCGCCCCGCTTATGCAGCGCCAGCGAGTGTGCCACCTCTCGGGGGACAATGCATCGACCATACCGTTGATTCATTTTTGAACCATTCAACCAGTTTCTATACCGGAATGTGATGGGAAACCCCTTGAACTTTTTCTTCTGAACCTTGAACCGAGAGATCCAAGTTCCATTGAACCAATGTATGAATTCCCTAAATCACTTAATTCTCGATTAAGTGAGTTTTGTCGATTATTGCTTAGCCGTGAGAGGGATGTCTCTCGAGACGGCAAGAATTTGAGGTGTTTCATTGTCGAGCGAAGTATCGAGTCTCGATTGGAGGCTATGTAATCACCATGAAGTTTATGTTGATACAAATGTCTTCCTGAAGGTCGTACCCGATGGGTGTGGTTCGCTTTGGGAAGATGGGGAAACTTCGGCCTCGCTATATCGGACGCTTTCAGACTCTCGCACGAGTCAAAGACTTGGCCTACCGGTTAGCTTTTCCGCCTGTGTTGTCGGGGTACATGACCCCGAACACGAGGTGGAATTCGTCGAGTTGCAGGTCGAGCGAGGCCTTACCTATGAGTAGGTACCGGTGTTCGTACTGGACCGGAAGGTTCATCAGCTGAGGACCCGGGCAATATCTCGTCGAGGTGCACTGGAACCGACACGGCAAGTCTGAGGCAACTGGGGAGACTGAGACCGAGATAGGAGGATATATCCGAACTTCATGTTTGATGCTGTATTTAGGATTGGAAGTTTTTAGTCTCGAATTCCGAGGACGGAATTCCTTTTAAGGTGGGTAGACTGTAACGCCCCGTTCGCTTATGAATTATTTGAGATTATTTTAGTGCATTATTATTATTATTATTATTATTATTATTATTATTATTTTACTATTAATATTGTTATTGTTATTATTGTAAATGCCTAATTGATCAATTGTCTATTAATATGTAAATAAATATTAATTGTTATTATGTGTTTAAATGCTTATTATTAAATAATACCATTGTGTGTATTATAAATATAAATATGATCAAGTAAATTATTTTTTATCGCAATCGAACCAAGCTTCGAATGGGATGTTCGGTCCTTGTTGGAATTAAATTCCAGCCTATATAAATCTTCTAGCCTTTTAACTATCAATTTCAGGCCCAATTTAAATAATGTCCAAGGCCCAAAAATTGATGTTATAGTTAATCAAGAGGAAGGCCCAAGTTTTGTTTTTTTTTAGCCAAATGAATAAGGCCCAAGGGTGCCACTTCTTCTTCTTCTTCGCGTCTGAAGATTTCCGCTCCCTATTCCTCGGAACTGACCGAGCCTCTGTTCCTCCTCCTTCGCGAAGACCAGGCCTCAACGGCTCGATATTCTGTTGCGATTTTCGCTGCAGAACCGCTCCCCCTCTCCTCCCTTAATCTCTCGCCTGTTTCTTTAAAAAAACCAATCACCTCAGATTACCTAAAATCCAAATTAATTTCAAATCTCACCTCTGCTTGCAATTTCCGGCGAGCCACCATTATTTCCGACGGAAATCATCGCTCCGCTGAAGCAACCAGTAGTCATCGTCTCTCGAGCCAACAACCGGCGAATAACCCGGTGACCTGCAACTCCTCACCGGCACCGTGAGTTGCTGTTCGCGAGGAACCCCATTAGCCCCGTGTTCAGAGGTTGCGTGCAGTCGAGGCTCCGTTCATTCCAATCGTCCGACCCGATTCTCCGATTTCTCGCTAATTCCCGAAGACGGGTACCCAATTTCGAACATCCTCGTTCTAATTCTGTACTCGAGTAGTGTCGATTAGATTTATCATGTTCTCGAGGTGTGTCCTGCTGCTTGCTGTTTAATTCCGATTCATCACAGTCGAGAATTTGGTATGAACTAATGAACTCATGTTAGTATGTTTCAAACTCTGTTTGTTTGCTGTAACCTGCTCGTGGGTTTCGAAGCCCCGAGTTGTTGTTTCGGAGTCCCGGTTTGTTGTTTCGGAGTCTTGCTATTCTTACCCGAGTCGTTTTATTGCTGTTCGTATATCATTCGGAGCATTCTGTATTGCTGTTCGTGCTATCGTGTTTCTGGGATTAATTGATTGTTAATTCGATTATCGTATATGGGTTCGGCTCATTTTGCTGTCGTATTTGCGTTTCGGATATTAGCCGTGTGAATTGGAACTCTCGTTTTCAAAAATGTCGAGTTTTGCTGTCTTCGGATTTCAGTCGGATCATAGCCTTCGTGTGTGATTATTTGTAGTAATCTTTCGTGGGTTTATGGAATTTTCAGCGTGGATATAAGCTAGTTGCTGCTGTGTTAAATTTGTGAAGTTTCGATGGCTCGTTTTGTGATTTCGAACCGTCGTTAGGTTGTTCGTTTTCGTTTGATGCCTTATTGTCGTTATGTCTTTCGAACCAAAAAAACCCGATGTTATAGCATTTCGAATTCTGAGGTTCTACTAAATTGTAAAGTGTAAAAGTTGTTTTATTCTTGGGAAAGATTTCTGTGAAATTTCTGTTGAAAAACTGTGTTGAAACCTGCTATTAAACCTGTACAATGAAGCTCTGTTGAGCTGTAGCAGATTTTTTTTAAAAATCACAGGTTTTATTTTGAAAAATAAGTATAAACGATTTCCTAAGTTTCCGCATAGGAGCGCGTAGCGCAGCGGTCTTGAAGGCGCATTTCTCGTGCGAGGTCGAGGGATCGAGTCCCGCTCCTCGCATTCTTGCCAATTTTTTTAATTGAACCCAGCCTCAGGCGCGCGGGCCTTAAAGCCCGAATTTCGGCCCGCGCGCGGCCCGCGAACCCGCACCCCAGCCCGCGTGTTCCCAGTTTTGGTAGGCCGCTATTTCAGGCCCAATCCGCGCCTAGGGTGGCCCAAAACTGCGATCCAAGCCCAATGTCTTCGCGGCCCAATGTTGTGTCTGTGGACTGGTTTCCAGTGCGGCCCAGCAGCTTGTTATTCCTTTTCAATTTGAATTTCTGACCCGTTTTGAGTTCCGGAAGCCCCATTTTCGTACCGATTTCAATTTTAAAAATATTTTAAAAATAATAAGATTTTGTAAAAATTATTTTAAGTTCTGAAACTTCAATTTTAATTCTCCGAGTCCCATTTTTCTAAAATAAGAGAGTTCCAAGTCCACGAAAAATCCGATTAAAACCCTTAAGACTTAATCTTTATTAAGTATGGGTTTTATGTTAAATTTAAGTAGTGAGATATATTGTTTATATATTATCTCGCTTAAATGTAGGTGTTTGAGGAGTCGAGCCCTCGACCTACGTGCTTGTGTCCGTGTGCAATTTTCTACCGCAAATCCAGGTGGGTTATTCAAAAGTTGTCTATGCCTTGAATGATAATTGCTTTATTTATGTGGGTATGATCAGTGTATGCATGTAAGTATGTAATCTTCGATGTGAGCTGTACCGGCCGTCGAACGGTTATCCCCGTAGCTATCGAACGTACCCCGCAAGGGTAATCTCCATGTTTGTCCTTTGCTAAGGACCACGTCATCCGTAAGACCTTGGCAATGTGCCCTGGCCGGTGATGGATATCCTGTTTCAGCACTAGGTGCGTGCTGTGACGGTTGAGCCTCCTGCTGTTTGGGCACCACATTTATGTTCGCCGAAAGGCATACGAGCAGCAGTCTATTGGTATAGGTGTGCACATGAGAATTACTTTGGTTAGGAGATGGGATATTTATTGACTATGTTCATACAACGACCATGCCATTTAATTTCTCGTACTATATTATTGTTCATGTGCATAGTAGTGAGCACTACAGTTCACCGTGCTCACTCCCACCTGCTCTTAATGGATGCAGGTTAAGCAGGTGTTGGCTGACGAGACAGAGACGAGTGGTGTTGGTCTTTGACTGACTTCATTTAGTTTATTCCGCGTGCTAGTAGACTTGGGTTTATTTACGCTTATTTATGACTTGGGAAAATTTGGTATTTATGATTTAGGACTTTGGAATTTTGAGAACTTTGGATTGGGAGATGTTTCCCTTATGAACAATTTGGATGAACTTGGGATTTATGAAAACATTTGATTTATGATTTACGTTATTTATGTGATTTAGTTCGAGTAGCGCCACTGATTTATGAAAAGAAATCTGAAAAATTTAAGTTGACTTTTGACTTTCGTCAAATAAAAGTGGGGCGTTACAGTTACGGTAACGTTATAGAACCATTTCATCGGGGTTTGTAAGCGTTAGATCAACTATCTCCGACGATTACATGATAATCTAACAATTTCAAATATCAACGAAATGATTCTGTAACGGGACTATAACATATCTCCCTCCCTTGTAGTTGTATATATGTTGAGTCCACTCAAATATATCAATCCTGATTAAGTGCTCTTGACAAGACAACGTTGACTTTCTAAGATGATGGAAATTCCAACATTTTTGGAAAATGAGGCAATAATACCAATATTTAGGAAAAATTATATACGTATAACAACCATTTACATAAATAATAATAATAATAATAATAATAATCTATATATATATAATTGTTAGCTAATCAATAAATACAACCTCAGAAATAAAACCTAATTAATAAAATCTCATTTATTTTCCCTCCAAAAGAAGTTACAAAATTTGTCATTCATATTTTGCATTTCACATTAATGCACCCTATTAAGTGTAATCATGTAAAAAAAAAATTAATAGCATTAACTATTATATAATATAATAACAAAAAATAGCATTAACTACTATAATAATAATAATAATAATAATAATAATAATAATAATAATAATAATAATAATAATAATATAATAATAATAATAATATCTTGAAACAATAGAATTATTTATACTTATGTAATTTATATTTAATGTGAATTATTATGAGTTGATAATAGCATTAACTATTATATAATATAATAGCAAAAAAAAAAAAATATATGATTACACTTCATAGGGTGTATTAATGTGAAAGGCAAAATATGAATTACAAATTTTATAACTTCATTTGGAGGGAAAATAAATGAGGTTTTATTAATTAGGTTTTATAAGTACATGATTACACTTAATTAAGTTTTATGAATGATATATTATTATTATTATTATCATCATCATTTTAATTCTGTATTTCATGAAACAATTTTCTTTAGAAACAATTAGTAAATAGTTTTTAGTAGTATAGTAAAAAATCTTAAAATCTTATAAACAATTGTCGTTGTAATAATAATAATAATAATAATAATAATAATAATAATAATAATAATAATAATAATAATAATAATAATAATAAAGTTTTCAAGTAAATTATTTGACCATGATCAGGGGCGGACCCACATAGGGGCCCGCAGGGGCACTTGCCCCTGTGGTGTTAGGACTTTCAATCTATATATATGTATGCATATATTATATATTTTAATTGTCTTTTAAATTTTTGTGTGGGCCCAAGTACAAAAAGCTCATACTTACCAATATGATTTTTTTATTTTTCCTCCCACGCCAGCAAATTAAGAGCCGTAATTCTTTCTGCTTCCTCTTCTTTTACTTCTTCTAGCATACGGCAAAATTACAATATTTGGGTGCAGAAATAAAAAAAAAAAAAAAATTCAATAATCAAAAGTCAAATGGTTTGAATTTCTTCTTGCTCAAATAGCTATCAATTTTTTATTTTAAAAGGTATATTTTATTTAATTATTTTCTAATTTTTATAACCCTAAATTTGTATTTGGGAATTTCAAAATTGATGTAATTTAAATTTAGGGCTTTCATGATTTTGATAAAATAGCATCTTAAATGCTATTTCTTAATTGTTGTGCACTTTTTTTTGGTGTATTATTTGTTTTAGATATCTTTATAATTGTAATAATATTTTAAAATTAGCTCCGAATTTGTTCTTGTCCCTCATTTCGAAGTTCTAACATAATGTTATAATTATTTGGTAATATTAATTATAGAGACATATTATAAACGAAAATGTACGAGTGTTGACGATGAAAGAAATGTCTGAGAAAAAGGCCAAGAATATGAGAAACCGTAGAGAACAGTATGTAACGTTTGTCATTTTTGTTTGTTCTTATATGAATTATATTGTGCCCCCTAGTTTTAAATGTCTGCGTCCGTCCCTGACCATGATCCCTCCAAATTATAAAAGTTACATTACCCACAATTTTTTTTTAATTAATAAGTGATTCATATGTACCCAAATAATTTATATCAATATTATTTATTTTTACTAATGATTAAATCTTCAAAATGTGGTATGTTCATTATCTAAAATTTTAATATTAAATTCAAATATCTTAAAAATGTGATATGTTTATTATTTGTAATTTTAATATTAAATTCACACATATTACTTATAATATTTTATGTACATCTGTGCATGTGCACAGAATGATGACTAGTAATGATAATAATAACAACAACTAATCACATTATATTAATTAGCACAAGTGTCTAATAGCATCATATATATTTACAGGGGCGGATGGACATGTAACATAGGGGGGCCACGGTCACCCCATTTTTTTTTTTTTTTTTTTTTTTTTTTTACGAAGTATATATGTATTAT
Source organism: Striga hermonthica (assembly GCA_902706635.1). Lineage (NCBI taxonomy): Eukaryota > Viridiplantae > Streptophyta > Magnoliopsida > Lamiales > Orobanchaceae > Striga > Striga hermonthica. The sequence goes on along the minus strand of CACSLK010034050.1, from coordinate 3,331,833 downwards.
ATTATATTAGGTCTATTTAACTATTAATTGTCCCTTCAAGCCTCATTACAATATACTAGTACGTATCTCGTGTGATGCACGGGACAACGATATTAAATGTGTTATTTTCACAGCCTTTTCTATTTAAGTTTAAAAAGTTATAGGGTTATTATCTATTTTTTACCTCTTATAATCAACGTTAAGTCTAAAAAAAATAGAGTTATAAGTTTTTTTCCACATCTTTTAACCAATGTTGTTTTTTAGCCAGAACATTAAATATGAGAATGTTAGGGCTAGCTTGTAAAATAATTAATATATTATCTCACTAAAACATTTATACTAATAAAAATTAATTTTAGCATTTAAATTCATCCCTTGATATAAGAGAAAGTAATTGTTTTACTTATTCTTGTTCACTATATAATATTTAATTATTATTTTATTATATAACAAAAAGAAATCTATAAAAATTATTAACCCGCCTTCTGACAAATATGTATGAAATTATGTGTTTCGTGTCTCATAAGTCACAAACATAATGAATAACATTACAAATTATTCATTCGAACTTTTATTCATTGCAAATATATTAAAATAGTTTCTATAACGACCATTAAATACCACTTCCAATATATTTATAAATAAAAAATACATAAAATTTTTGGTGTTTTTAAATTTAAATAATTTTTTATGGGCTCAATCATTCAGACATTTGGTCAAACGTATAAGTGTGTTCAAATTTAAATAATTGGCATTTTGTTCGTCTGAAATTTAAATCATCTATCATGATACTGTGTGATGTGTATTATATATATATATATACAATTTTTGAACAAATAATATGTGCTTTATAAAAATAATAATAATAATTTCACAATATTTTAAGTATAAAATCTGGTTTTTAATCACAATAGAAAAATGATGATAAGTTGTATTGAAAATGTGTTATGGGATAAAACAATTAAGTAAAATAATTAAATAAAATACTTAATGGAAATAGAATGCATTAATTATCTTTGATTTTTTTTACTACAAATTTTGGTAAACATGATGGCTTTTTATATAAATATAGATAAGTGGACTAACATAAAGGCCCACTAGAGAATTATTTTAAAAATATAACCCATGAAGCACATATACCTCTCATCTATCATTGTATTATATTATATTAGTTCTTTATTAACAATAAAAGTAATATACTTTTCTAATTAAATAAACAACAACTTCAAGTCTAAAACAAAGGACAGAGCCGCACAAAAGCGGAGGGTGAAAAAAGTAGTACAAATTCATAGCAACACCAAGGATCATCCGTCCAATTTCTTGATTCTTCCAGAGTATTTTAATTTATCCTCATGTTCAATACTTGTGCATTATCTCTGATTTGTATGTTCAAAACTTGTGCATTATCTCTGATTTGCGCCAATGGATGGCAAAAAGTAAAAAGTTCTTGATTTATCCGTTGATTGATAGGTTAATAAGGTTGATTCTTACACTTCTTGTGTCTACGACGACCACAGAGCATGCATTTTCGGCTATGGCTATCGTTAAATCCAAACTTTGAAGTAAAATGAAAGATGACTTTCTTGTAAATTCTTTGACAGTTTTCGTTGAAAGAGAAATTGCAAGATCTATTACGACTGAGTCAATCATCGATGGGTTTCGTGATTTGAGAGAATGTCGAGGACGATTCTAATAGTCACAAATTTTGAACAGTATGTATTTTCTTGAACTATTTTTTTTTTCTATTCTAGAAATGTAATTTTGTCTTATTAATGAATTGTTATTTTTTTTTTGTAAATTATTTAGTCCCCTAACTAGATTTTCTGGATCCGCCCTTGTATATAACATATTATAGTGAATTCGTAGTTCTCACACTATGAAAATTAGATGATGAACTTGCTACTTACTACCAAAAAAATAAAAAAATAAAACAATAAAAAAATCTAAGTTAGACGCTATAAAGATCTACAGAATAAGTATTTTTTCAACAAAAGTTGAAAAAGAAAAAAAAATGATATACAAGTACTATATGTTTTTTATATCAAAATAAAGGCGAAATTCACTTATTAAATCTACATTTTTATGTTTTTTTTTTTCCAGCATAATTAATTTGGTCACTCGTTATTTAAATTGTGTTTCCTATTTTCTAAAATTAATATCTAACCATATATAGTCCAACCAAAAACATCAACCCTCGATCGTGCCTAAAGAAATTCCCCGACCAAATCCCCAAAATCGAACCCGTTGCTATTTTCAACGGCGATCATAATCTCCTGAAACGCGCCCACGCTGCATGGCAAGACCAGCCCGCTCCTCTGCCCGAACCCAAACTCATCCCGGGCCTTGTCAAGCAAAATCTTGAACAACGGGTGAGAAAGGTGGTTCCTGTGGACCACGAATCTCTCCCGTTTTTCGCCCACGTACACTGGAAATGTCCCCGTGGGAGTGTTCATGGGCTTCAACCTTTCTTCGTTCTCCCTTAGTAAACCATAATCGTAATACGAAGGCCCAGCCCGAATCGATTTAACTCTCTTGGCTAGTTTCTTCATTGAACCTAGTTTTTTTCCCAACATTCTTTTTTTCTTTTTTGGCTTTGGGGAGTGAAAAATTATGAGTAATTGAGATTATGATTTTTTGGGTTGTTGGTGGAGAGAAGTGGTGGTTTTTGTAGTGTGGGAGGAGACGATGGTGCAAAATATGTTAAGGTGACATCTTTTGACTTTGGGAATTGCCTAGATTTAATTTTAGGATATTGATAGTTAAATATATATACTTGGATGATAATGATTATGGTTGTACTTATATGAATTTTATTAGGATAAAATTGCACATCACAATCAAAATAGAAAAAATGTCTTGATAGGATTATAAATTGAAAAGGATAATGCTACAACTAAATAGAAAAAAAAAATCTTGATAGGATTACAAGTTTAAGGAGATATGACATATTTATGATTTCTTTATTTAATTTTAATTTTGTCTAATAAAACTTGTTAGTTTTCGGCTATGTTTGGTAGACAAATAAGTTAGCTATAGTTTATTTGGTTAGCTTATAAGCTTTATATAAATAAGCTCTGTTTGGTTAAAAAAGTTCGAGCTTATTTCATAAGTTTCTTTGGGTATCTTTTCAAATAAGCTCGTTGAAATTATTATTTCAACTAGCTTATCAATTAATTTTACCAAACACTTTTATCATATAAGCTAACTTTCAGCTATAAATCATAAGCTATAAGTTATATCCTCGAAAACTACTTATTAAAAGCTTTTGTGCATTATCATGCTAAAAGAAGCTTAGCTAAAATCTGGAAAATGGAAAGCAATGGTATTCTTTTCTCTTCTCAAATATTGTTCAGCTTTCTCATTAATAAATACAGATCCCTCATCTCTCTTTTATACATCAATATGGAAAGATCTAGAGTGAACAGCTAGCCCTAGGTAAAAAGGAATTCAAAATTCTACCCATAAGAGGGTAAAAGGACATCACACTACACATGCTCTCTTTTTCCTCGTTTGTCCTCATGCATGCTGTCATGCATCTCATTTCTACAGCTTAGAGAATGTTGCTGACTAGCCATGGAAGATTTGGGACGTGTATGTTGATTAGGAAAGCCATGCACACGTGGAAGTTCATCAAGACTTTTATCCTCCCTCAATTCGAACATCGACTGAGAGACAATGTTGAGCTGGGATCGTAGTCGATTGAAGAATTGTCCACTCAACGGTTTTGTGAAGATGTCTGCAGCTTGATAAAGGGATGGTACATGCTGGATTGATATTGTCTTCTTGCTCACTTGTTCTCTAATGAAGTGCATGTCTATTTCAACATGTTTTGTTCTTGAACGCTGTATTGGATTACAAGCTAGGGCAATAGCTCCTCTGTTGTCTACCCAAATTGTAGAATGAGTTCCATGATCAAAATGTAGTTCCTTCAAGAGAGCCTGTAACCACATGACTTCACAAGTGACAGAGGCTACACTCCTCAGCTCAGATTCTGTACTAGATCTAGAAATCATTTTTTGCTTCTTTGAACTCCAAGAAACCAGGTTCCTTCCTAGGAAAACACATAGCCCAGAAGTGGACTTTCTATCATCTATGTCTGATGCCCAATCAACATCAGCAAAGGCAATGATCTTATTAGGAGAATCCTTAAAGAACTGCAGCCTATGATCAATAGTTCCAAACAAATACCTTAACAATCTCTTCAATGCCTTGAGATGATTGTTCATTGGATTTTGCATGAACTGACTTAATTTGTTGACACTGAATGCAATGTCTGGTCTTGTTATACTTGCATACTGGAGAGCTCCTATTAAGCTTCTGTAGGAGAAACCATCTTCTACAGGTTGGCCATCAAATCTTGAAAGGGGGCTGTTGACCATAGGTGTATTTAGAGCCTTGTTGTTTTCCATTTTAGCTTTAACCAAGATATCATGAATGTAATTTCTCTGAGAGAGTAAGACTCCTTGCTGATTTTTAATTACTTCCAGCCCAAGAAAATAGTTAAGGTCTCCCAAGTCTTTCAAAGAAGAAAACTTGTGACAGATCATTAATAAGCGGTTCAACATAATTGCTGTCACTTCCAGTGATTATCAAATCATCAACATAAGTAAGGACAAGAGTGGTGTTGCCTTCATTATGTCTGTAGAACAAGGAAGAGTCAGCTTTTGCCAT